>CM024765.1:11326053-11676989 GCA_014218235.1 Colocasia esculenta | reverse complement strand
GACTCGACAAACACTCATTTATCACATACACTAGAACATTACATGCATATAGAACACGTAAGCTATACATGCACATCTAGCATAAAACTAGTAACATATAAACAAGCTTTAAACTTCAATAACTTGCATGGTTAACTAATAGCACATGATATTCTTAACATGATTCACACATATAAAACATGCTTCCACATAGCCACATGAATATAATATGACACATACCTACACATGATGCTAGCACGACATATTCTCATTATATAGCACTTTAATGTATTCTACTCATCAAGCTGACCCTTATTGAATGTGATTCTCAGGTGCTTGTGCAAGTGATCAATAAGAAGATTAGTTGCCCATGGAACACTTTGACATATGTTAGAGAACTCTGGAGCATCTTATCGGCAAACACAAGCATTATGCACATCTACAGGAAGGAAACATGGTTGCGATTGCTTAGCTAATTGTGGTTGTTTATAAATGTAGTATTGTTTTTCTCTTTTTCTTAGCAACTTCCTCCTGTTAGAGGTGCTGCTCGCCTTGATAAGCTGGCTTCCCTAGCATCTGTTTGTACTAGATGTTCACTTATTTAACCTTTTATATGTCTATCTCCTAGTTGTGCGATGGTGGAGTGGGTCCATTCTCTACCCCTGGTGAGAGGGTGCACTCTCCCACCCCCTAGGAAAGATGTTTTTAAAAAAAAAGTGCATTCTACTTATTCACTTATCACACATGCTTACCTTTACCTTGTTGTTTTAGCTTAGTCACATCATATTCTTACACTTACACATGATTTCACATAGTCTTACATATTCACATCACTTTCACATAATCACATTACTTGCACATAGTCACATGTCTTTCCACATTCACATTGGATTTCACATATATATCTTGCCAAGACACATCCCAAAAAATCATAAAGAATGACACACATATCACATACCTGTCACCCATGTAAAATAGTGACGAATCTTGATAACTGTATAGAAATTGGGAGAAACACTATCCACCCTATAATCAGTATAACTTTTCTACCTCCAGTATTTTATCATGTTGCCACAGAATATCACATAACACATTGAACCTTCTCATAGGGGCTTCTCTACAATACGACTCCACAGCTGTCTATGGTAGCAATGTCTTTTGGCACATTAACATGTTCACTTTAACTCATATTCCTCATGCACTTATATCATGCTCACATGCACATGTCATGATCATATGGTTCATTTTACTAAAATACATGCTACTACTTAACAATGATAATCATGATTAATAGAGCCTAAACATCATAATAATGCTCATGATCTCATTACTTTTAGATTAAACATGCTTATATGGGCATTAATACTTCATATAATCATAACAGTAGTTTCTGATTTCACAACATCCTCCAATTTTTATCATGAGTCATAATCATGGAATATATCATATGTCTAACTTTTCAAAAGTTTTGGAGAAGACATAACTATTTATCAAATTTAAAACAAATTTTAGGCAATTATGACATAACTCCTAAAAAAGGTCCAACATTATACACTTGAATCTGAAGTATGGAAACATGGTCATAACACCCCAATCTCAGAACAAAATATCGTAATATTATAGCATGATAAATATTTTTTTAGAATTTAAATCTAACCTAAACATGTTTTTTTTTGTACAAATAAATTACAAAAATAATAATAATAAAAGTAATCCCTGACTCGCATAACCTTCCTCTGTACTAATCACACCATGCCAAGTTTCTACAACCAATTCCATGCACATAATATGTGAAAACCTCATCACATGTATTAAAACATAATTTTGGAAAACACAAAGAGGTTAATGGCAAGGGGTTACTATTAACAATAGTTGGCGGCAACATGGATTGTCATCAATGTAAAAACTTAAGGCAGCAGATGATCTCGCGTCAATGTCTATTATAGGCATGCCTGCAGATCGAAAGGAAAAGAAAAGTGAATTTTGGGGTCGACGACATGAGACAAAAAATCAAATAAAAGTCAATTAAAACCCTACATGATAGGTACACGAACAAGGACTCCTAAGTTACTTGCTTCGAAAAACTTCTTAAAGATCGAATTAGGTCGATGAAGCCCTCATCGGCCAAGCCAAAGATCAGACCTTGCAAGCTTCAATCCAATCTCCACGACCTTCCTGGACAAAACTCCTCGACCTAGAAGCTTCTCCACATCCAGAGGTACCTCTTCCTTGCAAAAGATCGCTGATGTAACAGCCCTAGATATTTATGCCCAATAAGGCTCCATATCAAGTCCGCCTCCCGCGATCGGACGAAGTCTCGCAAGGGATAGCTCACACACGTGTCCAGTAAGAATATACAAGAAAACCACAATAGTATAAGACACAAGAAAGTACATGCTGCTATATCTACATATAACAATTTACAATGGTCACAATATATATTATATGTCTAATAAATAGTATAACTACCTGAGACATACCCCGAGGAGCACAAGCTCACAAAACACAACTAACCCTACTGCTGGTGGTACAAGTCTGCACAATACCTTCGCAAGCCACACAAACGGAAAGTCCTGCGAGAACTGTATGGGAGTGAGCCTCACAAGTCACAGGCTCAGTAGGGGCCACTCAAAAGAAACACACGAAAACTAAAGAGATCACCCCAAGGGTCTCACTGGCAACACCGATAGCCAAACCATAACATGCTCACAACATTCATAATAAGCAACACCTATAACACTAACCATTAACAAATACATAATCCTCGGAAGGAAGAGAAACCATAGGACTAGAACAGCACCATAGTCTGTCCAACAACTGCAATGCCTAAGCACAGCCTCACAGGAAAATACTATATAACTGGTCGCCTAAGCTACAAGCTTCACAGGCAACCTACCCACGAAGGGTAACAAGACTGTCATCAGCAAGCCAATCGATCACACACTTAAACTACAAACAGAAGCTTATTCAAAGAAGGGTAAAACACAACGAGTGGAGGTCTCACCACACGACCTTCACAGAGCACAGCTCCACTTCAACACCTGAAAAGACTGGTACACCACGTACCACGAGAAATTGATACCCACGAAGGGTACAGGTACTTACTACTACGAGGTACCACCACAAAGTTCCAGTACAACTGTGCCTCCTACCAAGCACACCACAACGAGTCGAACCACAACCAACGAGTCACTGTACACAGGCCACAACCAGCGGCAAAGCACGAGTCGGAAATGAGCGACGCCACCACACAAGAACGGACTAGTGGTTCATGACGCCAATATCCAACCCAGACAACACAACACAAGAACCACCTCTCAGTCTCGCAGTCACGGACGAAAGGTCCAACTGCTGCTCCATAAGCACAAGCCAAAGAACAGTGGAGACCAACCAACACCACACCTGCAGACCACACAGCTGCAGGTCCATGCCTGGCACCTTTAGGGACTCCAGCCCGAGCTCCCTAAAGTGAGGCACTAGAAACACAGGACTAGCTGGGGACTAGTACGTCTACTGGTGTCCGTCCCCCCAACCACGAGCGCGCTACAAACGACAAATACAAACTCTCACAAGTTGCTACCCAATTGTCGTCTTTCCCTCAGCCGGACATATAACTCAAACACATGAGTGAGGGTGTCCAAGAAGACGACACAGACCTCAACGGTACACACAGTACCAGAATAAACCCCGAGCACTAACGTGCCTGGCTCACACAAAACCTGCGGTACCTAACTGAAGAGGTATTCCGGAATAGGCACCGGACCACCAAACTCGTCAACGCACAACCATGATACATACATATATAATCTTTATTACAAACCACAGTACAAGTGTCAGGAATAGCTTGTCCCTGGTCACTATGTGATCTACAAGCTAGCCTATACAGACACATACATGAACTACATTAACCATAATAACTTGGCTTGTCATTGATCATCTCATGATCTCCATGCCACATTACCACAATACACATTACCACTTAATAACCATACATATACTTTACCAGTTAAACCATCTTAAATAACCTATAACAAACATAAAGGACCGAGGCTAGGTTCACACTGGAACCTCACTGCCAACCACCACGAACTAACCATATACACACCGCTCAAACCATGTAAACGCCACATCAACCACATAAACAACACGCTAACCATGTGAACAGCACGCTCAAGAGCGCTACAAGTGCCAATGCACCGTTTACCAAAACCATACACCAACCATAATGAAATCCGATAGCGATATAACCATGCCAAACCTATAGCCCTCGAGACCCTTAACGCGACAGGGCTTTGGTCGCCTTCAGGATGCGACCCTTCGATATGTCGCGTTCAAAAACAGAACGCGACGAGTCGGGCTGTCGCTTTCAGAACACGACAGGAGGATCCGTCGCCTTCACAGGTAGGAACCCTAATCCGGGAACCCTTCTCTGGGTCTCCCACCAACCATATAAAAAGCTGTAACGACCCATAATTCATGCCTTACCTGATACCCTAGCATGGTATCTAACATCTATAAAGCGAATAACACACCACACATGCAATCCACGCAGTAAAACGAGGTGAAATCTCCTACCTTTGCGAAGAACACGAAAACCACCCACGACACGGCATCTCCCCCGATCCATGCGACGACCTCGCGGCGAGACCACACCGAAAATGACTCCCAAACGCCAAATCGCCCAAGAACCCCACAGTAGTTCCTCCCCCTGGCCTAACAAAGCTTGATGAGCTCTATCTGGCCGACCTAGGTTAAGAACTATTCGCGGTTAAGAATACGACGTAGGCCTCCGTCGCTACCTGAACGCGACGAAGTAGGGCATTGCCTTCTTAAGGCCGACGTCAGCATGCTGCCCAGCACGCGACATACGGCGCACATGCAGACAAGAGCTGCTCCTCGGCGGCGGAAACCAGAATGAGACCACCAGGGCCGTCGCGTTCATAACGTGACGCACAACCCTGTCGCATTCACAAACAGAAAGCCTGTGAGCGCTTTGGGCCTAACCTACCAGCCCACAAGGCCTCACAACGTACGAGAACACCTGAAACACAGGCTAATGGGCCACACACTGGCCACCAAACCCGTTAAGCAAAGATCCACGAAGATCCGAAAAACACGTGAGGTTACATTACTATCACCTAAAAAGAAATGTCGTCCTCGACATTCAAAACGAACCACAGTAAGCCGGACTATCACCTAAAAAGGAACAAAGCCATATACAGAACAAGTAGGATGGCTTCCTCTGCATTTGCCTTTCAAACTATCTGTGCTGACTGATTTATCTGTTCATTTCCACATTTGCTCTGCTTTCCCTTCTCTTTAATTCATTTCATAGCTGCACTACTCGATTACTACATTCTGCTCTTTTTATACCTTTTAATTGTGAGTAATTCTACTTTACCGGTGGCGCTTTATCTCTTTGACTCAACCTACTTCCACATTTTCCTGCTGTGTTTTGCAACATTTCTTTCTGAACCGCTTCTTTTCTTGAATTTCTGTATCATAATCTGCCACTCTTAAATGCTCTACCATGTAAAACAATTTTTAAATTCTTGAAATTTCCTGATGCCTTTCCATTCTGCCTGACACTGCCATTCTGCCTCATCTGTATTCATGTTCTTAATTGTCTGCCTCTTAAACAAATTATGTTACCATCTCTGAAGTTCCTGACTCTTTACACCATCTTGCTCATACTGCCATAACTCATATTTGGTCACGAACTACTGCCTCTTTATCCAACTATACACACATCTTAAACTTTCTTTTAATCATTTAAACCTCAGATAACCTGTGAATATCAAATCTTCCACGCTTTTGCTGCGCTACTCTAATTACTCTGAATAGTTGACAAAATATTCCATAAATTTTGTTTTCACTATTGCTCCTGATTACTTTCCACTTTCATTATTATTTTGACTTTAGTTCGTTTATTTCTACTTTACTTCTCAAATCACCTTATTCCATTAATTATGGCTGAAGTGACACACCCGAATTTCTACACTGCTTTCTTTAATGCTTCAACTTTATCTATGCCACACTGAATTCTATATTGCTACTATTATACTTACTTTTACATACTTATCTTACTTCAGACAATATTCTCTAACTGACTCAACAATCAAATTCATACTCTTCACAATTTTCATTCTCATTGTTGTGACATTATACTTTCTTATCGAGAAACAAAACTTACTCAATTACCTCTACACTGCACATACTCTAATGTTTGCCTTCACCTCTACCAAAGTCTTTCTCAATTATATGACGTCTAATTCAAAATTCTTTACTGTTAAACTAATCATACTTTTCCTTACTCTTTCTGTTCTATTTTGCCATACTTTATTTGCTCGCTATTCTTTAACTGATCTACTCTAACTCTTACATAAACTCTGGAAATATCTTTATAACAAAACTCATCTATTCATCTGATCACTTTGCTGCATACTACTACATAAATTTTTACTGCACATTTCTTGATTCATCTGACTATCGTTGTTCTATAATCTGCCATGTTCTTTCTTTATCTGGTTAATATACTGACTTTAACTTTACTGCCAACAACATAATACTATTTCTGCAAAATATTTCTCTTATTATTCTGCTAACTGACTAATCCCCTGTTCCATTACACTGCAATCATTCTTATTATACAATCATCTTTCTTTAAGATACTGCCATAACCATAAACTGAAACTATTTCCTTAAACATAGTAACTTATTCTGCCGCTGAATCCTTTATTTTACATTACTGCTTTACTGCCAATATCAACAATTCACTGTTACAGAACATTCACAAATATCCATTCATAATCTGCCTTGAGGTCCTCTCGACTCAATATTCTTTAACTGCTTCTGAACTAATTCATCTCTTTCTATTATGACTTATATAGCTCTAACTTATTCCAATTATTCTTAACTTTAACCTCAATCTTTTCTGACACAAATTTTACCCTCTTTTTCCACAAACTGTACACAATGCTTAATATTACTAATCTTATCTTTACACTACGATCTTTTACAAATCACTCTACGAAATCTTCACAAACTACCACTTAAGCAAATATCTTTCGTATGAAATTCTTAGAAAAGCCTGACTACACACTATTCTTCCTTTATTCTTTCTTTATTCAACTGGCCACCTCAGCACACACTTACATAGATCTCTATATCAATTTTTCCATTATCATCATAATTCATAACAACACTACTCCCAAGCTCTTTACTGCAACTATCTCTAATCACAAATACATTTAATCTGACTGCCATACAT
Source organism: Colocasia esculenta (assembly GCA_014218235.1). Classification (NCBI taxonomy): domain Eukaryota; kingdom Viridiplantae; phylum Streptophyta; class Magnoliopsida; order Alismatales; family Araceae; genus Colocasia; species Colocasia esculenta. The sequence goes on along the minus strand of CM024765.1, from coordinate 11,669,740 downwards.
TGCTGCTTCTCTGTTTACCAATACCTCATCTCAAACTGAATTGTCTCCACAATTATTCCAAACCTTCCATAACGCTAATTACATTATTCCCAATGTTCCTTAACACTGATTTAACACAGATCTCAATTACTACAATTACTTCTGCTAATATTCTCAATTACAATTCACACACTTAATAATCCTTATTACACTGTTCTATTCCTCATTACTAACATTGTTCCACTGCTTCTTTACCATATCATTACCCTATACCTGTCTCTCCCGACTCTGTGTCTTACCAAAATATCTCAGACATACCTTCTTAGAACACTGCCTTACCCTTTTCTGATCACCATAGCCAAGTTCACTACTCCCCTTAATTTATGTAACTGAGAACCTTTAAACAACTACACTTTTAACTGCAATATGGCATACTGATGTAACCACTCAACAATATTGCTAACCACACCATTTCTCCGCCATTACCAACAACTACTACACTAACCAGCCATACACACAATTTACATTTCAAAATCTCACATGAAAACAATACTAAAAAATCGCACAAAACCACAAACTTACTACCAGCAGTGGACATTAAACCATGTCTTGGGACATTGTAACTTTAATGTCTTTTCATATTCTAACTGGATCATTGCTCTGATACCAACTGTAATGGCCCGGGATATTTATGCCCAATAAGGCTCCATATCCAAGTCTACCTCCCGCGATCAGACCGAAGTCTCGCAAGAGAAAGCTCACACACGTGTCCAGTAAGAATATAAAAGACAACCACAACGGTATAAGACACAAGAAAGTACATGTGCTCATATCTGCATATAACAATTTACAATTGTTCCAATACATTATTACATGTCCAATAAAAGAGTACAACTACCTGGGGCATACCCCGAGGGAGCACAAGCTCACACAACACAACTAACCCTACTGCTGGTGGTACAACTCTACCACAACGCCATCGCAAGCCACACAAACGGCAAGTCCTGAGAAGAATTGTAGGGGAGTGAGCCTCAACAAGTCACAGGCTCAGTAGGGGCCACCCAAAAGCAACACACGAAACTAAAGAGACCTCAACACTAAAGGGTCTCACTGACAACACCGATAGCCAAACCATAGCATGCTCACAACATTCATAATAAACAACACCTAAAACAGTAAAACATTAACAAATACATAATCCTCGAAAGGAAAGAGGAACTACAGGACTAGCACAGCACCACTAGTCCGCCCAACAACTGTAATGCCTAAGCCACATCCTCACATGCAAACTACTATAATAACTGGTCGCCTAAGCTACAAGCTTCACAGGCAACCTACCCACGAAGGGTAAAGACTGGCATCAACAAGCCAATCGATCACACATTTAAACCACAAACGGAAGCTTATTCAAAGAAGGGTAAAACACAACGAGTGGAGGTCTCCCACACGACCTCCACGGAGCACAGCTCCACTTTAACACCTGAAAAGGCTGGTACACACGTACCACGAGAAACTGATACCCACGAAGGGTACAAGTACCTACTACTACGAGGTACCACCACAAAGTTCCAGTACAACTGTGCCTCCTACCAGGCACACCACAACGGGTCGAACCACAACCACGAGTCACTGTACACAGGCCACAACCAGCGGCAAAGCACGAGTCGGAAAGGAGCGACGCCCATGAAGGGTAACAAGACTGGCATCAGCAAGCCAATCGATCACACACTTAAACCATAAACAGAAGCTTATTCAAAGAAGGGTAAAACACAACGAGTGGAAGGTCTCACGACACAACCTCCACAGAGCACAGCTCCACTTCAACACCTGAAAAGGCTAGTACACCACGTACCACGAGAAACTGATACCCACGAAGGGTACAGCTACCTACTACTACGAGGTACCACCACAAAGTTCTAGTACAACTGTGCCTCTTACCAGGCACACCACAATGGGTCAAACCACAACCAACGAGTCACTGTACACAGGTCACAACCAGCGGCAAAGAACGAGTCGGAAAGGAGCGACGCCACCACACGGGAACGGACTACTGGTTCATGACGCCAGTATCCAACCCGGACAACACAACACAAGAACCACATCTCAGTCTCGCAGTTACGGATGAAAGGTCCAACTGTCGCTCCACAAGCACAAGCCAAGAACAGTGGAGACCAACCAACACCACACCTTAGACCACACAGCTGCAGGTCTATGCCTGGCACCTTTAGGGACTCCGGCCCGAGCTCCCTAAAGTGAGGCACTAGAAACACAGGACTAGCTGGGGACCAGTACGTCTACTGGTGTCTGTCCCCCCAACCACGAGTGCGCTACAAGTGACAAACACAAACTCTCACAAGTCGCTGCCCAATTGCCGTCTTTCCCTCAGCCGGACGTACAACTCAAACACAGGAGTGATGGTGTTCAGAAAGACGACACAGACCTCAACAGTACACACAGTACCGGAACAAACCCCGAGCACTAACATGCCTGGCTCACACAAAATCTGGGGTACCCAACTGAAGAGGTATTCCGAAATAGGCGCCGGACCACCAAACTCGGCAACGTAGAAACCACGATACATACGCATATAATCTTTATTACAAACCACAGTACAAGTGTCAGGAATAGCTTGTCCCTGGTCACTATGTGATCTACAAGCTAGCCTATACAAACACATACATGGACTACATTAACCAATAATAACTTGGCATGTCATTGATCATCTCATGATCTCCATTGCCACATTAACCACAATACACATTAACCACTTAATAACCATACATATACTTTACCAGTTAAACCATCTTAAATAATCTATAACAAACATTAAAGGACCGAGGCTAGGTTCACACTGGAACCTCACTGCCCAACCACCATGAACTAACCATATACACACCGCTCAAACCACGTAAACGCCACATCAACCATGTAAGCAACACGCTAACCACGTGAACAGCACGCTCAAAGAGCGCTACAGGTGCCAATGCACCGTTTACCAAAACCATACACAACACATAATGATAATCTGATAGCGATATAACCATGCACAAACATATAGCCCTCGGGACCCTTAACGCGACAGGGTCTTTGGTCGCCTTCAGGACGCGACCCTTCGATATGTCGCGTTCAAAACCAGAACGCGACGGGTCGGGCTATCGCTTTCAGAACGCGACAGGGGGATCCGTCGCCTTCACAGGTAGGAACCCTAATCCGGTAACCCTTCTCCGGATCTCCCACACAAACCATATAAAAAGCTGTAACGACCCATAATTCATGCCTTACCTGATACCCTAGCATGGTATCTAACATCTATAAAGCGAATAACACACCAAACATGCAACACATGCAATCCACGCAGTAAAACGTGGTGAAATCTCCCTACCTTCGCGAAGAACACGAAAACCACCCACGACACGGCGTCTCCCCCGATCCATGCGACAGTAGAAGCGCACCGCGATTTCCTCCTCCTCCTTGTGCTGCTTGCAGAAGCGCACGAGTGAGTTCTTGGATTGTTTGTTGCATGCCCCTCATTTGAGCACGTTCAGTAGTCATCTAGTTTCTTAAGTTTCCTACAAAAATAACTTGTCATTAGGACATGGTATGGAGTTTAATTCATGCGTGTGTGAATATCTTTTAGGTCTTAACTCTGGTTCTACCCAAATCTCACATAGGTATGATAGTTGACTTAGACACGTGTCATGGTAGTCCGTCCTAGAACATCCTAGACTTAATTATCCTAGTAAGGATATCCTAGGCTCTGATACCACAAAACTGTCACGCCCCGATGCGGAATATCGAACGTGAGGCAGTTGCAAGTAAGCGAGTATAGAGCGTAGAATAGACAACAACCATTGGACAATTTAATAATACAAAATCAAATAACTTTATTGATAATTCAACTGCTGTCTATTACATCAACTAACTTAGAGCCATAACATAGGGCCCAATTGACTCTAATACAAATGATGGAAATACAAGACTAACTAAGACAATTTAGGATAACATGGTGACGATATGGCACTCGTGGATCACTCCTGGTCCTCCCCATCCTCGTGAGTGTACTCATTCTCCTCAGCCTCACCTGAGAACACAATGACAAATAACGTAGGGTGAGCGACAACGCCCAGTAAGATTTATATCTCATGGTGTGGGCAACTTTACATGATTAATGTATTTAAAAGCAGAGTCACTATGTGATAAAGCGAGAGAGTCAAGTAATGTAAAAGATAGCATGATAGCACGTGATTGAAAATAGCACAAGTTTCCAAATATAGCACAGAGCGGGATGGCCATAGCACAAATAGCACAACGTATAACAATAGCACAACGAGTATAGTATAGCACTTTGATTGTCAATTAGATAGTCGAGATAGATAGCACTTGAGTGTAATGCCAAACACTCTGGTCATTTAACTCCCGCGGGCAAATAGCACTTTTGGGCGCACCTCCCAGAACCTGACCAGACCCTTTTATATATTGCCAGACATTAGTTATATTATTTATCTTTAGACAATCAGTCAATGGCCAATAGAGAGTACCAAGAAATAGATGAGGATACTAGATGAAAAGACGAGATAGTAGAGAGAGTGTGAATAGATGAGCGAGTAGAGTGTAGATGAGAACTATAGGTCATTGCACATAAAACGTCGAATTAAACGGGCGATAGTAACAGTTGCACAACACGCGCGATTGGTGTTGGCAGTCAGGTGGAATTCACTACCCTTCCGATGGCCATGTTATGCATAGGTCCAGAGGTCCGGTGTGACGGCCCTCATTATACCGGTATGGTTATACCAACCCACGTCGGTATAGCAAGAGTCCTCACAGTGGGACATTTACCCAAACGATACATACAGCTGAGATACACGCGAATATACAACAGACTAGCGGAAGTAAAAGACCACTGTCTTCATTCATTCATCATCCACATTAAACATACATGCGATTCGCATTAACATAAAAGAACTAAAGGTCCACATAATTTAAATGCTGAAATAGAAATACAAAATGTCCACACTTAAACATCCTTTCATGATACTTCTAGTACAATGTTCCAAATTTACATACTATGAAATACACGAGTCACAAGAAACTCCAAAACTAGCAAATCTCCGCGCTCGGAGTCCGTCTCTGCTGCCTCCTCCAGAGGTGCCACGTCACCAACTACCCTGTACGCCGAAGCAAGGAGTGAGTCCAAGGACTCAGCAAGCAACACTACTCATGATATACACGTACAAGTCCTAGTGGTTTCTACATGCACATTTACAATTTGCAACACATGGCATGCTAGTCAATTCAAAGTTTCAACCTATCATGAACGTTTACAATTTTATACATGGTTCATGCTTTCAGATTTCTAAGAGTAAAATTCACCTATCACATGCTCTCTATTCAATTTACTCATGAAACTTTAATCTTTAAAGAACTAAGACATGAGAGCTATCAACATGAACATTTTACATACATGAAAGGGGAACACAACTAGCATGGATTTCACATGTTCTTAAGTACATACATAACCTTTTCACATGCTTTAGGTTGCTGATTTCACATGATTTAACGGCTGTAGACCTACACATGAGAGCTACAATATTGCACAAAACATATCATGTGATCAAACAATCATGCTATCTTGTAACCATTTTCACCAATTATCCCTAACATGGATTCTAAACATCTTTGCACATATAACATGATGATAATAACATAAATTCACTGATTTCACATGATTTCAGACTTGTCTCACACATGGTTTTCAATAACACATATTCACATCTTTAGTTTCACATTTTCTTTACACGAGTTTCCTCTTTCACATGGTTCACTTTACACATACACATTCACATTGTCACTTACACATTTACACATGGACACATACACATTACACATTTCACATTACACATTTTAGGTGCCGTGACACATAGTCCAAACCACCAAAGAAGGACATATACACATCACATTACACATAGACGCCATCTAGGCATTCCAATGGCGACTCTTGGACTGCGCAGACCGGAGAACAAGTCTCCACCCTAACCAGTGGTACTTGTCCACCTCCAGGATTTCCCCTAATGCCCTTAGGGTCACTTACACATTGAACTTTCTCAGGGGGACTTTTCCCTGATACAGCTCCACTGCCCTCTACGGAAGCAGTGTCACATCGGCACAGTTACACATTTACACATTTATCGTTTTACACATGGTTTTACACTTCACACTTTTCATTACATTCACTTCTCACTCACATGAATATCTCTATTTTTCCTACATGGTACTACAGAATTTCAAGAGCTTAGCACACAGTAATTTCACCAATCAAGTTGGTTTTAGACAATAGCTAATCACATTACGATAATACACGTGGATTATCACATTTCACATGAAAATACATAACGTTTTGTTTACTGATCCAAATGACCTGAAATTTTAACCACATGTTGTTTTCGGGTTCAGGATCACACACTCCAATTTTCAGATTTTTCTGAGCTAAATATAATTTACAGAAAATAAAACACCTATTTAGCATAATATTCACAACTTAAGTTAACATGGGGTTAACACATCTTGTAATTTGCCACTTACTGTTTTAAACAAAGGTTACTGATATGCATGATTTGAGAATACCAGATTACCCTAAATCATACACCTATGATTAATCATCACAACCATTCTTGCATGCTTTTGTTTTACCGAGCCGGATTTATAGCAATTTACATAAACATGGATAATTTACCAAAATCGCAAACACATATACTGACCCACTACTCTTCATGATCAGACCAAAACCAAGGCATTCAACTCATCTTACTCATGAAACATGGATTTGCAAGATTTTCAACAATTTCATGCTCACAAGTTTAAGGGATACCATTTCCCACATTCACCATCACACACCCACATTCATCCACACACCACAATTAACAATAAACATAGAGTATAAGGTTTACCATATATCCTCATCACGGAAACCATATCGAAATTAATGTATAGAAGGGCAGAACAGTTCACTGTTCTGTCCTGAGGAACTTGGCGGCGGTCTCGGCCGCTGACTCATCAGGTCAGCGGCATGGCCGATGGACGCCAAGCATGATCTGGGCGTCCAGGGACCTTGCCATCGAATCAGGTCTGTGCAGAAACACAGACCCGAGCTCTCAAACTTGGGTGAATGGGAGGTCTAGGACTCGAGGAAAAATGCTCAAAAATCATAAAACCGACCTAGACTCATAAGGGGACATCATGGATAGGTCACTTGCCTTTTAAAAATTCTTCCAAAGGATCTAGGGCTCGGTGAAGACCTCCTTGGGTAGTCCCAAGAAAGTGCAGAACTCCTCCAAATGATCTCTTCCTCCGAGCTCCTGAGCGAGATCCACAGCAAGCCGAGGTCGGGAAGCCTTCCTCGTCGGTCCAGCAACCTCCTTGCAGCAGTGGAACGCCGGATCAAGCCTCAGAAGTGTGGATTTTTGGGTGACAGGGATGGGTTTTCTCTCAGTTTTCTCTCTAGGGTTTTCTTCTCTTTTTCTCCTCTTGCAAGGTGAAGTGAGGAGTGGGGAGAGGCCATTTCGGGTTCAGACATAAGGGGAGTCTCTCTCCCACTCACCATGCTGATTTGACAGCCTTCAGAGCCATTGGGGACATCCCCTAATGGTTGGCTTACCTTGTTTCAGAAGTTTGCAGCTCTGCTGCGCATGCAGGCCAAAGAGATTGGCGTCCATATCGCTGGACGCCGGGATTAGTGTCGGCGTCCAGGTCTGGACGCTGACACCACCTCAGCGGCCAGGGGTTGACGCCAAGGGGCCTTCGGCCAGAACCCTAAGTTATGCAGAAAACCATGCCATATATACATGCAATATGTATATGGTCTCGCACCCATACTAACACCATTCGTACATGCATTATCTACATCTATCATAAACACATGCACACGTACTCGTACTAATTAATACGTACGTAAATATGTACATACATACACAAGCAAAAATACACACATAAATACAAATAATGCGACGGAAATTTGAGGGTCTTACACCCTCTCCCCCTTAAAGAAACTTCGTCCTCGAAGTTAGAACGACACTACTCAAACAAAAGGGGATATTCTTCTTCATCGCATCCTCAAGCTCCCACGTAGCCTCCTCACGTGAGAAGTTCCGCCATAGAACTTTCACCGACGCAATACTCTTGTTCCGGAGATGCTGAACCTTCCGGTCAAGAATGGCTACTGGTTGCTCGACATACGAAAGATCTGGCTGGATCTCCACGGGCTCATGACTAATCACATGAGACGGATCTCGGACATACTTCCAGAGCTAGATACGTGGAATACCGGGTGAACGCTAGCCAAAGCTGGGGGTAAAGCTAGCTCGTACGCCACGTTGCCCAAACGTCTGAGAATCTCATATGGGCCAATGAATCTAGGGCTTAGCTTGCTATGCCTGCCAAATCTGAAAACTCCACGAGTAGGCGATATCTTCAAGAAGACATGATCGCCAACCTCGAACTCCAAATCCTTTCTTATTGTCGGCATAACTCTTCTGCCTATCCTGTGCCGCAACAAGCCTTTTCCTGATAAGCTGAATCTTATCCGAAGTTTCCTGAACTAACTCCGTTCCGATCAACTGCCTATCACCAGTCTCCTCCCAACATAAAGGAGATCTGCAGGGCCTACCATACAACGCCTCGAATGGAGCCATACCAATACTAGCATGAAAGCTGTTGTTGTATGCGAACTCCACAAGAGGTAAATGACGCTCCCAATCGTCATTCCAATCCAGAACACACGCTCTCAACATATCCTCGAGCGTCTGGATAGTCCTCTCGGACTGTCCATCGGTCTGGGGATGGAACGCCGAACTGAGCTTCAGCTCCGAGCCTAACGCATCCTGAAGACCCTCCACAATCTCGAAGTAAATCTCGGATCTCGATCCGAAATGATCGACTTCGGCACCCCATGCAATCTAATGACACTACTAACATTCATCTAGCTAAACTCTCTACTGACTGCTTCTTCTTCATAGGTAAGAAATGAGCAGTCTTCGAGAATCTATCTATAACTACCCAAATCGAGTCATTGCCCCTTCTAGATCGAGGCAAACCCGAAACGAAGTCCATAGTGACAGCTTCCTACTTCCATACTGGAATATCCATCCTCTGCATAAGGCCGGATGGTCGCTGTCGCTCGGCCTTCACTTGCTGACATACTAGACATCTAGACACATAATCCGCAACATCCTTCTTCATGCCGGACCACCAAAATGATCTTTTCAGGTCTTGATACATCTTAGTGTTACCCGGATGAATAGAGAATCGCGATCTATGAGCCTCCGCTAACACATGCTCACGGACATCTACCACATCGGGGACACAAACACGGTGCTGAAATCTAATCACACCGTCCTCATCACGAGCAATGCCCGCCTTACCCTAACTCTAACAATCTAGGATCGCTTTCTGCTGCTCAATCACCTCATCCAAGACTGAGGATCTAAGGGATAGCTGAGCTACAAAAGCCTGACACAACGATGGCTCTAACTCGGTCATAGAGCACGCTGCATCCTCCAACATCTTCCATTCCTGCTGGAGCGAAGACCTCTTTCTACTAAGAGCATCTGCTACGACGTTCGTCTTTCCAGGATGATACTGAAGGTCGAAGTCATAGTCCTTCAAGAACTCAATCCATCTTCTCTGCCTCAGGTTTAATTCCTTTTGGGAGAAAAGATACCTCAAGCTCTTGTGGTCGGTAAACACCTCAAATATGACACCGTAAAGATAGTGCCTCCAGATCTTTAGTGCATGAACCACAGCTGCGAGCTCCAAATCATGTCAGATAGTTCCTCTCATGCTCCTTCAACTGTCGAGAAGCATAAGCCACTACCCTCTCTCGCTGCATGAGTACACAGCCTAAACCAATCTGAGATGCATCCGTATAAATGGCAAAGCCCTCTAGACCACTAGGCAGTACCAATACCAGAGCAGAAGTAAGCTTAGCCTTCAATAGCTGAAAGCTACGCTCACATGCCTCAGACCATACGAACTTCTCACCTTTCCGGGTCAGCTTTGTCAAAGGGGCGGCGATGGATGAGAAACCCTCAATGAATCGTCGATAATAGCCAGCTAACCCAATGAAACTACGAATCTCCAAAGAAGTCTGGGGAATCTCCTAATCCATAACTGCTTGGACCTTTGCTGGATCAACTGCAACACCAGCGCCGGAGATAACATGCCCGAGAAAGTGAACCTCGCGCAACCAGAACTCGCACTTGCTGAACTTCGCATACAGCTTGTGCTCATGGAGAACCTCTAAGACTAACCTCAAATGCTGACGATGTGTGGCCTCATCCGGAGAATAGACCAACACGTCATCAATAAACACAACAACAAAGCTATCTAAATACGGACTAAACACCCAGTTCATGAGATCCATGAACGCTGCAGGGGCGTTGGTCAATCCGAAGGGAAGAACAAAAAACTCATAATGTCCATAACGGGATCTAAATGCCGTCTTGGACACATCCTCACTCCTAATCCTCAACTGATGATAACCAGATCGCAAGTCAATCTTAGAGAAGATTGATGCATCCTGCAACTGGTCAAACAGATCATCAATCCGAGGTAAGGGATACCTGTTCTTCACAGTCACTTGGTTAGCTTTCTATAATCAATGCACAACTAGTGACCCGTCTTTCTTCTTGACGAATAATACAGGTGCGCCCCAAGGGGAAACACTAGGGCGAATGAATCCCTATCAAGCAATTCTTGCAATTGCTTCCTCAACTCGGCTAACTCTGCAGGGGCCATCCGATATGGGGCCTTCGAGATAGGAGAGGTGCCTGGAAGCAACTCTATAGTGAACTCTATCTCCCTATCCGGTGGCAATCCAGACAAGTCATCGGGAAAGACATCTGGAAATTCCTGCACTACATCGATCTCCGCAAGAGTCCGTGACGAACCAGCATCGGGTACTAGTATAACGCTGGCAAGAAATGCATCACAACCCTTGTTCACCATGCCATCATCCTTCATGGCAGAGATAACTAACTTTCCGCTAAGTTCTTTGGCAAGGGATGAGAGAACTCGTCCTCACCAGGAATGCGGAAAACAATCTTCTTCCGACGACAATCCACTAACGCATAGTGCTCCTCTAGCCAATCCAGACCAAGAATACAATCATAGTCCTTCATTTTAGCAAGAAGAAACACCCATCTAGGAATCTATCCTCAATGCACACAGGTAACGACGGAATGCACTTCCTAGTCGATACCGTACTCGCAGGGGTGTGCACAGACAAAGGGACCTCTAACTCTCAGACTCTATGCCTGACTCTAGGGCTAACTGCCTAGCGAACCGCTCGGAAATGAACGAGTGAGTAGCACCCGTATCAAACAAACCCGAGCGTGCACACCGAAAAGCAAAACCGTACCTTCGGTGACATGCTCCGCCTGCTCGGCGTCCTCACGAGCTAACGCAAACACTCGAGCTGGGGCTCGAGGCCTTCCTGGTCGTCCTGTAGCTGGCGCGGCTGCCGCTACTGCTGGTACTGGCGCTCCACGCTGAGCTCCCTGCTGGAGTCTTGGGCAGTCCTTGATCTTGTGGTCGCTGCTCCCACACTTTAAGCATCTACCCGCTACTAACCAACACTCGGACCCACCATGTGTCTTCCCACAATGGGGACACTCTTTCTTCGCACCGGGGGAACGTACAGAAGGTCCCTGAGAGTTGCTGGCTGTCATTGGTTTCTGCGGTATCTAGTACACCGTTTTCTTTTTATCCTGCCGCTGGAACGTCGTTGCGGCCTCTTCTGCGAAACCTTCTTCTCCTCCAGATATTGTTCCATTTCTCCCTCCTGTCTGCAGGCTGCGCTGAGGGCCTCGTCTAGCGTGCGGTGGTCGAACACCACGAGCCTCGTCCTCAGTGATGGTTTGAGACCCATCACAAATTTCTTGGTCTTCCTGCGCTCATCCTCTACTATATGCGGTGCATATTTAGAAAGTTCAGAAAACCTTGCCTCGTATTCCAGGACGGTCATTGATCCTTGCGTCAGGGAAAGAAATTCTTGCTCCATCTTGTCCTGGATATGCTCTGGGACGAACTTGGCTCGGAAGAGCCTCACGAACGCGTCCCACGCCACGTCTACTGCTCCGTCCTCGAAGCGTGTACGTAGTAGGGAGGACCACCATACATCAGCTCTCTCCTGCAATACGCCTTCATAAGCACCAACTAACAATTCTAACTTGACAAACAACATACAAGCATAAACCAAAACATACTTGTAGCATGTAGGTGGCTAATGTCACCTTGTCCTCATCAGGACACCTGATAGCTCGGAAGATTTTCTCTGTCTCCCTCATCCAGCTTTCTGCCAGTAACGGATCACTCTCCCCCTTAAAAGAGGGTGGGGTCATCCTCTTGAATCGCTCCATGATGGAAGGTCCACCATGGTCCTGAGCTGGGGCCTGAGCCTGCTACATTAAACAATAACAATATACAATAAATACAATATCATGCAATTTAAATAGCTATCAAACTATTGTTTCATTATTCTACCTGGGCCTCCAACTGGGCCTGGAGTGCTGCCTGGTGTGGGCCTGTGTCTGCATGGCTTGCACCAGACCTTGCATGAATACTCCGTAGTCCACTGGCGGCGGTGGGGGAAGCACAGGGCCTCGTGGTGCTGGGGCCTGTTGCTCCGCCTGATCATCACGCCTCTGCTCGTCGTCGCGAGCTGGCACACCTCCACGTCGTCCATGGGAAGCCATGGCTGTAATAAAATTTCAGCCACTATTAGAGCTAGGTTACTAAGTTTTCTAACCATTTTCTTATCTATCTTTCACTTCTTATTAGTGTTTTCTACACATGTGGACATACTTAGCATGCAATGGGGATGATGATTTAGGTATATTCATGTGCAATCTCAACCGGTCGCTCTGATACCAATCTCTGTGACGGCCCTCATTATACCGGTATGGTTATACCAACCCACGTCGGTATAGCAAGAGTCCTCACAGTGGGACATTTACCCAAACGATACATACAGCTGAGATACACGCGAATATACAACAGAGTAGCGGAAGTAAAAGACCACTGTCTTCATTCATTCATCATCCACATTAAACATACATGCGATTCGCAATTAACATAAAAGAACTAAAGGTCCACATAATTTAAATTGCTGAAATAGAAATACAAAATGTCCACACTTAAACATCCTTTTCATGATACTTCTAGTACAATGTTCCAAATTTACATACTATGAAATACACGAGTCACAAGAAACTCCAAAACTAGCTAATCTCCGCGCTCGGAGTCCGTCTCTGCTGCCTCCTCCAGAGGTGCCACGTCACCAACTACACCTGTACGCCGAAGCAAGGAGTGAGTCCAAGGACTCAGCAAGCAACACTACTCATGATATACACGTACAAGTCCTAGTGGTTTCTACATGCACATTTACAATTTGCAACACATGGCATGCTAGTCAATTCAAAGTTTCAACCTATCATGAACGTTTTACAATTTTATATATGGTTCATGCTTTCAGATTTCTAAGAGTAAAATTCACCTATCACATTGCTCTCTATTCAATTTACTCATGAAACTTTAATCTTTAAAGAACTAAGACATGAGAGCTATCAACATGAACATTTTACATACATGAAAGGGAACACAACTAGCATGGATTTCACATGTTCTTAAGTACATACATAACCTTTTCACATGCTTTAGGTTGCTGATTTCACATGATTTAACGGTTGTAGACCTACACATGAGAGCTACAATATTGCACAAAACATATCATGTGATCAAACAATCATGCTATCTTGTAACCATTTTCACCAATTATCCCTAACATGGATTCTAAACATCTTTGCACATAATAACATGATGATAATAACATAAATTCACTGATTTCACATGATTTCAGACTTGTCTCACATGGTTTTCAATAACACATTTTCACATCTTTAGTTTCACATTTTCTTTACACGTTTTCCTCTTTCACATGGTTCACTTTACACATACACATTCACATTGTCACTTACACATTTACACATGGACACATACACATTACACATTTCACATTACACATTTTAGGTGCCGTGACACATAGTCCAAACCACCAAAGAAGGACATATACACATCACATTACACATAGACGCCATCTAGGCATTCCAATGGCGACTCTTGGACTGCGCAGACCGAGAGAACAAGTCTCCACCCTAACCAGTGGTACTTATCCACCTCCAGGATTTCCCCCTAATGTCCTTAGGGTCACTTACACATTGAACTTTCTCAGGGGGACTTTTCCCTGATACAGCTCCACTGCCCTCTACGGAAGCAGTGTCACATCGGCACAGTTACACATTTACACATTTACCGTTTTACACATGGTTTTACACTTCACACTTTTCATTACATTCACTTTCTCACTCACATGAATATCTCTGTTTTTCCTAACATGGTACTACAGAATTTCAAGAGCTTAGCACACAGTAATTTCACCAATCAAGTTGGTTTTAGACAATAGCTAATCACATTACGATAATACACGTGGATTATCACATTTCACATGAAAATACATAACTTTTTTTTACTGATCCAAATGACCTGAAATTTTAACCACACGCTGTTTTCGGGTTCAGGATCATACACTCCATTTTCAGATTTTTCTGAGCTAAATATAATTTACAGAAAATAAAACACCTATTTAGCATAATATTCACAACTTAAGTTAACATGGGGTTAACACATCTTGTAATTGCCACTTACTGTTTTAAACAAAGGTTACTGATATATGCATGATTTGAGAATACCAGATTACCCTAAATCATACACCTATGGATTAATCATCACAACCATTCTTGCATGCTTTTGTTTTACCGAGCCGGATTTATTAGCAATTTACATAAACATGGATAATTTACCAAAATCGCAACACATATACTGACCCACTACTCTTCATGATCAGACCAAAACCAAGGCATTCAACTCATCTTACTCATGAAACATGGATTGCAAGATTTTCAACAATTTCATGCTCACAAGTTTAAGGGATACAATTTCCCACATTCACCATCACACCTCACATTCATCCACACACCACAATTAACAATAAACATAGAGTATAAGGTTTACCATATATCCTCATCACGGAAACCATATCGAAATTAATGTATAAGAAGGGCAGAACAGTTCACTGTTTTGTCCTGAGGAACTTGGCGGCGGTCTCTGGCCGCTGATCATCAGGGTCAGCGGCATGGCCGATGGACGCCAAGCATGATCTGGGCGTCCAGGGACCTTGCCGTCGAATCAGGTCTGTGCAGAAACACAGACCCGAGCTCTCAAACTTGGGTGAATGGGAGGGTCTAGGACTCGAGGAAAAATGCTCAAAAATCATAAAACCGACCTAGACTCATAAGGGGACATCATGGATATGTCACTTGCCTTTTAAAAATTCTTCCAAAGGATCTAGAGCTCGGTGAAGACCTCCTTGGGCAGTCCCAAGAAAGTGCAGAACTCCTCCAAATGATCTCTTCCTCCGGGCTCTTGAGCGAGATCCACAGCAAGCCGAGGTCGGGGAAGCCTTCCTCGTCGGTCCAGCAACCTCCTTGCAGTAGTGGAACGCCGGATCAAGCCTCAGAAGTGTGGATTTTTGGGTGACAGGGATGGGTTTTCTCTCTAGGGTTTTTCTTCTCTTTTTCTCCTCTTGCAAGGTGAAGTGAGGAGTGGGGGAGAGGCCATTTCGGGTTCAGACATAAGGGGAGTCTCTCTCCCTCACCATGCTGATTTGACAGCCTTCAGAGCCGTTGGGGACAACCCCCAATGGTTGGCTTACCTTGTTTCAGAAGTTTGCAGCTCTGCTGCGCATGCAGGCCAGAGAGATTGGCGTCCATATCGCTGGACGCCGGATTAGTGTCGGCGTCCAGGTCTGGACGCTGACACCACCTCAGCGGCCAGGGGTTGACGCCAAGGGGCCTTCGGCCAAAACCCTAAGTTATGCAGAAAACCATGCATACCATGCATATATACATGCAATATGTATATGGTCTCGCCCCCATACTAACACCATTCAGTGCATGCATTATCTACATCTATCATAAACACATGCACACGTACTCGTACTAATTAATAGTACGTAAATATGTACATACATACACAAGCACAAATACACACATAAATACAAATAATGCGATGGAAATTCGAGGGTCTTACATCCGGCGTGTGTCAAGATGAGAGAGAACTTCTAAAGCCATTTGGATCATATCGATCCCTAAAGGGTGTAATGGGCATTAGGGTACAACCAGCTCGGTCTCCATGAGGGAATCCACAGAGTACAAAGTCTTACGGAGGTCTTAACAAAAAGGTCCATTGTCTACCAAAACGGAATGTCCGATAGAGAGGTTCCAACTTGTCAAGAGAGTAGTGTGTAGAGGAAATAAGTTGCTCGACGTTCCAGAGGAATTCTAGAACAGTGGAGCGGCGATATCGGTGTTCCAAATCCATGTAATAAACGAAAACAATGTCATTATTATAATGGATGATTAATGTGCAATTATTTAAGTAAAACTACCAGATAAGTTATTCAAATAATTTCAGCATAGTCTCATGGCAAAGATAATCATTTGAAGTGTGTGCATGTGTATGAAATTATAAGAGCATGATATAGTCATGCACAATAGCTTTTAAATTTAGGAAATATGTAATTATATCAAGGTATATTACCATGGTAATTTACTATTCTTACACAGTGTTATAGGTCATAACCAAGCTTAACAACCCTAATTAATTATTTAAATAGGGCATAAATCACTACTAGAATAATGCATGTGAATCGCATCGGGGGTTATGGCCGCGATTCTGAAGCGGGCTGAAACGCGTCGGCAGAGACCGCCACGTTCTTGAAAACCCTAGCGCGATTTCCCAGAGGCGGGAAAACACCGTGAAACGCGTCGACCTGTGCGGTCACGTTTCAGAGAATGTCTAATAGGTTAACGTCATAGTTTTGCGGCGCTGGACGCGCCAAAACACGTCACCCTCGACGGACGCTTTTCAAGTAATCGCGGCGGCAGAAGCCGACGTGATACCAGTGCCATGAATCGTGTCGCCTGGACTGGACGCGATTCAAGCCTCATCCCGAAAACAACAGAAAACACAGGAACATGTAGCGACATTCATGCAACGCTTATATCTCTTAAACTAGGGCACATGGGTCAAAGTGATGAACATTAAACTTGTAGAGAACACCAAGATGAAGAGATCTATGCCTTTGGACCGAATCAATTTGGTCTCGTAAGGCTTGCAAACCAATAAGAACAAGAAACGGACAGACATGCGCAACGATGGGAAAACACTTATAACTCAATGAGTACATGATGAAATTTCGGCAAACCACTTGCAAATGAAAGTAGACAAGATGCTCTACAACATAGGATGATTCGTTTCGTCTTTGGCCCGAGAATACCTACTTTTATGAAGCTTAAAGTATGGGCTGTGCACAGGTCGAAGCAGAACGCGGTTGGGGAAGAAGCTCCCTTCTCCAGCTGTTCTCCTCCCTTCCTGATGCCCTAGATCCCCTCCCACGACCCAAGCAAGTGTGTGAACCTTCCCTTTTAGTTTTTGGATGAGTTCTTATAGATTTAGGGTTTTCCCCATGTCGTATTGTAACTAGGAAAGGGGAATGCAATTTCTAGCTCTTCCCTTCCATGTTTTGATGATCTCCCCTCGCAATAGGAGTGGAAAACCCTCTAGAAGGTTGCTACCATGGTGGGTGGCGATTTGGCTTGCCATTCATGGCTAATTGCCATACTTTTAACCCTAATTTACCTTATCTAATTTCCCTAATTATGGTTACGAATTTTGGATATTTGTTCTTGGTTCTCAACCCTTACTCCTAATTTGGCCATTATCCTTTGCATGAGCTAATTAAATCAAGCCATACCTTTTTAATATTTATTGGGTTTATTGGATCCATTTCTCCCATTATTTCTATTTATTTAGGTATTTAAAATATCGGTTGCTACAAGAGAGCACTATGTTCTGTGTACGACCTATCATGTGTCCTATATCTTGTCAAGACATAAAAGTTTTGTAACCTAAAATATGCATTGTGCTGTCCATTTGAACTTCTGAAATATATACCTTTGTCATTCTTGAACTTTCAATCTACCTTGGAAATCCGTGAGAAATCATACTCCTCTTACTATGTGCTTATTCTTGGAATACGTTGGCCATAATATGTTCTGTGTGATTAGCATTATTTGGGACTTCGGTCTAATGACCAATATGCGTATGCAATAAGGACTTTGTCTGGTCCTAGGGAGGAGTGCCCCAACGTACTTGTAAGTAGCAGAAGTATGGACTTGTGGTGTATGACATGACACCGATATATGTGTAATATTTGGAAGTGTATTCGTGTTGATATGATATATTTGACTATTTGCATGATTATATGTTATATGCAAAAATGGCTAGTTCTTATGTTGCTCATCTGATATGTACTTATTATTGAATCCCTATTGACAACTACATGAATTACCATGAACCTATTGAACTACTACTCTTGATATATTACACGACTCGTGTTTACTATCATGCATATGTTTTCACTCCATCTTTATGGTTACTCTACTTAGTTAATATGTTAATTACTTATATCATTGTCTGCACGTTGAGATGTAAATCCTACTAGGCGTAAGTCCATTCAGATACTTAACATTTTCAGGTAGTGAAAGTGAGGATGTGGAACTGGAATGGGACAGGTAAGAGTGAAGAGTGTCTCAGTTATCCTAAAAATTTGAAAAACAATCCTTGAATTATGTAGTAAAGTTCATGAGTTTATAGCAGGTTATTTTCATTGAAATTATTATGTAATTTAAATAATGGGCCCTATGTTTGGCTCTGATGATTAGTGACTGTATTTTTAGAGTTGACATTGGAGTTATAATAAAGTTATGTGATGGTTATTATTATTCCCTTAACCTTGCTCTGATTATTTAACTAAATACAACTGCATGTTTTAATATTCTGCATTAGGGCGTGACACCTATCTTTGAGCAAGATTGTGAAATTAGGACTCAAACGAGATTAATAGGATGAAGAACACCTAAAGCTATTTTCTTCCACAAATTCCTTCTCCTCCATTAGAGGTTCTGTCCTCAAAGCACGTCCCAACAGTGGTAGGGGTCGGCTAAGGGGAGATTTAATTTCTAACAAAACTCTAACTCTATGTAATTATGAGTTTTATGTGTTTATCTTTATCTTCAGACCTTCTAATCTCTAATTGGGATGGGATAGACATGAAAAAAACATGATTCTCAAGTCATGGCAGGACACGAATTTAGATAATTATAAGGTGTTTTTGAACTTATCTTGTCCATTTTAACTAGTGGATAATGGACATTACAAATTTAATAAGAATTTTTTATTTTATTATTATTTTCCATTCTTTTTTGGCCCATTTATTTCATTATGGATCATTAGTTAAGCCTATTAACCTCTTTTACTTATTGGGTTTTATTTTTTTAATTTTTTATTCTTTTAAATTTTTAATTAATTTGAATTTAATTTATTTAATTTATTAACTTGAGTTGCTACAATAAATTTCTCTCTTCGAACTTGTTTTATCAATTGGGCAGAATGATCAATCAGAAAAGAGCAGTGAGAGGTACCTACTCGTCCACCTAAAGAATGCCCTGTCCATACATATATAAGGGAAACAATAACATTTAATGTCCCAAAAGTGTCCATTTCTGTCACTCTCGTTGAACCTTACACATCCCAATTGAGGACACGAGTCTACGGCAAGTTCCTCCAATGCTGCGAGTATGTATGAGAGAGAAAGAGGGAAACAGTACGAACCAATAATACACTTTGATCCAGAGGGACTTAAATAAACTCAACAGCTGGTGTTCCAAAATAGTAGCAAACTTAATACATCAAATGACAGATGGATGGAAAATATCTTAAGCAAACAGTGTGTGTGTGTGTGAGAGAGAGAGAGAATATACTAATTAAAATTGGTAGGTGCTGAAAGGAAGCATTGCGTCCCCCGCCTTGTAGTGGAATGGACATCCATCCGTTCAGGGGCGGATCTAGGAAGGCTCCAGTGGAGTCTTGTGATTTTACTGAATAAAAAAATTTATATTAAGTAAATAAATTTTTATCACGAATGACTCCACTAAAATTATATAAATATATTATTAAGATCCCAATAAAATAAAATTCTGGATCCGTCAATACATCCGTCTGTGGCGGGACGGCGAGGGTTCGAAGACGGAAGGACATTGGAGGAGCGAGCGCAAGAGGTTTTAAAAGGTTTGGAGAACTGTGTTTTCCCAAGAAGATTTTTCGGGGATTTTTGTGAGTATTAAATTCGGGTGGCTCCCTCGAGTGGTCGGACGGTGGTCTAGACCACCCCACCGCTACAAAAAAAGAAAAAGATAGGAAGTATTGCCGCTGGAGGCATCAAACTGGAGTCTCTAGTGACGAATGGCTTCAAAATTCGAAGTCCATGAAACCAAAGGAAAGCATGGTTTGTTTGTCTTGTTAGCTAAGTTTGTGCATAAACGTTAAACCCACAAGAACTGTGAAGAATTGAAGGGAAGCAGTGCATCCAATTATTCAGAAGAAATACAAAGTTTGTGAATATTTAACGTGAGAAAGAAGAAAGAAGGCACATCTAACCGAGAAACAAAAAAAAGACATAGCAGAAGATTAACTATTTTGTTAAGCGGATAAGTTATCTATAAATAGATATCTACGAATAAGATAATATTTATTAGTCGTCTCTTATTTTGATGTAATATTTGAGAAATATGATAATTTTATGTTATATCTATTATTTTATGTCACATCAAAATTATTATAAAATTTATCTTAATTTCGAGATATTTTGAATCCTTTTAAAATAAAATATTTATGAATAATTTTATTCTTTTAAAAATGAGAGTTAGATTTACAAGATTTATCATCAATAAATATTGATAAATGATTGATAAGTTATCTAATTTAAACGACAGAATGATTATGAGAACTGATAAACTTTTTTTATTAAGAATATCAAGATTTGATCTGATTACGAAAGATATGACCTATTTCTCTTATAGAAATAAGAAAAGAAAACGCAAAAGAAGACGTTAAAGAGGAGAATGTGACAAGACTTTCTCTCCGTTTCATTCATTTGGCCCATCGCACGATGTACGATTGTGAACGTGTACTTTGGCAATTCAAAAGAACAATGACATATTGACATGTAATGGCAAAGCAGTTTTCCTAATCTAGGTGGGGGAGGGTTAAGGCAGCGTTTGTTAACCGGTTTAGGGGTGTCAATTGGGTCGGATTGGTCCAGAAACTCGCAAACTCGGCCCGGTTTTAACCGGGTTTGGGTCGAGAAAATAAACCCGTTAAAGTTTTTTGTCCGGCCCGGCCCGGTCCGGAAAAAAATAGGGCCGGACTTGGGCTTTGTGAGGCCCAGCCCGGTCGGCCCGTCGGCCCGAAAAATATAAATATAATTCATATTAAGTATGAATTTTATATTTAGAAAGAGAATTATATGTATTTTTTCTACAATAAATCTATTCAAAAACATAATCTTTTACAAGTTAAATGTTAATATAGATATAAGTAAAATATATATTATTTTTTTATAGATATATTAAAATTATATATTATATAAATAAAAATAATATTTTTTCCGGGCTTTTGTGCCGGGCCGGGCTTTTTCGGATTTTTCCTGGGCCAGGCCGGGCCACCCATACCGGGCCTAACCCCGGGTCTGGGCCGGGCCCGGGCCGACTTTTAAAAAACCGGGCCTGGGCCGGGCCTAGCAAGGCCCGGTCCATTGACACCCCTAAACCCGTTGGGGGCTTTCCCTTTTTTTTTAATCAGATTTTGGGGTAAAAACTAACCAAGACCTATTTTTGGGGGACAAAAGCTCATGCATAATCATTGCACTTTTTCTCTCTACCTCTTTCCTCCATTCTCAAAATCCCAAAGCCAAATCTAAAAACACAATTTTCTCACTTGGGAGTTAGAGTGAGAAAAAGTAGCGTTTCAATGATTGAATGATTAGAATCTCTCCTTCAACATTGTTACCAAACGTTGTCTAAGACAGCGTTTGGGGGCACTTTTCAAAAAAGTGGAATCGGTTAAATCCGATTTCGCCGATAGATGATGCAGGGTAGCCAATTTTGTTCTCGTCTCTCGCGCCGCATGAGATGGTGTGCTGAAAAGTGTAAAAAATCGAAAAAAAAAATTCACTGCATCCTACCGATGGGTCTTTCTCTCTCCGTCCGGCTCAAAATTTTTCCAAAGCGACTGGGCACCCGCTTTCTTACTTCGCCTGCCTTCACTCTATCTCTCTCTTTCGACAGATTTTGCAGTGTTTCAAAAGCCGAGGCGAAGAGACCCTGTTTGGATGAATGGCAGGTCTCATCAACGATTTTTAATTTCAAAAAAATTTTGTAACATGTTACCAAACGGTGCCTAAGTCTAAGTTACAGGGGCGGACGCAGGACAAAATATAAGAAAGAGTCAAAGTAAAAAAATATTAAAGTAAAATAAAATATAAAGGGGGCCAATTTGAACAAGGCAAATAAATTTGAACCTCTAGATGTGGAACAAGGCAGATTATCCTAGCATGTCTCCCATATTTTTCCTTCGTTCATGAGGTTCCCTTCGTCCCGAGAATGCCGAAAATTAAACCATGTTTCATGTGGTCGTCTCCTTCCTCGGCATGAAGATCCTAGACATTTTGGGAGGAGGTATCTCTAAGTAAATTAGAGTTATCTAGGGTTATATCCTCTTCCCAAGTTTTGAGGAGGAGGAACAGTTTACTCAGACATATTTTTTGGTAATTCTACCCCACCTCAAGAGGTGGGGGCATAGGTGGTTAAGTCTCTTATTTTTTATATTTTTTTAAATCATCATTAATTTTTTAAAAATTATTTTATTATATATCTCATAAAAATTTTAATTTTTAAAAATAAGTTTAGTCAAAGAAGAAAAATTGACTCAAAAAATAAAAATAACTCATGGATATCTTAAATTTTCAACCAAAGTGGAGTAAACTAATTTCTGGGTTAATAAACTCCTGGTTAAACTACCCTTAACCTTGAACCAAATTAATATATATCCACTTCCGCCCTTTCGTAGAGAGAAGCTTCTCTCTTTGCTGCCGCAATACTTGTTCCAGTTAGGGATGTCAATGAGTTGGATTCTAACTAGATCAAATTAAGTTCAGTTTAAGTTTGATACCATTTTTTTCTAAGTCCAAATTCGACCCAAGTTTGAGTGACATCGGGTCGGGTCGGACTCAACTAATCTACCAACTTATAAAATTTGACTTCGACTCAGTCTGATTCAAAAAAATTCATAAAAATTTTATTAAAAAATATTAATATTGTTAAAAAATATATGTAAGAGTATCGGCCAATCAAATACTTAAAATCAATCAATCAATTTAAAATCTAATCAATCGAAAGTTAAATATTAAATGATGATCAAGAATTTGATCGACTAAAAATTTAATATCAATCGATCGATTTAAAATTAAGTCGACTAAAAATTTAATATCACAGATCTATGGGATCTACTCTAGCCGAATAGACAAAGTTCAAGTCCACGCCAAATTTTCAACTGGACAAGTGAGTTTAAAAAAGTACGGCGACCCAGTCTATTAATGTCGAGCCAAACCTGTAAACTTGCCCGCTCGGTCACCATGGCCTCCTATTTTATCCTATTAATTTTAAGATTTCTGCATGTGAAAAGAATTGTCGTGAGATTCGAATTGTATTTGGAGGCTCAATGTGTCATATGTCATCATAATCTACTCAAATTTTGTTTCCAATGTGACAACGACATTAATTTGTAATATAAATTTGTATGAATGCTTAGTTATGCATAATTTTTCAAGTCAATTGTGAGCCATGTTGAACACATGTACAACGGATGGTTCATGTCGTTAATATTTGCTATATATTATTCAAAATAACTTATAGTACTTGTTATATATTATTGCTCGGCCAATTGTTAGTTTTTTTTTTCAGTCCACTTGAGAGCCTTGATTGTTCTTTAGTAGAGGTTTGGGATATGATTATATCATTAGGTAATAGCCAAAATGTTGTCCATCGAACAAATGATATATTGTATGTTAGTAAGTTGTTGTGTGATTATTTTACTTGCAATAATATCCAAAATATTGTCCGTCCAACAGATGATACATTGTGAGTAGCAGAGTTGTGATGTGATCATCTCTAATCACAAGTTAAAGCATGATCAAATGATCAGTAGCGTACAGGTAATTGCTCAGTACACTAATTAGGAATTATTAATGATACTTTAATAATTTAGCAAGGCACGTCTAATCACAATTAGAAACATAGTGAAACCTGTGTCAATTGTCCTGTCACTATTGACTTATTTGTCTACATGTATTTGGTCAACTCAAAATTAGGTTAAACCGTACGATGACCACCGATGAAGGTAAAATGATGAAGTAATATTTTATTATTGACAAAGAGAGGACACGTGTCTGTGTACAAGTAGAGAAAGACTTAGTATATTTTTATATTATATTTTAAATATAATATGACTAGACAATAACCCATGTGATACTCCTCACATGGGGAGTGATAAACTGACAATCTAATTGTTAGATACCACATAGATTTATTGTCTAGTCATATTACACTTAAGTGCAATATAAAAACGCACTAAACATTTCTCGTACAAGTAAGAACATGGTCAAACACATGAGCAAGCTATTAATAAGAATTTATTTATAGTGTCATTAGAAGTAAGCTAATATGCACAAATATCATTTTATGTTTAAACCTAGTGTGTTTAAGCATTAAGCTAAAATACCCTTACATTAGCTCGTTAGACAAAAACTTAATATATATATTCCTTTATATAATTTTTACACAAAGCTTTAGTAAACAAATATAAAAGGACTCATAAAGGTGTGGTAAAGGGTATTTTAGGCATAATATGTCAAAGATGAAATGATTAACCCATCTTTTTTTTGGCAAAAGCACATGTTGAGAAATTAAAGAGGTTAACCCACTTAATTTGTTCTACTTTATTATTAACCTAGTGGTTACCAAACGACAAAAATTTAATTACTTTGGGCTAGTTAATTTTAACCCTTGGAAATAGATTAACTTAATCCTACCCCTTATCCGAAGTGGCCATTTATATAAGATGCCATGGTAGATTAATGGTGGTAAAAGAAACGATATATAGAAATGTCAAATGGATAGAGTTACACGCATCCCATTTTTAAAGATGTTCAAACAGATGGAGATACATGCATCCCATTAGCTGGTTCAAGTAATCATAATAAAGTTTGGGGCAAAAGAAAATTGATAGTTATTATTCAAACTTCTTAAACACACTTCTAGCTAGTTTCGGAATAACAGAGAAGAGCGATACCGGGAGTAGCACAAGATACGGATCTGACATTTATATATTTGATTGGTTTCCCAAACCTGTCCAAGAAATGTTGCTTCCCGGCAGACTCCGGATCACTCTGTTTCCAGATCTCTCCTCCTTTCTCGCGAGATCATTCGATGAGATTGTTTACACGGAGACATGCAGTGCAATGGACTGCAGATACTTCCAAAGCAGCTATTTTTCTTCGTCAGAAGAGTTGGGCTGGCCGCCATGGGAATCCCCAGCTCCGTGCCAGCTACTGCCCCACATGACATGGACACTGTGACCACGCCCCGTCTGCTGCATCGGCGCCCAGTACCCTTCTCTCCTCCTACAAATCCCTCCAGGAACCTGTCCGTAGTAGGTGAAGAGAAGGCAGAAGGCAGCCTTCTCTTTCCTCACACGGTCGGCAGGCCCCTGTTTCTTCGCCTGCCTCCCACCTCTCCTTCCCCTCGCCCCCGTTCCTCTTTCCCTGTCTCTCTATACATACGATCACCCAGATCCATATTCAAAAAACATAGATAGATAGATAGATAGATAGATAGCCTGCTTACATATATACGCGTAGTTTAGGCCGAAATTGTTTGCTCCCATGGCCGTGGACGAGGACGTGGAGGTCGGAGGAGCTGGAGCAGCGCCTGGCGGGGGCATGGAGGAGCCCCTGCTGCAGCCGCGGAAGGAGGCCCCGCGGGGATGCGAGGAGGGCCGCGGCCACGGCGAGGGGTCCATCTGGATGACTCTGCTCTGCACCGGCGTCGCCGTCTGCGGCTCCTTCGAGTTCGGCACATGCGTGAGTAAACTCACCACCCTACCACAAAAAAAGGGGAAGCCTCTTCTTATAAAGCGTGGATATCTTTGGCTTTGTTGGTGTTCACAGGTGGGTTACTCCGCTCCGACTCAGTCGGGGATCCGGCGGGATCTTGGCCTTTCCATGTCCGAGGTCAGTCTGTTTTTCTTATACGTCGTCTCATTACTTACTTGCTCTAAACTTTCTCGAGCTCAAGGGGCAGGGGAGCCACTCTGTATGGTATCATGCACATTCGATTTCTTCGTTAAGTTTTAACTACTACTCCCGAATTATTATTATTATTATTATTATTTGATAAATGAGAGAGAGAGAGAGAGAGATCCCAGTGTATTGCGTTCAATCATGGAAGTTTCTATTTTTTCTATTTTTCAATAATTTAAGTGATCCACTCAATAAAATTTCTGCATCCGTCCTTGCGTTCAATGTGAAGGTCTCTCCCATCAGAGATGCCAAGTGCACCAACATCCGGATATCAAATACTTATGAGTCCCGTTCCTCTTAATACATGGGCGGATCATGCCAGAGTTTTGCAAAAAAGATTTATTTAAAAAAAATTCACATTTTGATTTAGATTATTTTATAAAATAGAGAAGATTCCACCACCACAAATCTCACAAATATTTATGGAGTCCGTTCTTCTCGTGTACTACTGAGAGGATCCGACCTCCAAATATTTAGACATCAGATATAAATATTTATAGTGGGGTCCACAAACAAATATCCGGACACTTGACATTTCTCCTCTCTCGAGTTACGGAGTCCCGACTTAGAGATAGGGCTGTTCATAATTCAGTTCAAACCGAAAAACTGAACTGAACCGGTCAATTCGGTTCGGTTCGGTTTGAGAAGTGCCACGGTTCAGTTCGATTTTGCACAGTGAAATCGAATGAATCGAAAATATATAATAAATATATTTTAATAATAAATATAACATAAAAATACGCCTAGCCCAGTGGCTAGGCACGCTTCTTCCTTTGGGGCGGCCTTGGGTTCGAAACCTAGGACCACCATGCGCATGTAGTTTAGGTCTTTTTTTTTTTTTTTCCAGTTCAAACTGAACCGAACCGGTTCGGTTCGATTCGGTTTCCTCTAAAAAGAGGTCTAAACCAAATCAAACCGAACCGTGAACTGCCCTACTTAGAGAGCCATCCGCTCCCTTTCAAATATTTCCATCGGGGAAGGACTTGTTGCTCTTTTAGATGGGTCATTCAGTGTCTGTCCCATATATAATAATGTGGGGGCATTAAAAGTTGTGGGATCCATTTTTATTGTGTCTAGGATTGGCATCAGAGAGTCTAGTCGGTCCCACAAGTGAACAACAAGAGTTTCTTTTTTTTATCGGGTAATCTATTTTTGAGAAAGATCTTTGGGAAAGTGACAAGAATGAGAAGAGGCTTAAAAGCTTGCAAAGAAATGTTAACTTGTTTCGGTGTAATTTATCAATCATGAACAGGTTTATCATAAAAAATGTTTATAAGAAACACATTAATCAAAAAACACATCTCGTAGAGTTTCTCATAAGAAAAAAAACTTATATTAAGAGGGCTGCCAATAGATATCCATTCTCTATTTTTTTTTATACCTATTTTCTTAATATTTTATAGAATGAGTAAATAGAAACAGATTTTCAAAGTTGTAACGGGTCTAACTCACTCTCAGTGTCTCACTATCACCAGCTCCCAAAGCCCACTAAACACAAATCTCCCACCATCACCTAATCTCCCATTTAGCCCGGCCATAAATAGTCCGGCCCTGCCCACCGTGCAACCCCGCTCACATCACTACTCACTTGGTTTCATTTTGTAGGGGCCATTGTACTGTAGAGGATGTGATAAAAGATATCCATTTTTGAGTTTATGGATTTCAGATTAGCGTTTTATTAGCTATTATGCATTAAATTGGGTAAATTATGACTCTCATTTGTAGATTAATAGATGTGTATTGGTGGATCTAATCATCTATGTAATTTGCAGATCTTTGCATTTTTTATAGTTATGAAAATATTGTTACAATGCGGATTTATAATTATCTAATTTATATATTTATAAATTTGTTATAACTAAAAAAAAGTCGATTCAAAGGAAGTTTCTATTTTTTCTATTTTTGTTTCCATTTCCCGATTACAAAGCGGAGAGAGAGAGAGAGAGAGGAGAGAGAGAGAGAGAGAGATGCACAAGGGGAAACATCCTTTTATGTTTCTCATATTTCTTATAGGATGTAGAAGTGGAACCCATTTTGGTCTCTGTCCATCTCCATTCGCTTGGTAGCCCTACTACTACATTGGTAGTAAAAGCTACCATCCAAGAGGGTACAAGGCTTTTTTAGGCATGAGCCCAAATCAGTGTACCATGTGGAGATAGGGGTGTCAATGGGCCGGGCCTGGACCGGGCCTGGTCTGGCCCAGGCCCAGCCCAGGCCCAGCCCGATCTTCAGATGATAGGCCCAGGCCCGGGACAAAGCCCGGTTTTCAGGAAAAAGGCCCAGCCCGGGGTCTGTTCTTGAGGCCCGGCCCAGGCCCGGTCCGGCCCGGCCAGGGGAGAGCGGCGTGTGAGGCGGGGGCGCGTGGAGGCCGAGATGGGGGGGCGGGGCACGTGGAGGCGGGGGGCGGGGTGCGTGGAGGCCGAGGCGGGGGGCGGGGCGCGTGGAGGCCGAGGTGGGGGGTGGGGGGCGGGGCGCGTGGAGGAGGCGGGGGGCGGGGCGCGTGGAGGCCGAGGTGGGGGGTGGGGGGCGGGGCGCGTGGAGGAGGCGGGGGGCGGGGCGCGTGGAGGCCGAGGCGGGGGGCGGGGCACGTGGAGGTGGGGGCGGGGAGCGTGGAGGCAGAGGCGGGGGGCGGCGCGCGGGAGGCCGAGGTGAGGGCGCGTGCAGGCCGAGGCGGGGGCGCGGGGGGCGAGGCGGGGTGGGGGCTCCGTGCGGGAGCGGGCCGGCCGGGCCGGGCCACCCAAAGCCCGGAATCGGTCCAGATCTTTTCCGGGCCGGGCCGGGCCGGGCTAAAATTTAAAAATTAATAAAAATGTAAGGCCCATGCCCGTGTTATACCGGGCTGGGCCTCCGGGCCTTCGGGCCGGCCCGGCCCAGTTGACATCCCTATGTGGAGACGAAGTATTTGTCAGAGTTCTTTTAAAAGTCCCGAAATAGATGGCACAATCTTAAAGGTGTGCCATCTTTCAGTGCACATTTAGTGTGCGTCTAGAATTTCCATCTAGGGAATGCATGGGTCCCACCTTTATTTGTCTTTAATTCTTTCTTCATTCCCCTATAAAGTTTATTTGTTCCACTTTATGATAAATAGAACAAATAATTAAATAAATGAGATGCATAATTAATAAGTAAGATAAATATTTGTCCCACTTATTGCTACGTGAGACAAATAATTAGAAAATGGGACAAATAACTAAAAAAATGAGACAAATAATTGCCAATATTTGTCTCACTAACTAAGAGAGGTAAATAACTAGATACATGAGATAAATAGATTTTATGAGAAAATGAGAAAAAATTTAAAGATATTATTTTTTAGTGGAACCCATCTACCTCCTTCATCCACCAATCTCATTTTAGATAGGTAACAAAATTACCTATTCGAGAGGATGAATGTGTTTATATCAAACCTCTCTTTACAGGAAGAGTCTCCACCATAAACGACCTCAGAATAAGTTCATTAAAATATATTTATGGGATGATTTGAACTTATAATAAATTCAAACAATTTAACCCTATTGTCAACTATATCCAAACAAAGTTACAATATAAAACAAGTTTATGATACACTAAAACGTAGTTATCACATGCATCTAAAGAACCTAGAAGGACTTCTCTTATGAGAAGGCCAAAGCTCTTTCTTTGTGCTTCTCTCCGAAAATATATATGTGCATGCATGGATATTGAAATTTGGGATCTCTCGATGAAAATTTGCTTGGGCGGGGCTAATATCGTCTCAACTTTATATATTGCTGGAGATCGACCGGAAAGAGCACATATACTAGAGTCACTATAAGAAAAGAGGTTATTGGGGACGGCTGACAGCCGTCACTAATATTCAAAACGCCATCCCTAATGATTATTGAAGACGGCTACAAGGCCGTCGCTAGTCCGTCCCTAATAAATCCGTCGCCAATAGTATTGGAGACGGCTAAGACAATATCTATCCCCAATAACATTATTGGAGACGGATAAATGTTCGTCTTCAATAACTTTAATTGAGACGGATAAATACCCCGTCTCAATTAATGTATTAAATCATGAACAATCAGACAGAGGAAGAAGAGATGGAGAAGAGAAAGAAGATCACACACACATAAGATAGGGATTTACATGGTTTGAAAGTTGAGAGATTTCTTACGTCTACGGTTGCAGGGAATTCTTCTTATTTTTTATAGAAAAATACAAGAGAAAAGTATTTACACGTCTGGACCCTCCAAAATGCCGTCACATACAAAAAACACCTCTCATATATACGGAGTCCGACAGAAAAAAAATTGAATCAGACTGGACGCGACGAAATTGGTCAATCGATTCAACCTATTTCGATCCATCGGTTTTCTTAGAACCAATCTTTTGTGCTCAACTCATAATCGATCAATTGATTCGACTCAATCGGTCAACCGAATTTAGCAAAATCAACACATTCAGAGAATAGTTCAAAATCGATTGATTGATTCGAACTATTCAGCTAACAGATGTTTACAGAAAATATCTATCTGCCACTTTCGTTAAGGACAGGAGACCAATAATCAGAAAAATCAAACTCTACAATATTATATATATATATATATGAAAAAAATTTAGTATATTTTTGTATTGCACTTTAAATATAATATGATTAGTTAATAATCTATATGACATTCAACAATTGAGTTGCCACTTTATCATTCCCCATTTGAGTGGTGCCACGTAGATTCTTACTTAATCATATTACACTTAAAGTATAATACAAAAGTGTAATAAATTTTTCTCTATATATATAATCATCTACTTTAGACGGATAGTATTACCGGCTGCCCCAGAACATGGGCAGAGCATTTCTCAACACTCTGATTAAATTTTATCATTGTTAAACTTTGTTTATCTTATCTACAAAAATAAAAATATTGTGAGTTGTCCAGGGGCGGACCCAGGTTCCCCCCCCCCCCCCCCAAAATTCTTTTTTTTACCTCCTATGGCTATTTTATTATTTTTTAAGAAATCTCCAAATTGGCTTCTCTTTATTTTACTCATTTTGTACATTTTCTTATTTTAACCTCTTTTATATATTTTTTGTTTGAATGTAGCCGAGCCAACCTTCTTTTATATTTCATCCTACGTTCCGCCCTTGAGATTGTCTCTCTGATAGTGTTCACGGATCCCCTTGTCCGCAAAACAAGGTTGCCAAAGATACATTAATACAAGAAAAAATGGCATTTTCGATGGCCATTTTTCTGTCAAAAATTCATCGAAAAATAATTTTTAGATGATTTTTGGAGGAAAGTAGACCTTGGATTATCTATTTATGTCCACTTTTAACACATCAATAGACATAAAACACAACCCTCTGTAACTAATTATTATAAAAACCACTTGTAATGTTTCGTTATGCACGTCCATCTTTCATGTACGTTTAAGTTTTTCGAAATTTGAGTGAAAAAGGAGTTAAAGGCCTTACTTTTCTTTTCGGACTATATATCTTAAACTATTGAGTGCTCAAACTCTAGATATATAAGATCATTTGCTGTTACAATAACACGTTTAGATACATATATATATATTGCAAATTCAAGTAAATTGCGACTTTATCGTTTCCTTACGCGCGCTGATATATATGTTTTTAGTATAATTATTGTATTTCTGACTATGCATGTTAAAATATTTCTTGGTTTTTTTCGGTATTCCATCTCAATTGATGATTAATTTTACAATCTTGTTCTCATAAAATGTGCATGTAGTTCTCTATATTTGGGTCCATACTAACCATCGGAGCAATGGTCGGTGCTATCACAAGTGGCCGAATTGCGGATTTCCTTGGCCGTAAAGGGGTATGTATTAAGGTTGTTTCTTACCAATTCCATAATATTAAAAGTTGTTTGGCACTAATTAAGTCTAGTTGTTCTCTAAATGAATCTTCTAAGTTCAGTACTTCTCCAATGACAGGCAATGAGGATGTCAGCTGCTATCTGCCTTGTTGGCTGGCTTTCAATATACTTTGCACAGGTTTCCCACTAACTATATATATATATATTTCCACACCTCGGCTAATAAATTAAATTAATGCTAATCTTGAAACTATGGTCTCATTTACATATCATCAATGCTAATGGTCTTGTAAAGGGAGCTTTGTCCTTGGATTTTGGAAGACTCGCGACAGGATATGGGATCGGCATCCTTTCTTATGTGGTATGCATCAACATGATATTTTGATTATTCATTCGTTCGCTCTCTAGCTATTTTGAATCTGTCAACATCTTCACATGAATGCTAATAATGAACTTGGTACACTTTAATCTAATGTTAATCAGGTTTAGTTACTATAAATGATCACTATGGATCTGATTTTGGATTTGAACATGCATGTTGTTATCTCTTTGATAACGAGATAAGGGGACGGGGTATAAATTATTCGTGTTTAGGGGTTTTTTAGTTTGAGATGGTTTAAATGAGAGATAGTTATGTAGATGATAATTTTTAATATGATGTGATGTGACACAGTGTGTATAGTCATCACCCATTTATCCCTAATTTGACACCATTTATCTGGGTATAAGGGGAGAGACACGATTTTTAAAAGAGAAATATCAATAAATAATGAGTTATAGTTAAGGATAACTTTTATCCCCCCTCCATGGGAGGGATAAGTTATCACTCATTTATCCCCTCTTTATCATGCTTAAGTTTTATCACTCCTACTTATCATATCTCAGTTACCAAATTACATGTGGACTTAAAATTAGTGTTAAAAGGAGGATAAACCCCCCTTATCTCATTATCAAACCCATCCAATATTATATTCAACATCTTCACCCACTGCTTGCACGGTTAAGAGAAATTTTTATTGCAAGATCACTTTTCAGATTGCAAAAAAAGCAATTCTATTGATCGGAGAAGAGAGAGAGACATATTTTTAGTCAATAAAATTACTTTCTTATAATATAGGTCATTATTAATATTGCAAGATTGATGATCCTGCAATAAATATTTCTCATAAAATAATGTTGCAAAAAAGAAATTTCTTTTTAGTTTACTCATTAGTTTGCTGTTGAAAAGGTTCCAATCTTCATAGCTGAAATAGCACCCAAGCATCTACGTGGTGGGCTTACTACTATAAATCAGGTGAGGATATTATTATTCATGTGTAATTAAGCTAGCTACTTGAATCTAAATGAAATATGACGTCTTTGATTTATTTCTTCGATTATTTCTTTAACGCAGCATTAGAATATGATGGAGCTCAATTTCTGTTTTCTACAGCTATTGATATGCGCAGGAGTATCTTTAAGCTTCATAGTTGGAACATTTGTTACATGGCGGACATTAGTACTACTCGGTAATTGATTTATATATAATATCATTATGCCTGTGTTTTAAAGACAAAGTTCTAATTATATGACAATTATAAGAATAGAAGAACGTTAATAATTCAAGAAATTACTTTTGTAGCATCATGCATGCTTGTACACTGACTTGTTATATGATCGTATTCATTATTTCAGATTTGTTCTTTTATTCTTTGTGCACTAGATATAGAGATTTTGATTCCTCCTGGTGCTATAAATCATGTCTTTCTTATCTCTTTCATCTATAACAAGACATGGACAATTTTATTGCCATTCCTTGCACATCAAAAGATTTGAAAAAAAAAAAAAAAAAAAGAGAACGGGTCGAGCCGACTTATCAACCGAACTCAAAATTCGAGTCTGGTCTATGGACCTACACGGACTAGATTTTTAATACTAAAAATTCATGGGTCGAAAAGAGTCTTGCGATCCGACCTAAAATCAGGGCAAATCTGTGGATCTGTTGACGGACCAGTCCGGCCCATTGACAGCCCTATACGTACGTATGTCCCAATTCCCTCCCTTAATTAATTGGGGCAATTCCGGTCCTTTATTCCACTGGTATTTAAGTTTTTCATTGTAGGGGATCGATCGATGTATACCTACAATTTTCTCATTGGCTTTACAAATCATAGTTTCCTTTCTTCCCTATCCATAATAAGACATAGCTGTTCAATGGAACTTATATCCCAGTGACGTCAAACTAGTGGTATTGTGCAGGATTGTCCCCTTGTGTTGTCCTCCTTCTGGGCCTATTCTTTATTCCAGAATCTCCAAGGTGGCTGGTGAGTTATCTTTTCTTAAGTTATGACTTGTTTGATCTAAAGTGGTGACAACATACATGTGGATTATATGAAACTACTATAAATTTCAGGCCAAAGTTGGACGTCAAAAGGAATTCAAAGTTGCACTACAGAGACTTCGTGGGGAAGACACTGATGTTTCTGAGGAGGCATTGGAAATTCAAGTATGTAAAATAAGACTTTAATCACTAGATTTTAGTTGTCATAATAGCAAAGTACAAAACAATATGAGCTGACACTGATGAAATGGTTTCCTTCTGATTGCAGGAATACTTAGAAACACTGCAAAGTCTTCCCAAAGCTAGATGCTTAGACCTCTTTCAAAGGAGATATATTCGACCCGTAGTTGTAAGTTTTACATGTCTAATTAATGATCGTCTGAGGCTAGCTTGGCTTCTTTAATCTGCATATTTACTTTTCTTTAGTTTTCAGGTTGCTGTTGGACTAATGGCATTTCAACAACTTGGTGGTATTAATGGTATTGGATTCTATGCTAGCCAAATATTTGTGTCTGCAGGTTAGTGGTGATTTCATCATATGTATGCATAAATAATTCAGAATTTATTGCATGCATACTTGAAGGAGATCACCATCAATTTTAACTGTTCAAATTTCAGGTTTTCCATCAGGGGATCTTGGAACCATTATGATGGGAGTTATTCAGGTAACTTAAGTTTTATCAATATATATTGACAAGAGGTATGGCTGTGTCTTGTGGGCCACTAAAATTAACAAATGGAAACAGGTCCCCATCACGATAATAGGTGCTTTTTTGATGGATAGAAGTGGAAGAAGGCCCCTTGTAATGGTATGCATGCAGCTGAATTGCAAATGTCTAACCTAAAGCTATTCAAAACTAAAAGATGTATTGTGCAATTTCAGGTTTCTGCGTCAGGAACATTCCTTGGGATGTTTCTAGCTGCAGTATCATTCTACTTAAAGGTGACTTCCTGCTATTTTTGACTCCTGTAACAATGCTCATTAATTTTGAATTTCGGCCAACTTCTAAATATTTTAATCATTACTTTAGCTTGACCTTATTAATTTGCTCTCCCTGTTGATTTTCTTTCTTGGCATGGTTGTGATAGATATATATATGTATCCATTTGTTTAACAGGAGCAAAGGTGGCACATGGATTGGGCGCCTCTCCTTGCTCTCATTGGCATATTGGTAAGTGGATATTATGGGGAAAAAAAAAAGAAGGAAATCTTATCTCTCATATGCGATGGGTAGTTTTTCTATCCGTCCGCACACACAAAATCTATGAATCTATTCATGTTGGTGGGCACCCCACATAGAGAGGAGATCCTCTCGGCCTCCTGCAGGAGGGGGGCCTCGGTAAGTACATACATAGGTGGGTTAGTTTTTTTTATTTATTTTAACCCCTATGTAAAATAGGAAAGACACTTTAAAATGAGGAGTTAAAAAAAAACCCACCCACCTATGTACTGATAGAGGCCCCCCTCCTGCGGGGGGCCGAGAGGATCTCCTCTCCCCCACATATGAGCGGGTAGTTTTCTACCCGTCTAGATGGGTTGTTTGCTTTTCTCCTGAAAAATATATCCACAATAGCTCTTTAATCCTTATTATTTTTTAATTACTCTCAAATTTAGAATAGTAATATTGATACTATTTTTTCAAAAATAAATAGGTGTACATAGGGTCGTTCTCCATTGGAATGGGAGCTGTACCATGGGTCATCATGTCAGAGGTAAGAGAACTTCCATTGTGATTACTTGCATAAGCTTGCTAGTTAAATTTTCTTACATATATAGTTCGAGGAAATGATTAATATAATGAATTAAATCGGTTGCAGATATTTCCCATCAACATAAAGGGAATTGGTGGGAGCTTAGTTACTCTTGTAAACTGGTTCGGCTCATGGTTGGTCTCGTATGCTTTCAACTTTCTCATGGATTGGAGTGCATCAGGTAACATTATTAATGCTTCATCTACGTACGTAGTTGAGAAAAGCCCCAATAAAGCTTCATTTCTCGAAATAGGTTCTCTCTTCTGTAATAATAAATTTGTCTTAAACTATTTCAATAAGATAAATAAGCATGAAAAATATTCCCACATATTTATAAGGTCAAAATTGCATATGTATACATATTGGATAAAACCTTATCAATTGTATCTCTCCGGTTAACTGGACATTAGGATCTAAACAATATTTTATTAAGAGAGAGAGAGAGAGAGATCAACAAAGTGTTTTAACGGGATTTTAAACGGAGGGGATTAGATTATAATATCGTCAGCTCATTAACCCCCAACTGTGGTCGAACAAACTTGACATAGTGGGATGAGATAGGGATCATATAAACCCAACTATGGCGAATTTGACATAGTGGGACGATATGGGGATGCATACATGATTAAATTGGTCAAGTATGGGATGTAGCGGATAATGCCAAGATTTTAGGGATATGAGGCCAGATTAGCCGTGTCGCCTCATTCTCAAGGCATGTTTGGTATTAAGATAGACCGGGAATAGAGTGAGGATATGAGTTAACCCCATCCCAAGTTTAGTATCTTAAAAAAATGGAGATAAACATAGTTTAAATATTTTGACGATATCCTAAAAAAGGAGAGGTAAATTGGAGATAGCTTATCCCAACTTTTTGGTGGGATAACTTATCCTCATTTTCTACATCTTTTCGGGATGCCCATCGTATGAGACAAAGATCATTGGCGACACGCTGAACTCCTTGGTTATCGACCCTGGACACCAATCACATGACGGGAGACCAAGAGATGATCAAAAGTAAAAATAAAAGATTCTATCCTCACACTAATACCGTTTTCTATTAAATAAAGAATGGAGTTATCTTCAAAAATCTAACCCTAAAACTATCAAACAAGAGGTGGATTAGGAATGGAGATAATGTATCCCCAAATTAGTTTACCCCCATCGCCATTTTTTTAATCCCATATCAAACATGCACTAATTATTACCCATGTGTCATTTTTGTTCATCACCTATTTTGCCTTTACATCTTAGCATTGAAAAACTTTAGTGGTTGTATGCCAAAGCACACTATTTGAAGCATTAATTGCATAGGGATTGTGTATGCATGAAGAGCCTTAATTACATAGCTATACAGAGCTAAAAATTAGAGAATCACGTGATATAGTAATATATAAGTAAACTGTATAGTGTTCACTTAGTGTTTTCAATGATTCTTTCTAACTGGCTGATAAATTTATTTTGATTCCAGGTACCCTATTTATATTTTCGGGATTTTGTGCACTCACAGTGTTATTCATTGCCAAAGTTGTACCAGAAACTAAAGGACGGACTTTGGAGGAAATTCAATCTTCTATGAGTTCCTAAGTAAAGTGGGAAAAAAATTAGACAAATGTTTGATAATGTGATAATCCATAAAGTCTCCTAGAAGTTTCCCAGTTTCTATGGTTTATTTACCAGTGACATAGGAGAGCAAAAGTTGTATCACAACATTTGTAGTGCTTATTTTATGAATTTGATCATTGTTTTTTGAGGCAAATTGATCATTAAAAAAAAGAAATTTCATAATTTCTGTTCAAATCTCTTTATAAAAAATTGATTAAGTAGTGATACGAAACAACTCGCTACAATTTTGTAGCGATAAAAGTACTCTGTTATTGCAATGATAATCCCCATGGGAAAAACCCTATGCTATAAAAATGAGAAATTTTGTAGTGTACAAATTAATCAGCTCTATTCTTGATCTAAGAAGTAAATTAAGTCTATTACATGATTAATTAACTTTACAAATAATTATAGATCCAAGATACAAAATAAGACAAATTAATTAGGAGTCCCTAAAAGATATTTGACTTATTTTCTAGTCCCTAACAGAGCTGTAACTCATTACAGTAAGTGTTATCTCCTGTTACAGTATATGTTAAATCATGTTACAGTAAGGACCTCCCTATTATAGTCAGAGACTTGTAATTAATTTTCCCTACAAAATATTATCACTGTGGTTCAAAATAAAATCATATAATAATGCTAACGTCGGCATATCTACAAAAGGGTAATATGGCCGTGCGAATTTCACTTCGCCTCTTCTTATACCCCCACACTAATACAGTTGTATCATTCTCTTCTTCTAATTTGTCCAACCTTGAACATAACAAAGATTTCATTATTTGTAAATAGAAAAAGGGTAAATAATTAGAAGTTCCTAATTGTAACAGAGAGATTTTTACTGTAACAAGACTTAACGTATACTGTAACAGGTGTGATAATACTTACTGTAATGAGTTACAACTCTGTTAGGGACTAACAAAAAGTCAAAAATTGATAGGGACTCTTAATTAATTTGTCCATAGAAAAACTATAATTTTTTTTTGCAACTATATTTTCTAATGATCAGCCAAATTTCTTAAGAATTTTTAGTTTTTAACCACCCTCTAATCTATCGTATTTAGAAATGTGGTGGTGTGATCCTGTTTGGGCCTGAGCCAAACGGGCCTCCACTAGAATGAGAGGGGGAAGACGATCGCTGGTGAGGACTGAGACCTGCAAAACCAGAGAAGGATCAGGAGGCCCGGTGAAGACCGGGGAAACCCTCCGATGCCTAAGTCAGTAGGAGCTTGAGAGGCAGGGGGTTTCGGAATGTGAGAATTGTGTTCGCGTGAGGGAGAAAGTACCGTTGCATGGTACTGTACCTGTGCCTTTATAGGCGCTGGTGTAGAGGCCAACGTGCGTAACGTTGGGCAGATCATGCCTGAAGAGGCGCCTTGATGCACGCGCATAACGGGAGGAGTTATGACCCCGATGCCCGTTGGGCTGCCAGGCAGTTCACGCCCCTTGATGGTGGAGAACGTGGCCCGGGACGGTTACAACCGCTCCGTGGGCCAGGAATCCTGCTCGGTGCCCTTTGGATGGACCTTCCGAGCAGGTGATGTCCCGGGCTGTTCCGCGCAGCAGGGTTGAGGTCCTC
Source organism: Colocasia esculenta (assembly GCA_014218235.1). NCBI lineage: Eukaryota > Viridiplantae > Streptophyta > Magnoliopsida > Alismatales > Araceae > Colocasia > Colocasia esculenta. The sequence goes on along the minus strand of CM024765.1, from coordinate 11,630,276 downwards.
TGTTCGGAAGCCGCCTGCTGACGAGCTCGGCAATGTTCGCCACGGATAGCCGGCACGGGGATCTTCTCTCTTCTGATCCGTACTAAGGGCGTGGGATCGTATGAGGAGGCCACGTCAGAAGGGGAAGGCGCTGATGGGCCTTGACGCGATGGGCCTAGGTGGCAGAAAACAGCCACCACACTTGCCCCCCACGCTCTCAAGTGGTTCGGAAGTCAGAATACTTGAGGGCGGTTGATCTGCCCGGACGTCAGCTCCGTAATAAATGCGGTATCGTCCTCGGAGATCCGAACAGACTTGCGGCGACGCCGTCGCAGAGGCGTCTGCCTCGAACGTGGGGCTTTCATGATGACCACGTGAGTCACGTCAAGTCCGAACGGTCACCCGTAGGTCATTTGAGAGGAGACTTGGAGCGGAGGGAAGCGACGCTTTCAGGAACGCTTCGAATTTCGCGCCTCACTTTCCTTATAAGGAAGGGGAGAGGGCGAGAGCGGGGTCTTCGTCTCCGAAAAGTTTTCCAGAGTCCGCTGCTTCCGAAGTCGCTCACGTCCTTCGCCTTTGAGCTTTCCTCCATTTTTGCTTTCCTTCTTGCATTGTGCTCCCTGCTTTCTGGCGATGGCTCAGAGGGAAAGGAGATCGTCGAAGCCAGCGGGATGCCGCCGGTGGAAGCGAAGACGGCGAAGTATCGGAGCTTCGAAGGTCTTCGAGAGCGCTTTCGAATAGGCGAGGAGTACGAGATCGTCCTGATGCGCGAGGACGAGACGCATCTCACCCTGAAGCCGGGGGCTTCGTGCTGTCACTGGACCTGCTAGAAGCTGGTCTCCGGCTACCGATGCCGGAGATAGCAAAGGAGCTGCTCCGGAGTTGGAAAGTGGCGCCGATTCAGCTGACGCCCAACTCGTGGAGGACTGTCTTCGTCTTCTGCGCCATATGCAGGAAGAAGAAGATTGAAGCGACTGCGGAGATCTTCCGGAGCCATTTTAGCCTGGCGTGCTCTCCGCAATCCGGGATGGGGATCGTGTACGTGAAACATCGTACCAACGGATGCGGATCAATCTCGCCTCGACTGTCCAACAACAAAGGGTGGACAGGGCGACTTTTCTCCGTGGGGAGAAGGAAGGGAGCAAACATCCCTGAATGGGACTTTCCCACGAGGGTGGTGGAGCCCCTGAGAAGGGTGGATATGGCCCCTTTCTTGATTCGGGAGGCAGCCGCAGCCTCCCAGTTGCTGAATACGGTCACGGTGAACCATGCAGAGGGGTACCTGACCGAGTACAAGCTTGTGAAGTACAAGCTTAGCCGCGCCTGGGGTAAGTCTTCTTGCTGTTCTGCTTGTTTCGTTTTTGCATACATGGGTTCTGATCCTTTTTCCTGCTTTTTTCAGATGATGAAGAAATAGCGGCTGGTCGGGATCAGAAGGAGATGGCGAATTACGCCGAGATGATCCCTGTCAACCTTTGCTCCATAAGGTTGGACGAGGGAGGTTCTGCGAAGGGGCCTGCGCGGCAAGTGAAGGCCGCAGCGAGAGGAGGTGCCGCGAAGAAGGCGGTTGAGACGGATACGACCGCGGGGACGACCTCTCTCTTTCAACCGAAGAGGAAAGAGAAGCGCAAGGCGGCAGTGGTGGAGCCGCAAGCCAGAGTCGTTCTCCCGAAGGAGGGGTATCCGACGAGCCCCGAGTTCCCAAAAAGAGGAAGCTGAAGAGGTTGATGTTGCGTGCTGCAGAAGACGCCGCGGCGGTGGAGGAAGGATCAGAGGAGGATCTTGAACCTTTGTTGGTTCGAAGATCTCGCCAGCGTGCGGGGGCGTCCGAGGAGAGGGCGCCCGCAGCTCCAGCCGTGGGCCGTCCAGAGGTGGTCATGAAGATGTCCGCCGAGCTGGGCCTGATAATGGTCAGCGATGAATCGGACCGCTCCGGAGGGCGGACGAAGTCGCCGGGTCTTGAGGACCAGGTGGTCCTATCTGGTGAAGGGAGCGCCGAGCAGGATGGCGCGCCAGGCGGGAGCGTACAGCCTGGTGCCGAGGAGAGGGCAACACAGACTCCACTCCTGCGCCGGCGGTCGTTCGTGGTGCTGACGAGGCAGTTCTTCCGAGGGGGGACGTTCCACAAGAAAGTGGAGACACCCTGCCCCCCATGCTCCCCACCTCAGTGATCACCGAAGGCCGTATAGTCGGCGAGAGTGCAGCCGAGGTGATCGCTGGGGATTCCGTAGTCGGCGAGAGTGCAGCGAGGTGATCGCTGGGGAGTAGTCGGCGAGAGTGCAGCCGTCCTCGGGGAGGAGAGCACTCAAGGACTTGGGGACGCCGAGGAGGGCCGTGAAACAGCCTTTGCAGCCTCCGTTGCCGAGGATGGTGGGGAGGAGCAGCCGACGACCAGGCAGGAGGCCGCCGGAGTGAGTCGAACTTCGGCTTCCGGGGACGTTGCTGCCACAACTTCCGAGTTGGGCCGTCCGGAAGGCCTTGTGATCGGTGACATTCCGATCTCGTCTGCCGCTGCTACGGCTGGGGACGAGAGTTCTGGAGACGACACCAGGCCTCTGACTGAGGTGCTGCGGCGGGGGATCCCCGAAGTGCCCTCGGTGGAGGCGCTGGAGGCATCGCTTCGCCGTGTCGAAGAATCACCAAGGAAGCTACCCGCAAGCCCTACTGCTTCGCGTCTCGAACAGCTGGCCAGGTGCTTGGACCTTCCCCCGAGCACTCCGGAAAGTCCGTTGAAGGCTACCACCCGGAGGGGGTAGAGGACGAGGGAACAAGCGATGTTGACCTGGAGGCGCTCATGGATGGCCTGACCAAATCACTGGGCACCCTGAAGGCTCTAGCTGCTCGGGGTCAGAAGCAGAAGTATCTCCTTGAGGCGAGTGCAACTTTCTTAGAGGAGCTTTCGGCGAGGCACAAAGCTCGCGAGGCAGCGCTGGAGGAGGAGGTGAAGAACCTCAAAGCCGCCCTCCAGGCTTCGGAGCTCGAGGCCACTCTGGTACGGGCCGAGAAGGAGGCCTTGACCAAGGTGATTGTGGACGCGGGGGTCCGCGCCGTTGCTAGCTATAAGGCCGGACCGGAGTACAAGGAAGACTTGGAGCAGTATGGGGCCCGGTGCTACCGAGTGGGTCTCAAGGCTGGGAAGGACTTCGGAGAGAGTCTTCTGGGTCGAACGCGCCCGAGAAGCCTTTGAGGCCGCTGTTCGGGAGTGCCGACGCCGAACTCAGGACGCCCGCCTGGATGGTGTGCGGTTCGCACAATTCCAGTCTGGGCGGATGCCCCCTTCAGATGACGGTGCTGGTCCTTCGCAGCAGGCTCCCTGACCTCCTTGTATCCTCCTTTTTGTAACTGTGGCCAAAAGAAGAGGTCTGCTTATAAAAAGAAAACTTTTTGTGAATGAAGTCTTCTGTTCATGGGATTATTCTGGTAGCTTCACTTTCTCTATCTTCTTCCCTTCATGATTACTCTGTTCGGATCGAAATCCGTTAGGCGCCGTAAGCATTGCATGTATAACGTAGTTGTGGGGAACCGCGAAGGGGGTTCCGATCAGGTATGTATGCTAAATGCTCGTATGGCGTCAGGAGTTGGGAGAAGAGAGGTAGGAAGCTGGAAAGAAGAGACTTTTACAAATAATAAGCCTTAAGGTTAGAAACATGCCAAGTCCTGGGAATGGCTTCGCCACTAGGAGTAGTTAGCTTATATGAGCCCTTCCCGAGGACATGGGTGACCTGATAAGGTCCTTCCCATTTGATGGCAAGTTTGCCCACTGCTCTTCGGGGGTCCGAAGCCGAACAGCGGCGCAAAACCAAATCTCCCACGCTGAACCGCCCTTCCCGAACTCGCGCGTTGTAATATTGTGCGAGTCGTTGCTGATAGGAAACGAGACGAATGCTGGCGTCGCTCCGTCGTTCGCCTAGCATGTCCAAGTTTTCCCGAAGAGCTCGGTTGTGACGGCTTCGTCGAAGTGGGTAGTTCGGATAGTTGGAAGGGCTACTTCCAAAGGTACAACTGCTTCCGAGCCGTAGGCTAGGTGGAAAGGTGTTTCCCCTGTAGCTACCCGAGCAGTCGTTCGGTGACACCAAAGAACGTTTGGGAGCTCATCGATCCATGATCCACCTGCGGCCTCCACTCTGGTTCGGATCCGTGTAGCAATGTTCGGTTGGCGTTTTCGACCAGACCGTTAGCTTGGGGATGAGCGACGGAGGTGAAGTGGTTGTAGATTCCGAGCTCAGCGCACTTCTGCTTGAAGAAAGTGCTGTCAAACTGTTTCCCGTTGTCAGAAGTAATCACCCTGGGGACGCCAAACCTGCATAGAAGGTTCTTCCATACGAACTTCCATGCGGCCTGTTCGGTGATTGTGGTGACGGGTTCGGCCTCGATCCACTTGGTAAAGTAGTCGATGGCGACAAACAGGAACTTCTTGCGCCCTTGGGCCTCTGGAAAGGGGCCCAAGATGTCAATGCCCCATCTGGCGAAGGGGCGCGGCTCGAACAGACTGTGAAGCTGTTCGGCTGGCTGCTTGATGAGTACTCCGAACTTCTGGCATTCTGGGCATTTCCTGACGAAGGACATGCAATCCTTCTGAAGAGAAGGCCACCAGAACCCTGCTCGGATGAGGCTGCGTGCTAGCGTTCTGCCCCCCAGATGGCTTCCGCACAACCCCTCGTGGACTTCCTCTGTGGCTGCGAGGGCCTCCTCAGGGTTGAGGCAACGTAGAAGAGGTCTTGCAAGGGACCGCCGGTACAGCTTGCCTTCTACGAGGGTGAAATGCTGCGAGCGCATCCTGACTTTCCGAGCTTCATCCTGTTCGGGAGGAAGCTCGCCTCGGAGAAGGTACGCCAAGAGAGGGTCCACCCAACTTGGGGTCGGTGGGCCCGTTTCTATGGCGGCTACATCAATCTCCGTGCTCGGCAAGGCGAGCTCTTCAATGAAGACAGAGCAGAGAAGGGGTGATGTCACCTGAAGATGCCAATTTGGCCAGCGCATCAGCTCGCGCGTTCTGCTCCCGTGGAACATGTATAACCTCGAAGTATACGAGGCCCTCTGTCTGGCTCTTGACCTGTTGGAGGTATTGAGCCATGCGAGGTTCCCTGCTCCGAACTGTCCGCTCACCTGGCTGGCGACCAACTGGGAGTCACTAAAGACTCTAAGCCGAATGGCTCCGAGGTGCCTAGCCATGCGGATACCGGACAACAAGGCTTCATACTCGGCGACGTTGTTGGAGGCTGGAAAGCGGAAACGGAGGGCGTATTGGAACTCTAACCCCTCTGGGGAGGTGAGGACCAAACCTGCCCCGCTTCCGGTGACACAAGAGGATCCGTCCACATAAAGCTCCCATGGGGGCTCGTCTGCCAACGGTGGGTCCTGCTCGGTCGGAAGGGTGCATTCCGCCACGAAATCTGCTAACGCCTGCGCTTTGATCGCCGTCCTCGGTCGGAAGCTGATGTCAAACTCTCCCAGCTCGATTGCCCACTTAACCAACCTACCGGAAGCCTCCGGCCGCTGCAAGATAGATTTCAGCGGTTGGTCGGTAAGTACTGTAACGGAATGGGCCTGAAAATAGGGCCTGAGCTTCCGTGCAGCTGTGACAAGAGCAAGGGCAAGCTTTTCTGCTCTGGGGTACCTCCTTTCAGCTTCTTGGAGGACCCTGCTGATATAGTATACTGGATACTGTGCCGCTCCTAATTCTCTGATCAAGACCGCACTGATGGAGTGTTCGGTGACCGAGAGGTACACGAACAAGGGTTCTCCGAGCACAGGCTTTGAGAGAACAGGAGGGGCTGCCAAATATGCCTTCAGCTCAGTGAAGGCAGCTTCGCATTCGTCAGTCCACAGTACTTGCCCCCCTTGCTTCGAGGAGCTTTTAGGGCCTCGGAGCAACTTGAAGAAGTTAAAACTTCTTTCTGCTGCTCGGGACATGAACCTGTTCAGCGCGGCAAGGCGTCCTGTCAGACGTTGGACGTCGCGCACTGTCTTTGGACTGCTCATCTCAAGTATTGCTTGGATTTTTTCCGGGTTCGCCTCTATTCCCCTGTTTGATACGAGGAACCCGAGGAACTTACCCGACCGAACACCAAACGCGCACTTGGCTGGATTGAGCTTCATATTATACCTTCGCAAAGTTGCGAAAGTCTCCTGGAGGTCGGAAATGTGATCGGTACTCGGAAGAGTCTTGACCAACATGTCGTCGACGTAAACCTCCATGTTTCGCCCGATCTGCTGCTCGAACATCTTGTTGACCAGCCGCTGGTAAGTCGCGCCTGCATTCTTCAGACCAAAAGGCATCCTGGTGAAGCAGTATAAGCCTAGGTCTGTGACGAACGTAGTGGCGTCTTGATCGGGGGATGCATGCTGATCTGGTGGTAACCAGAGTAGGCATCCAAAAAGCTGAGGAGCTCGTGCCCGGAAGTAGCGTCCACCAGCTGATCAATGCGCGGCAATGGGAAGTTATCCTTGGGCGTCGCCTTATTAAGATCTTTGTAATCCACGCACACACGCCATTTGCCATTGGCCTTGCGCACGAGGACCACGTTGGAGATCCATCTTGGATATTGGGCTTCTCGGAGGAGCCCAACAGCTCGGCTCTTGACCACGTGATCCCGTATCACGATCTGCCGTTCTCGGTTCACAGGTCGCCTCCTTTGCTGAACTGGTGGGATCCGGGGATCCAACCGAAGGCGATGCACCATGACTTCCGGGGGAATGCCTGGAAGCTCGTCATCAGACCAAGCGAACACGTCCAAATTGGCCAGCAGGAAAGCTGTGTAGCGTTGCTGCTCGGCCTCTGTCAACAGGGCGCCAATGTACAAGACGTGTTCGGGGTCGTCGTCCACTTGAATGGGGATTAAGTCTTCGGCAGGCGTCCCTCGGCTGGTTGAAGGCTGATCGGAGGTCGGAAGAGCTGGATCAGCGAGTGGTTGCTTGTCTCTTAGAGAGAGGACATAGCAACGGCGAGACTCACGCTGACACCCGAGCACTTCGCCCACTCCGCTCGGAGTAGGAAACTTCATCTTCTGATGGAGCGACGAAGGTACTGCTTTGATGCGTCCGATCAGGCCTCTGCCCAGGATAGCATTGTATCCAGGCATGTTGTTGATGACCAAAAAGTCAACAACTTTGGTCACAGCCCTCGGAGCCGTCCCAAGGTGCGGAAGGCGAACCCTCCCATGGGCTGGACCGAAACTCCCGAAAAGCCGAAAAGTGGCGAGTTTACAGGGGAGTTGATCGGTTCGCAGACCCATGAGGACAAAACAGTCGTAAGCCAAGACATCGGGGGCGCTTCCATTATCTACCAGAATTCGGCGCACGTTACAGTGGTTGATGGTGGCCGAAACGACCAGCGCATCAGTGTGCGGGGTCGTAACCCCTACAAGATCTTCGTCCGAGAAGGTTATAGCCTCCTCGGGCTGTGCGCGTGCGGGACTGGCAGGATATGGGGCCGGCCGAACAGTCGCAGGCCTGTCTACGACATGCACTCGCCTTGCGTAGTCGCGTCGGCTTCGAGTGCTTTCTCCACCCGCGCCGAAACCTCCCGCGATCACGTTGATCTCTTGCCCATTGGGCTCGTTGTTGATCGGCTGCTCGGGAGTGCGGTCTCGGCGTCGGGGGCGCTCTTCGTTTCGGCGCACGAACCGCCCAAGGTAGCCACGCTTGATAAGGTCTTCGATTTCGTCCTTAAGCTGGCGGCACTCGGAGGTGTCGTGGCCGTGGTCGCGATGAAAGCGACAGTACTTATTTGATCGCGCTTCCGGGGGTCGGAGCGCATTCTTTGGGGCCACCGAACAAAAGCTTCATTCCTGATCTCTGCCAGGATTTGTTCGGGAGCCACCGTGAGGGGGGTGTAGTTGGTGAAGGGGCGTGGACGGCGCGGAGAATCGCCATTGCGCCGTCCTTTCTTCCGATCTCGGTCGGAAGCCGTTGTCGGAAGGCCGCTTCTTGTCCGACTGCTCCCCCTGCTCGGCCCTGCTCGCCGCCAGGCTCTCCTCGCAGGCCGCGTGGCGCTGTGCGATGGAGAGTAGTTCGGCGAGGGTGGCAGGCTGCTGGACGCCGAGTGTCCTCTGCAAAAAACCGTCGCGAGTGCCCTGGATGAGGGCACTGGTGGCCAGAGGGACGTCCAGGCGCGAGATACGAAGCGCCTCTGTTCGGAACCTCTTGACGAAGTCCCAGAGTGCTTCGCCTTTCTTCTGGCGCACAGCCAGAAGAGAAGCCGCCGTTCGCGGCTGCGACCTCCCGCCAAGAAAGTTGTCCCTGAAGGACTTCTTCAGCTGACGGAAGGAGGTGATGGAGCCCGCGGGGAGGGTTTCAAACCAAGCCCTGGCGGTCTCCTTGAGCGTTGCAGGGAAAGCCCTGCACTTGGCCGCGTCTGATGCTCCGTGGAACACCATGTGTGACTCAAAGCCATGGATGTGGTCGGCCGGGTCGGTTGTGCCGTCGTAAGGAGCGATGGTGGGCAGAGGGAGCTTGGAGGAGACCTGGGCCTCCAGGATCTCCCTGCTAAAAGGAGAGCGGAAGTCTAGGTCGTCCTCCGCTGGAGCCTTGCCCTCCGCGCGCTGAACCATCGCGTCCATGCGGCGTTCGAGGTCGACCACGCGCCTCAGGCGCCTGGCGAGCTCCTGCTCGGAGTTGGCGGGGCCCCCTCGTCCGAGGCGTGGGAGTTGCCTCCACGACCGATCGTGGCGGACGGGGGGAGATGATAGAGCGCCGGGGGGAACGCCCACGGCGCTCTGGTGCCCGCTCCTCCGATGGGGCCCGGAGGGACCGGCGCGGAGAATCCGCCTGCTGCTCCTGCGGCGCCAGGGGGACGCGGGAGCGTCGATGTGACGATTCCGCCTGCCGCTCACGCGGCAGGGAAACCGCTGGGGCCGCTGCCCCTGCCAACTGGGCCTGTAGGGCGAGGCAAACGCCCGTCAACTGTTGCATTTGTCCCCGAAGCTCCGCTACTTCGAGGGCAGTTGCAGGCGCTACAGCCGGCGGTGCCGGGACGTCGTGGTTTGCGCCAGCAGTGGCGACGGCGTCATCACCAGGAGGGGATCGGCGACGGGATTCCCCTCGTGCCTGGCGAGACCTCGTCGCCCTGCTTCCTATGTTCTGGTATGAAGATCGTCCTCGAGCCATGGCAGCGTCGTTTCCCACAGACGGCGTCAAATGTGGTGGTGTGATCCTGTTTGGGCCTGAGCCAAACGGGCCTCCACTAGAATGAGAGGGGGAAGACGATCGCTGGTGAGGACTGAGACCTGCAAAACCAGAGAAGGATCAGGAGGCCCGGTGAAGACCGGGGAAACCCTCCGATGCCTAAGTCAGTCAGGAGCTTGAGAGGCAGGGGGTTTCGGAATGTGAGAATTGTGTTCGCGTGCGGGAGAACGTACCATTGCATGGTACTGTACCTGTGCCTTTATAGGCGTTGGTGTAGAGGCCAACGTGCGTAACGTTGGGCAGATCGTGCCTGAAGAGGCGCCTTGATGCACGCGCATAACGGGAGGAGTTATGACCCCGATGCCCGTTAGGCTGCCAGGCAGTTCACGCCCCTTAATGGTGGAGAACGTGGCCTGGGACGGTTACAACCGCTCTGTGGGCCAGGAATCCTGCTCGGTGCCCTTTGGATGGACCTTCCGAGCAGGTGATGTCCCGGGCTGTTCCGCGCAGCAGGGTTGAGGTCCTCTGTTCGGAAGCCGCCTGCTGACGAGCTCGGCAATGTTCCGCCACGGATAGCCGGCACGGGGATCTTCTCTCTTCTGATCCGTACTAAGGGCGTGGGATCGTATGAGGAGGCCACGTCAGAAGGGGAAGGCGCTGATGGGCTTTGACGCGATGGGCCTAGGTGGCAGAAAACAGCCACCACAGAAACTAACTTCTTTCGTGTAAAGATTTATCTATAAGCTGAGAATTACACATTTATTCTGTAATACCCTTGAATAGTAGGCATAAGTCGTTCCAATTCCTTCAAAAAAAATTTTGGAAGAAATACCAAATACATATGTTTGTATGGAATTACAAAGAAATACTTGAAATTGGAAGGATTAATATGTGAATATGACACATCGTAGGTCTTGATAATTAAAAATCCTAGTTTCTTAATGGGGTTTCCAAAAATATGATTTTTAAAATTTTGAATTGTATACTAACTACCAAAAGGAATGGAGAGAAATAAATCAATACCTGAGCACCCCACCATTGGTGGGGCGCAGGGCACTCGGGAGCTCCCAGGTAGCAAGTTGCACTCAAAGCTTATGAAGTCCCAAATATATGGCAAACCAAGAGTGGGGGTGAATTGTGTTTGCCATAAAAAAATACACTTACAAAAATTAAGCAATGTCACAGTCAAGTAATCTCAATAATAGTGTGAATTTTTTCATAGGACAAAGTTAATCACACCAATAGCAAGAACACTAAACGCAGTAGACCGATTTGTTCACAATATCAAGATAGATCACTAAATAAATGTGTGTGAATATTAGAGTTACGATGCCAAAAATCAAGAGAGAGCAATCACACAAGATGCACAACGCAATGTTTAAAGTGGTTTGATCTTGTTGCTCATATAGCAAGTCCAGAGGGTGGTGAATGGATTGCTAAAAAAAATTTAGAGTAATTCTTGTAAATAAAACGCTTGATATAAAATACTAAGTTCGATAGTTAGAGTTAGTGTTAAGTAAAGACAAAGAGAGCAAGCGCACAGACAACAAGAAATTTTATCTTGGTTCGGATCTCCTATCCCAAGGAGTACTACGTCCAGTCCCCAAATAACAACTTGAGATTTCACTAAGCAATGGTACGGTCCCCCTTAAAGACACTTACACATCCAACCGCAGCTGGCCTTCTCTTCTCTACCAGAAGAGGAACTAAACCACCTGATGCAATAGGTCTTCTCTTCACATCCGAAGAGGATCACTCAAAAAAAATGATTAAAAATGGAAGGCCCCAAGACCAAGCTTATACACACTGCTTGATCTGAGGCAAAGTCTGAGAGACAAAGAATATCAACTATAGACTCTCTCTCAGATCTACTCAAGCTCTCAAAGGCTAAGCAAATTTCTGTGGAGAGCTAAGAGTTACAGAAAGTTCGAATGGACGAGCTAGCTTTTCTTGTTCAAGCTTCTCAAAGGTTGATCCAGAAGTGTAAGAGTTATCTTGCATGGAGTCAACAGTCTTCTGTTTATCTTCTTTAAAATAATTTGACCATTGAAGTATCTGTTGTCTCTTATCTTCATATACGTTGGAGTGTTTGGTCCGAAGTATGGAGAAAGTGAGCCTGCAGCTATTAATGCTCGGATTGACACACACACTCATAAGGAAAGATTGTCTGAATCTTCTATCCTCTTGTCAAGTTGATAGGTCCATCTTCGCAACGTGCGTTTCTACTGAAAATTCTGTACACAATAAATGTTGACACATAGACAACTTACCTTTGTCTAAACTGTCAGTCAACATTAGTAGTCGTGATGTATGAAGATACACCAAAAAGGAAATGTCATTCTGTCATCATATAAAGTATGACTTTTATGTGACATATGTAAGATAGACAAAGATATATCGTGCGGAGATTTGTACCATCACAATAAATGCTAGAGATAGTAAGATACAACCTAATTCGTGAGAAGACTCGAAGTCTACAGAGATTTGAAAATATATTTAAATATCGTGTGGAATGAATCTTAATAAAGTTTGAAAAGAATTTAAATAGGAATATTCAACGGCTATCTAAAATATAATCATTATTGAAAGAGTTGATGTTTGAAGATAGTATGTGTATAGAGAGAGTCGATGTTGATATATATCAAATCGATGATATAGTCATAAAACATGTAAGAGTGTAATTCATGTTAAATTCAAGTCAATGTGAACAAAATCCATGTATACATGTAATTAAGTTTTATGCAACTCAGACATCATTTTGATCATGATATTTTCCTAAAGGAAAATGTTCTAAATCTCCTTCTCCGGCACATGTTGATGCTACCCACGTTTTCCTTCAGTGGTATCAGAGTCTGGATTCATGAGATGATGTCCGATTTTATTTTCATGTGATTTAAAATTAATTTTATGTAAGCTAGTTAAATTTTCATTGCGATTTTAGTTTGGACAACATTGGCTATATATTGTCGTCTGAAGAGTTAAAATGATAAGGTGTTTAGTCATCGAAAGTTGATGACATTCACGATTGCCTCCAAGAGAAAGATTACATGGGTACTGTAGCTTCATCATAACAACATGTTTTTTTAGTATTGTAGCTACGTCGACGACACAAGTTTATGTGGTCAGCAATGTCCTGACTGCAGGATAATGTGTCGCTAGGATGACAGCATAATGTGTCACCAGGATGTTCCTAGTGACGTCAGGTATGTCGCCAAGAACTCTCGGCAACAATCACCCTTGTGGATAGGATTTTCTGGCGACAGGCAATTGGTGCAATGCTGTCTTTCTTGTCCCGTGATGGGTTCTGTGATGGGTTCCATCCGCATGGTGTTCATCTCATCCTTGGCTCCTTGGCAGATCTAGAATTTTTATTTAATAGATATATTTTAGATATATTTTTTTAATTTAATGAGATCACTAATGATAAAATTTAACATAATTAATGAAAATTTTTCAATTTAGTGGAGTTCTATGACTCTACTGACCCCAAGGTGGCTCCGTCACTAACCGTGTCGATGTCTCCAACTCAGCACGACGTGGTGTGAAACTCATGCATCATTGCATGGGTACGTTTTCATGACCCATATCAGTGGCGGATTCTGAACATTAGTTCAGTGGAGTCACTTGAGTCTAAAGGGGTCACCCTTAAATTCAGTAGAGTCACCTTACATAAAATTTTAACCTATATAAAAAAAAATCTTTTAAAACTCTCCTAAAACTCACGTGACCTCACTTACTTGTAGGAGGATCCGCCACTGACCCATACCCTACATGGGATGTTTGCATCATGACAATGGCAATTCTATAATTTTATCGGAGAGCATTAAATGCTGTTTGACTATCTCCTCTCGCTTTGACCTGTGAAGATTTTAATATGCAAAGCCCTTCTTCCTAGACGAAACAAGTTTCAGAAACTCAAGAAAAGGGGTCCAAATTGGCTATTTTGAGTTTTCAAGGGAATATCTAGTTTAAGAAACTAGATGATTTCAAAAAATGCCTAAATGAGGATTTTAAATTTCCAAAAAATTACTATTACGATTATGAAGATCACAGAACTAGGATTAAAATTTAATCCAAAGTTAATTAATTCTTCTTTAGTAGCTCTTATATATATGTATGTGATGTGTGTGTTGCAGGTGGATGATCATGGATCTTAATATGATGCTTGATATAGTTATGTGTATGGTGATTATTTGGGGCCTACGAGCCTCCCTCTCTCTCTCATTTGAATCCGGGTGTAAAATTATATTTCTCCTTAAATTATATCTTCCGTTGATAAGATCAAGGTTTCTTATTAAATAAAATATATATTTTGGGCCAACGTGCCTATAATTAAGTTAATGTAATTGCATAAGAAGGCATAGAGGGAGCGTGGAGCTATCCACAAGATTGATGAAGATGAGATGGTTAATCACCAGGCATGGGATCTACTGAGACACACATAGGGTTTTGTAATCAAGCCTTTGGGCTCAGATTTGATCATGCTAGTATTGTAGGGAAGTGTGCAGGCATCACATGCACAGCGGAAGTATATTTGAACCGAGATGATGTTCGGGTTCATGACATTCATGAAATTCATACAAGGGCGAGACTTTCTCACCTAGGGGAGCTTGTATATCCCCTGAAGCTCAGAGACGGTCCCATGGATGAAAGAGCTCAAGGTGTCCACACGGCGGTGATCGACGATGAAGGCTCCTCCTCTCGTCGGCATCTCCTCACCAATGACACTACTCCCAACAATTCGTCACAGCAGCAGCAAGCCAGCAGAAGTAGCACAAGCAGCAGTAGCTGAGGCAGCAGTAGTAGCGCAAGTAATAACAACTAAGGGAGTAGCAGTAGTCGAAGCATGCAGCTAGAGCATTGAGGGAAAGACCCTCTTGCTCCCTTCTCTCTTCCCCAAAAGAGAGGTTATGGGATGGAGGAGAGGAAGAGGAGAGTGGAAAGGAGAGAGAGAGGGTTGGTGGGAGAGAGCTCAGCTTGTAGCTCTCTCCCACACCCTTTATCTATATAGAGGGCATTTTTTCAAACCTCCACATGGCGCGCATGTCGTGCGGACGTATGTGGTATGGCCCATAGTGCACGCAGCCATACCTACATTGATGGCAAGATAGGATGCCACCAATCATAGTTGGCGACATAGATCACTGTCACCAAGACTCTCTTGGCGATGGCCTATCATGTCGTAGCAGTTCTGGCGACAGTCGACTATGTCGCCAAGAAATTCTTGGTGATAGTCGATCATGTCATCAGGATCATCCTAGCAACAATCTATTGAGTCGTCAGGACCATCCTAACGACAATCTATTCCGTCGCTAGGACTATCCTGGCGACCGAATGTCTATCTCTATCCTTGGTCAGAAAAGAGCCTATTAGATAACTCTTATCCAATCCTCTATCATCGTCGCGTCATCCACCTTTTGTATGTGACCCTCTAGGCCCAATATCGAGCTAGCCATGATTTTCACCCATCAGAACCCTTCTGACTCATAACTTCTTCTGACTTAGTGAATCATTATCTCTATAATAATTCACTCAACTCATCGACTATGGATGTACCAAGCTACTATGTCATAGTCCCTAGGCAGTACAGGGGAATCAAATCCATTGGACATTTCTGTCCACAGTTACAGTGTACCTTTAGTCCCTCATCCAACTAATATCTAAGAGACCGTATATAGGGCATGGTACTGTCAAGCATATACGGAATCCATCTAGTTCTCACTCTTATCGGATTCTCTCAGAGAACTCCTTCTTTCTCAATCCGATCGACCCTGGCCAGGGATTTGCTTGAGTAAGAACACATGGTATATTCCTCTCATGATACTGAGAGTGGATGATCCTTTGTTGACACACAATTACCTTCGTAAGTTTGGCTACCATTCCCAATAGCCGGCTGTACTAGATCTGGAACGTCCAGACCTATAAGTCTCACATCAAAGAATGGAGTAGTCAAACAAGGCATCATTGGTGTCTCAACTCCAAAGACTAGTTACACAACTGGGACCACGAGATTATTGTCGGACAATTAGGTATCATCAACCATACAACATTCCGACAGCGAATCATACAGTGAACCCATTCTCCAATGAGTACCTGCACCATAGCCCTAATGTCTCCACACAAGTAGCCATGGGACCAGCTACCTCCATTATATGGATGGGTATATAGCACACCGGTCTATCTAGTTATCTTGATGTCCTTCTCGAGTAACCTATGACCAAGAATATTTAGGATCTATGTTTAAAGAGAATCGGTCTCATTATCATGATCTCATCATAATCCAATTCTCATTGCACAGATCCATGGATATCACATCATATATACATCATCACATGCATGTAATACATAGTGAGAAAAATGCCATTAATATTGTTACCAAAAGAAATTAGTACAAGATTTCAAGTGTCATCACTAATGTGAGTTGACTTGTAGGACACTCATAACTAGCAAGTATCTAGTCCATGATCATCCAGTGTGGTTATATATATATATATATATATATATATATATATATATATATATTCATTTTTTGCACCTACTAGGTACATATTGCATGCGACATAAATATATGCTAAATATATGTGCAAGATACGCATTATTTAGCTATGAGACCAATTAATTCAAAAGCCTCTATGTTATTAATATTAAGTCAAAAAGTATGAGACAATAAGATTGACCCACGTGGCCTTCCATCATTATAGGATAGAAATTATTTCTTGATATAGGCTGAGTTGGTTGAGTACCTCGAGGCTCACCTATATTGGGGTATAGCATCTGGCCTACAACATGGTTATGTCACCGGTGACTTAAGGACATAGTATGTTTGGTTGAGTCCCTCGAGGGCATATCATCGAATCATACTCATATAGTAATGATAGTTTGACTTAAGCCGAACATCATGGTTGGTCGAGTCTTTCGAGGCCATGATCGTTTGGAGGTTGAATAGGATGGGAATCACAAGGAGTTGTGATTGGCAAAAGTTGCCTACTTTTTAGGCTTGGTATGATTGGTCGAGTCCCTCAGAGTCATGCCAAGGCACCAATTGGATCCTGATCTCCGCTAGAAGATTCACATGCCGGAGGGTGTCTATGTTTCACGAGAAAATATGGGAGTAAATTAAGATAAAAGTTCATATCTTAATTTTAAAAATCTAAAAATCTGCATGTTATTATTTTTTTTTCTACATCTTTATTTTTTAGAAATATGTCACTTGCAAACTCACTCCGTGACATACGTGATGCCAACTGTCTCACTGGTCCAAACTACACTGATTTGCTTCAGAACATGATAATTATTCTCACTGCCAAAAATAGTGTGTATGTCCTCAATGAGATTATGCTTGAACCAGCTGAAGGGGATGGCGAGGAAGAATTTTCTCTCCATAAGAAGTATGTAGAGGACTCGAGTAAACTACACTGATTGGCTTCAGAACTTGAGAATGGTTCTCACTATTGAAAAGATAGTGTATGTCCTCGATGAGATCGTGCCCAAACCAACTGAAGAAAATGGCGAGGAAGAAGTTGCTTTCCATAAGAAGTATGTAGAGGACTCGACTCTTGCTCAGTGTTACATGCTTACTTCCATGACTTCCGAGTTACAAAGGTAGCATGAAAAGATGAATGCTCATTCCATTATCCTGCACCTTTGCAAATTGATTGAAGAGGAAGGAAGGACTCAGTGATATGAGATATCAAAAAGTCTATTCTAGTCAAGGATGGTTGAGGGACATCGATTCAAAACCATGTCCTAAAGATGATTGAGTGGATCGAGAAGCTCATGAGTCTAGGACTTATCCTAGAGGATACATGTGTGTGGATCTCATACTTCAATCCCTTTCAGATTCCTTTTCGTCATTCATAATGAATTTCAATATGAATAAGATAGAAGCAACCCTCCTTGAGATCCTCAATATATTGAGGGAGGTTGAGACCTGAGGGTTCTATCGAGATAGAGAAGCTCATTCTTTTTGTTGGCGAGACCAATAAGGAAAGGAAGGCAAATAAGTACCTTAAGAAGGACAAATGCAAAGGAAAGAAGTCGGGCAAGATAAAGGTTGTCAAGAAAGAGTCGGCTAAGGAAAAAAGATAATGTTTCCACAGCAGAAAGAACGGGCATTGGAAGAGGAACTATAGAGAATACCTTATAGAAAAGGCAAGGCAAAAGTTTGAAGAAGCTTTAATTTTGTTCATGATTGATCTTCATTTGTCATAAAATTATGATAATACATGGGTATTAAATATCAGATGTGTGTCTCATATCTGTAATTCATTACAGGTCCTAACAAGGTATGTGAGATTGGCAAAAGGTGAAGTCAACTTGACAATGGGGAACAAAAAACAAAGGTTGCTATTGTCGTTGTCGGAGAAGTCAAACTGTGATTAGCTGATGGAGATACTTGTGTGTTGGACACATATTATTTTGTACCCTCTATCATCAAGAACATTATCTATGTTTCATGTTTGAACCAAGTGGGATACAAATTCATTTTTGAGAACAATGGTTGTTCCATGTTCTTAAATGATAAGATCATTAGTAGAGGAATTTTGATCAATAGTTTGTTTATCTTAGATGTTGCTCCACATGTCATAAACATTCTAAGTGTCCCTAAGAAGAAGAGAGAAGAGGTGAATGATGCTTATCTATGCACTCTAGGCTAGGTCATATACATGAAGGAAGAATTCAATGGTTATTAAAGGATTGATACTTAGATCTGTTTGATTACGAATCATAAGCAATTTGTGAATCTTGCTTTCGAGGGAAATTGGCAGACTCTCCTTTTAGTGGAATTAGAGAGAGAGCCTCTATAACAACTTGGATTTTCATAAAGAATGTGATAAATATAAACCCATCGTCATAAATGATTAATTATTGTGAGGGAAATGTTTGGGAATTCTTTTATAAGCCAATCAAAACCTTACTGAACCTTATGTTCAGTAATCAGTTGATTATAACACCAATCAGAATGTTTACTGAACCCTTGTTCAGTAATCGGATCCTTTTAAGCCAATAGAAACTTTACTGAACCCTTTGTTCAGTAATTGGTGTAATATAACACCAATCGGAACCTTACGGAGCCTTTTTTTAGTAATCGATGCGATTATATCACCAATCGGAAGACTTCTAAACATTTGTTAAGTAATCGGTGTAATTATAACACCAATCGAAACCTTACTGAATCTTTGTTCAGTAATCGATGCGATTATATCACCAATTAGAAGACTTCTAAACATTTGTTCAGCAATCGGTGCAATTATATCACCAATCGGAAGGATACTAAACTTTTGTTCAATAATCGATGTGATTATATCACCAATTAGAAGGATTTTAAACTTTTGTTCAGTAATCGATGCGATTATATCACCAATCGAAAGGATTCTGAACATTTATTTAGCAATTGATTCCTTTATGAACATCAATCGGAAGACTTCTGAACATTTGTTCAGCAATTGATCCATTCATAAACACCAATCGGTAGATTTCTGAACATTTGTTCAGCAATTGGAACAACCTTTAAATTGTTCAATAATCAATGTAACTCTTAAACATCAATGAAAGGGAAATCTTATTCTCCAGTCATGGTAGGACTACTTGAGGAATTTAAAATTTTGGGGACAAGTGGTCTCTACAATAAATGTCTCTTCTCAGAGGAGGGAGAGTCGACACATGTATAGGTGTGAGTCAACACATGTATGGGTATGAGCCAACACATGTATGGGGAAAGTAGACTCTTGTGTTGGGAAAGTCGATTTGTGCACCAGTGGAAGTTGACTTTTGGGGTTGGTAAAAGTACCAGTACCCAGGTGTGGCCCAAGTAAGGTGGTTCTGTCCTTTCCTAAACAAACTCAACATTTGGTATGGATGGAGGTAAGGGCACATAGGTATGGCTCGCATACCTACCCCTCCCCAACCCCCCCCCCCAAGAATTGGGAAGTCCAACACATTTATCCAAGACCTAACCTCATAAATATAGCATTGTGGCCCTCTTTGGCCACCTCAAAACCCCTCTAGACATTTTTGGCTATGGGAAGGAAGGCTTTGAGCTTTGGGTGGTGAGGAGCATTCAAGAGCAAAGGGGACTGTCACATCCCGTCATTTAATATTTTGATAAATGTCGAGACACGCACGGAAAGAAAATCAAGAACAAGTTTAAAAAAAAATCGAGTAGGAAATGCCCAGGGTCATGACCTAAAGTAAAATTATAAATTAACATTCGTTCCTTAAGGCTGAGGTAATTACAAGATTCCCAAACTGTATTTCAAAGGTCAGTCATAACAAGTGTTGATCTCTCAATACACAATTTTTGTCATCCTGCCTTCTAGGACTGATGATAACCTGGAAAAAGAGTAGGTATGTGTAGCAACCCGAATTTTTAAAATATAAATAAATAATAAAACTCATTATCATATGAGGGACATTTCAACGGAATTAAATGAAAGTTTATGCTCAGACACTAAACTATAAATTACAATGAGTTATAAAGAAAATGGGTCAAGACATGAATAACTGAGTTGGTCAATACTGAACAAAGCCTTAAGACGAATAAACCTAACGATAAAAGTGATTATCGTAGGTGTAAAACCCACTCAAAATCACACGAAGAGTTATGATGACAAACTAAATAAAGGAATACAAATAATAGTAAAGAAATTAGGGTCAGACAAACATGTTTGGGTTAGTAAAACCATAAACTCTGACTTAAGGTGATAAAACCCAATAATGTGTTTCCGTTATTTCATATAACTAACTAAAGTGAAATAGATGTTTGAGGTCAAATCATGTTTATTGGGCTAATAGCTGGTCAAACAAAAAGGAAACAATGTTTAAAATTCATATTAACCTAATACCCATTAGTAAAATGGGTCATTTAAGCTTAAACATGAGTTAATTGGGTCATTAATCATGACCCAAACCTAAGCCCAACATGAGAGCACGAATTTGCTCTCTACTACTTGCTAATTGGTGTTGGATTAAGATGGAAATAGCTTCATATGGTAGTTCTAGTCATGGTAGGACTCCTACCATAAGATTTAGAAACCCCAACTCAGAATTAAGCAAACCTAGCATTATAAAACCATCATAAGACCTCTATGGCTGACTTTAGCATGTTCTCTTCGTTTCTGGACGTGGGAAGAACACCCAGGAGCAAGGAGGATGACCTAAGAGCTTGGATTCGTGAAGAACGTCTCCCCATGCCTCTACATCGACCCTTAACAACTAGGGACATCTAAGCGACCAAAGTAGATGTTCTCAGGCTAGAACTAAACGAATCATATACCATGTGAAAGAGCATCGAGTCTAGTTTCATTTGCACTTATTTTACCCATTTTCGTCGAGCATGCTAGTTGTATTAAGCGTTTTCCAAGAGTCACGCATGTTTAGGGCTTTTCGTGTTCATATTGTGATTCACGCATACCGAGGTCAAATTGGATCAATCCAAAGCCATAGTTCTCTTCTACTTTCATCCTCTACAATTTTAAAGTTCAGAGTTTTGTCTAAAGATCACTAGATTTCGAGTTATAGGTCAATCATGAGGAATCCACATCGTTTTTACTGTTTTCGGGCAAGATCCATGAACGCGACCACTCCAACGTCACGTTCTTCATCCCATGAACGCGACGTACAACCCCATCATGTTTATTCGAAAGGTGACTGAACATCCCATCGCGTTTATGTGTTTGACCCCACAACCCTAACACATGAGACTATGTGCCGCGTGGACTTCAGCACTTGTCTAGAACGCGACCGGACCTACCGTCGCAATTTGACTTATTTCCCGCCCTTGAGTTTTGCACAGTTTTTATATTCAAATTTTTGAAAACACTCCATAATGTGATGCATCACGCCATCGTGATTCGGAGTCACTGCGACCCATTGGCAGTTGCGTTATGAAGGCGACTGACAAGACCGTCGCGTTTTAAATATCCTCGCGACATGTCAGCCTGTCGTGACATGAAAGCGATAGACCATCCCGTCGCAATTTAGTGTTTTTCACAGTGTACAGGCAGTGTTGTATTTTGATTGTGTACAGCCTTTTGAATTGCGACGTCTGAACCCGTCGTGATTTAAAGGCCAACCTGAGACTGTTCCCTTTGGTTAAATAGTTAAACAGGTGCATGTCTTACTCTGTTATCAAGTTAATTAGTTGTTCAATGGCCTAAAAGTCATCAACCCATGTGAAAACCATAATAACATGAATATGATTCTAATGCTCTATATGAAGTGATTGATCATGCTCTCCCTTTGATTATGCCTCTTTGTCCTTATGATCTAGCTTAATGTTAAATATGTCATGCTATAAGTTGTGCCATAAACCTGCTTGAAGAGAACATGCCATATTTAGAGATGGACCTGCTTTATTTAAAGCTTTCCTTTAATGATCCTTGCTATTTTGTGACTTTTCGAATTTGGACTTTCCTTATTTGATATGCTTTCCATTATTGCATATACTATCGTTCTTTGCATGCATAAGTTAGGAAAGTCTCCGAGTCACGACACTTACACGCTTGCACAATAGGCACACCCTTTTTGGGGGATTAAAAGCTCTCTGTTGGTCATTCTGTACTGGCATACTAGCGACCTTTCCACTAAGACCCCTATAAGTCTCCGTAGTCTATGGATTCCCTCATAGAGACCAAGTTGGTTGTACCATGAAGTTCCCTGAAGATAGAGAGCACTTATTCCATGTACGATCTGTTATTTGTCTATACTCTTGTCAAGACATTAAAGTTTATGAAGATTAAAACAAGCCGTTATGTTGTCCAATTGATCTCTCAAGCTATTGTCATACTTTGAACTCCGTGAATGATCATGTATTTATTACTATGAGCTTGTTCTTGGAAATATGTGGCCATAATATGTATATGTTTGATTGGCACAACGTGGGACTTCAGTCCATTTGACTAATGCCTGTGCAAATAAGGGGCCCTATCTGGTCCTGGGGAGGAGCGCCCCAATGTACTTATTAACCACGGGAGTATGGACTTGTGGTGTGTGGCATGACATCGACATATGTGCAAGATTTGGGTGAATGTGTCTTCGTTTGATATGATACATTTAACCATGTGAATATGTGTTATTTGTGTGAATATGGCCAGTTCTTGTTTATGTGATACGATCTCATTCTTGAATTTCTTGTCCAATGCATATGAAAGCCAATACATGATTCACTATGATATTCGTTGATAATTCTACTCTGTTCAGCCATTTAACTTGTGAATAACGTCATGCATGTTCTAGTCATCATGTTCTTGTAGATATTTTGCTTATTTAAAATGCTAATCACATATATCATTATCCGCACATTGAGATATAAATCCTACTGAGCTAGTTTGCTCATATTTGCTCCCTAACATTTCAGGTTGTGAAGATGAGGAGTATGTTTAACGATGGGACTTGTGCGTCGAGCGTAGAGTACACTTTAGAGAGTCTTTCTTTATTCTAGTTAGTGAGAGATTAGTAATCATTGTAATTTTGTCTTTCTTGATAGATAGATGAGGCTAGTGGAGAGTTGTCCATATTTTGACATGTAGAGATTGTAACGTCCACATATGATGAATAAAAGAATTTTGATTATTGAATTATGGGCCCTACTGATAGTAGTCATTTGTTATGGCTTCTGAATACTTGCTTGTTCGTCGCGTTCCCGATTTAATTCCGCTGCTAAAATCAGGGTGTGACAGAGTGGTATCAGAGCTTGGGCTTTCCCTAAGTCCTAGGCAATCAGGAATGATAAGATGAGTGTCATTAGAACCCTCAGCTCATGTCAAGAACTCTGTACTTACTTGGTGAGATTGGGTAGAATCATGGGCTAAGTCCAAAATTTTATTTAATAAATAAATACTGTAAGTTACAAGGCATTAACAAGGTCAAAGAAGATTGACAATGTGATAATTTATTTTGAAGGAACTTAAATAAACATCAATGGAGGATATACCTACACCATTGGTGGATGGAAAGAGATCGATCTAGAGACTAACCGAAGCATTACGACAAGCTTCCCAACTGCTAGAGGATGTCTTAGGAGCTACTGAAGGCGATACAAATGGAAAGAAAGGTCTAAGGATGGCAAAGGAGTTGGGGAAATTGATAAGAAAGAACAAATCACGATCTCGGGAGACTCCAAACCCATAGCCGAAGAGAAATGGCCCAACAACAGTAACAGATCGCAAAGGAAAAAGAAGCCCAAGAAGAACAATAAGAAATTAGTTTCCACTCCTGAAGGAAGATGCAAGCACTGCAGCAAAGTAAATCACCAGTCCGAGGAGTGTTGGAGGTTTCAAGACAAATGTTTCCGTTGTGGTAGCCAAGACCACAAGATTAAAGATTGCCCTAATGAGAAATCAAGCCCAAAGAATAAATGTCAGAACTAACCAAGGAAGGAGGTATGGGAGAGGTATACTTTCTAACCCACTTTTATTTAACCCTAAAGTTATGCCACCAATCAATCATTGTATTATGCTTAAATCACTAATAGATTCCCAGTAAGTCCAGTTCATAAACACATATGAATTTGGGGACCAAATTCTTTTAAGTGGGGGAGGATGTAGCAACCTGAATTTTAAAATATAAATAAATAATAAAACTCATTATCACATGAGGGACATTTCAACAGAATTAAATGAAAGTTTATGTTCAGACACTAAACTATAAATTACAAGGAGTAATAAAGAAAATGGGTCAAGACATGAATAACTAAGTTGGCCAATGCTAAACAAAGCCTTAAGACGAATAAACTTGATAACGTAAAAGATATTATCGTAGGTGTAAAACCCACTCAAAATCACACGAAGTGTTTGATGACAAACTAAATAAAGGAATTCAAATAATAGTTAAGAAATTAGGGTCAGACAAACATGTTTGAGTTAGTAAAACCATAAACTCTGACTTAAGGTGATAAAACCCAATAATGTGTTTCCGTTATTTCATATAACTAACTAAAGTGAAATAGATGTTTGAGGTCAAATCATGTTTATTGGGCTAATAGCTGGTCAAACAAAAAGGAAACAATGTTTAAAATTCATATTAACCTAATACCCATTAGTAAAATGGGTCATTTAAGCTTAACATGAGTTAATTGGGTCATTAATCATGACCCAAACCTAAGCCCAACATGAGAGCACGAATTTGCTCTCTACTACTTGCTAATTGGTGTTGGATTAAGATGGAAATAGCTTCATATGGTAGTTCTAGTCATGGTAGGACTCCTACCATAAGATTTAGAAACCCCAAACTCAGAATTAAGCAAACCTAGCATTATAAAACCATCATAAGACCTCTATGGCTGACTTTAGCATGTTCTCTTCGTTTCTGGACGTGGGAAGAACACCCAGGAGCAAGGAGGATGACCTAAGAGCTTGGATTCGTGAAGAACGTCTCCCCATGCCTCTACATCGACCCTTAACAACTAGGGACATCTAAGCGACCAAAGGTAGATGTTCTCAGGCTAGAACTAAACGAATCATATACCATGTGAAAGAGCATCGAGTCTAGTTTCATTTGCACTTATTTTACCCAATTTTCGTCGAGCATGCTAGTTGTATTAAGCGTTTTCCAAGAGTCACGCATGTTTAGGGCTTTTCGTGTTCATATTGTGATTCACGCATACCGAGGTCAAATTGGATCAATCCAAAGCCATAGTTCTCTTCTACTTTCATCCTCTACAATTTTAAAGTTCAGAGTTTTGTCTAAAGATCACTAGATTTCGAGTTATAGGTCAATCATGAGGAATCCACATCGTTTTTACTGTTTTCGGGCAAGATCCATGAACGCGACCACTCCAGACGTCACGTTCTTCATCCCATGAACGCGACGTACAACCCCATCATGTTTATTCGAAAGGTGACTGAACATCCCATCGCGTTTATGTGTTTGACCCCACAACCCTAACACATGAGACTATGTGCCGCGTGGACTTCAGCACTTGTCTAGAACGCGACCGGACCTACCGTCGCAATTTGACTTATTTCCCGCCCTTGAGTTTTGCACAGTTTTTATATTCAAATTTTTGAAAACACTCCATAATGTGATGCATCACGCCATCGTGATTCGGAGTCACTGCGACCCATTGGCAGTTGCGTTATGAAGGCGACTGACAAGACCGTCGCGTTTTAAATATCCTCGCGACATGTCAGCCTGTCGTGACATGAAAGCGATAGACCATCCCGTCGCAATTTAGTGTTTTTCACAGTGTACAGGCAGTGTTGTATTTTGATTGTGTACAGCCTTTTGAATTGCGACGTCTGAACCCGTCGTGATTTAAAGGCCAACCCGAGACTGTTCCCTTTGGTTAAATAGTTAAACAGGTGCATGTCTTACTCTGTTATCAAGTTAATTAGTTGTTCAATGGCCTAAAAGTCATCAACCCATGTGAAAACCATAATAACATGAATATGATTCTAATGCTCTATATGAAGTGATTGATCATGCTCTCCCTTTGATTATGCCTCTTTGTCCTTATGATCTAGCTTAATGTTAAATATGTCATGCTATAAGTTGTGCCATAACCTGCTTGAAGAGAACATGCCATATTTAGAGATGGACCTGCTTTATTTAAAGCTTTCCTTTAATGATCCTTGCTATTTTGTGACTTTTCGAATTTGGACTTTCCTTATTTGATATGCTTTCCCATTATTGCATATACTATCGTTCTTTGCACGCATAAGTTAGGAAAGTCTCCGAGTCACGACACTTACACGCTTGCACAATAGGCACACCCTTTTTGGGGGATTAAAAGCTCTCTGTTGGTCATTCTGTACTGGCATACTAGCGACCTTTCCACTAAGACCCCTATAAGTCTCCGTAGTCTATGGATTCCCTCATAGAGACCAAGTTGGTTGTACCATGAAGTTCCCTGAAGATAGAGAGCACTTATTCCATGTACGATCTGTTATTTGTCTATACTCTTGTCAAGACATTAAAGTTTATGAAGATTAAAACAAGCCGTTATGTTGTCCAATTGATCTCTCAAGCTATTGTCATACTTTGAACTCCGTGAATGATCATGTATTTATTACTATGAGCTTGTTCTTGGAAATATGTGGCCATAATATGTATATGTTTGATTGGCACAACGTGGGACTTCAGTCCATTTGACTAATGCCTGTGCAAATAAGGGGCCCTATCTGGTCCTGGGGAGGAGCGCCCCAATGTACTTATTAACCACGGGAGTATGGACTTGTGGTGTGTGGCATGACATCGACATATGTGCAAGATTTGGGTGAATGTGTCTTCGTTTGATATGATACATTTAACCATGTGAATATGTGTTATTTGTGTGAATATGGCCAGTTCTTGTTTATGTGATACGATCTCATTCTTGAATTTCTTGTCCAATGCATATGAAAGCCAATACATGATTCACTATGATATTCGTTGATAATTCTACTCTGTTCAGCCATTTAACTTGTGAATAACGTCATGCATGTTCTAGTCATCATGTTCTTGTAGATATTTTGCTTATTTAAAATGCTAATCACATATATCATTATCCGCACATTGAGATATAAATCCTACTGAGCTAGTTTGCTCATATTTGCTCCCTAACATTTCAGGTTGTGAAGATGAGGAGTATGTTTAACGATGGGACTTGTGCGTCGAGCGTAGAGTACACTTTAGAGAGTCTTTCTTTATTCTAGTTAGTGAGAGATTAGTAATCATTGTAATTTTGTCTTTCTTTGATAGATAGATGAGGCTAGTGGAGAGTTGTCCATATTTTGACATGTAGAGATTGTAACGTCCACATATGATGAATAAAAGAATTTTGATTATTGAATTATGGGCCCTACTGATAGTAGTCATTTGTTTATGGCTTCTGAATACTTGCTTGTTCGTCGCGTTCCCGATTTAATTCCGCTGCTAAAATCAGGGTGTGACAGAGTGGTATCAGAGCTTGGGCTTTCCCTAAGTCCTAGGCAATCAGGAATGATAAGATGAGTGTCATTAGAACCCTCAGCTCATGTCAAGAACTCTGTACTTACTTGGTGAGATTGGGTAGAATCATGGGCTAAGTCCAAAATTTTATTTAATAAATAAATACTGTAAGTTACAAGGCATTAACAAGGTCAAAGAAGATTGACAATGTGATAATTTATTTTGAAGGAACTTAAATAAACATCAATGGAGGATATACCTACACCATTGGTGGATGGAAAGAGATCGATCTAGAGACTAACCGAAGCATTACGACAAGCTTCCCAACTGCTAGAGGATGTCTTAGGAGCTACTGAAGGCGATACAAATGGAAAGAAAGGTCTAAGGATGGCAAAGGAGTTGGGGAAATTGATAAGAAAGAACAAATCACGATCTCGGGAGACTCCAAACCCATAGCCGAAGAGAAATGGCCCAACAACAGTAACAGATCGCAAAGGAAAAAGAAGCCCAAGAAGAACAATAAGAAATTAGTTTCCACTCCTGAAGGAAGATGCAAGCACTGCAGCAAAGTAAATCACCAGTCCGAGGAGTGTTGGAGGTTTCAAGACAAATGTTTCCGTTGTGGTAGCCAAGACCACAAGATTAAGATTGCCCTAATGAGAAATCAAGCCCAAAGAATAAATGTCAGAACTAACCAAGGAAGGAGGTATGGGAGAGGTATACTTTCTAACCCACTTTTATTTAACCCTAAAGTTATGCCACCAATCAATCATTGTATTATGCTTAAATCACTAATAGATTCCCAGTAAGTCCAGTTCATAAACACATATGAATTTGGGGACCAAATTCTTTTAAGTGGGGGAGGATGTAGCAACCTGAATTTTAAAATATAAATAAATAATAAAACTCATTATCACATGAGGGACATTTCAACAGAATTAAATGAAAGTTTATGTTCAGACACTAAACTATAAATTACAAGGAGTAATAAAGAAAATGGGTCAAGACATGAATAACTAAGTTGGCCAATGCTAAACAAAGCCTTAAGACGAATAAACTTGATAACGTAAAAGATATTATCGTAGGTGTAAAACCCACTCAAAATCACACGAAGTGTTTGATGACAAACTAAATAAAGGAATTCAAATAATAGTTAAGAAATTAGGGTCAGACAAACATGTTTGAGTTAGTAAAACCATAACTCTGACTTAAGGTGATAAAATCCAATAATGTGTTTTCGTTATTTATATAACTAACTAAAGTGAAATATATGTTTGAGGTCAAATCATGTTTATTGGGCCAATATCTGGTCAAACAAAAAGGAAATAACGTTTAAAATTCATATTAACCCAATACCCATTAGTAAAATGGGTCATTTAAGCTTAAACATGAGTTAATTAGGCCATTAATAATGACCCAAACCAAAGCCCAACATGAGAGCATGAATTTGCTCTCTACTACTTGCTAATTGGTGTTGGATTAAGATGGAAATAGCTTCATATGGTAGTTCTAATGAGTTTCAAAAATCAATTAAATTTGTTTAGGTTCTTTAGGATATTAATTTTATATCTAAATGATGTCTAATTAGGATGAAATTTTAAACATCAGCTAATTGAGATATAATTCAAATTATAGTGATTTTAGTTTAATTTTTTAGATTAGTTTTTCGTCAAGTGAAAATTACTTCAAAAATTATTATGTCAACTTAATCTAGATATATGTGCATCAATAATTCATGATGTTCATGTTTTTAAGATCAGTACATTTTTCTAGTAATTATGGCGTTGTTAGATTTTATTTTCGTTACCAATTCCAAAGAAGCCCTATCCCCCATATCTGAAGACAGTACCAGAATCACATTAATTATGTAAAAAGATTCTAGATTAAAATGTAATCAAGTTCTTATATTTTTATGGTAATCAATATCTTTTTTTGTTTGTTCAATATCTTATTATTATTTAAATTCTGGGTGTTACAGGGACGATCCTAAAGCTTGAGGATCTTGGAGTTCTTTCTCGTCTATGCTTCGACTTGAAGGAACCAGAAATTGGAGAGCAATTTAGGATAGGTGATCTCAAGCTCAACATAATGTAGCTTAACTCATCTGAATGCTTGTCGAGTCTGCTTTGGTTATCCCTGTCTTGACCAACTTTCTCATGTAAAGCATTAAGTACTTTTGATTGTTACAGAAATTGGGGGTCTTTCTTACTCTCTTGATTTATGAGCCCCTAGACTATTTGACCCTCAGCTATGATCTTAGAATCCTTCTATCCCAAATTTCCAACAACTTCCTTATTGGAAGGCTAATTTGTTTCTTCCTTAAGACTAATTTCTTTCACTGGTCAGTCCCTGACCAGCTATTATGTCAAAGTTCTACAAGTTTGTTGGTCTCTGGGTTGCCCCAACCTTCATGATGATCTTAAACATTTTGAGCTTTCTTGTTATCTTCTGATTCTAGCACCCATAGTTGTTGATCAAGATTAACCTAGAATTCTTATACCTTGATTGTTTCCATTCCAGAGACCCTCTCCTGTCACTATTTCAAATCCCATGATAGGCGTCACCTATCCCTGACGCGACTCAAAGGGTCTTACAAAAACCAATTCTTCTACTCTGCTTAGTCTAGAATAGCACATAGTATGGTCTGTTCAGTATTCAAAAAAAAAAAATCTAAGTTATGTAAAAAGTTTTAATAATATGAACACTATCCTATTTGCTCTTAATCCTTTGATTTGAACTTCACATCACCTTATTTGAAACTCTAACTTAAATCTCATTTGTCATGAAATCTAAAACCCTTATTGGTATTATCTACCTACTTGCTAAATGATTTGATTTTGATAGTTGCACTGCTAGACCGTCCATTGACACTCTTAGAATTTGTACCCTTGTTACTCTTGATTCATCAGGGTACTTCTGAATCTATACAAAATCCTACCATGTATTTATCTTCTAGAATTCTATTGGCTATAATATGTTCTGTTATCTGGCACTATTTGGGACTTCGGTTCGCTAACCCATGCCTGTGCAAATAAAAGGCCATATCTGGTCCTGGGGAAGAGAACTCTAACGTACTTATTAACCTCAAGAGTATGGACTTGTGGTGGCAACATAACACTGATATGATTTGCAAGATTTGAAAGTGCCTTCATCTGATATGATATGTTTGACTTCTAGATACGATATGATCTATTTGTTACATTTAAAATATACCAGTTCTGATATTGTTCATTGATACGTATATTTCTGAAATCCATGTTCACTGTTGTCATTAATTAGCTACATAAAACTTTAAGGACTCTTGAATCACTGCCTTTGTTCTGTCATATGACCATGTTTATTGTTATCCTTGTTGTTCTACTATCATATCTTGAAATTCCACTTGTCAAAATGTTAATCATTTATATTTTTCCTGCGCCTTGAGATATAAATCCTACTGGGCGTAAGCTCATTAAATTGCTTAACATTTTTTAGGTAATGAAGATGAGTTCTTAGAATCGGAAGGGGGTGAGCAAGAGTGAGTGAGGGTCCCAGTCTTTGGTGGAGCTAGAACTCGGCCTTTTGGATGTGTAGATAATATTTTTTTAGACCTTTTTGTGAAATTAATCAATGGGCCCTAGGTTTGGCTCCGAAGACTAGTAGTTGTACTATGACGTTGTCATTTGAATTTGCCCAATCGCTACAAGAGATATTTCAATTGCTCGAAGAAGCAATCGGATTGAAGAACATGTAGCAGTCAATTAGTTTGACAACTATCAATCGATGTGAAACAATCAATAGGTTGATATACATTGGTAGCTAATTGGTATGGAGTAGTAGCCAATCGATATGGCCTTATCTGTCGACAGATAAGCTTGAGTTTGTCGACCTGTAGCCCTATTTGTCGACAACTAGGCTTGGGGTCTGTCGACCGAGACTATTCCAAGGGCTCTCCCATAAGCTTGATTCTGGGGATTGCATTCATCGGTTGATCTAAAAGTTGAGGTCGGTAGACCTAGGCTGCCTATGAGTAGAGAGTTCTTATTTATTTGGACATTGGAGAGAGTTTTTACTTGTGCTATTTTTTTTGTTATAAAGGATGTTGAAATTTTTATTCGTGAGGAATTAAAGAAGAGTTTGGATTAATGAGGTTGTGGACCTCTTGTATAAGTTATTATTTATGGCTTCTGTATATACCAATTGTCGTGTGCCGTGATTTAATTTCGCTGCTTAAATCCGGGGGCATGATAGTAGTGGTATCAAAGCCTAGATTTCTTAAAGGTCCCAGGAAAGAAGGACAGGTTTTAGTTAAACCATACTAAGGCCTCATGAGTCTGAATGATCACACCAAA
This sequence comes from Colocasia esculenta, assembly GCA_014218235.1. NCBI lineage: Eukaryota > Viridiplantae > Streptophyta > Magnoliopsida > Alismatales > Araceae > Colocasia > Colocasia esculenta. The sequence continues at coordinate 11,598,972 of CM024765.1, read as the reverse complement.
TGTGGGTTAGGGTAGAGACATGGGTTAAGGGTGACATGCATCATGAATTGATCTCTAATGATCATCATCCTTTTGAAGGTACTCCGCATTACAAATGGCTGCTGATTATGCACAGATCAGAGAGATGCAACAGACACTCCAGAACTTGACCCATGCACTTTTGCAAGCTGCCCAAGGTGGTGAAAATCGTGGAGTTGGTGAACTCCATAAGAATTTCCATAGCATGAACTTGTCAAGCTTTGAGAGCATTGATCTGGATTCAGCTGAGCACTAGATCAAAGAAATTGAGTAGGTGTTTAAGAGTCATGTAGTGTAATGACCAGGACAAGGTTTTGTTGGCTACTTTTCAACTCAAAAAGGCTCGTGCGTGGTGGGAATCAATGGAAGCCACGTTTCATGGACAGCAAGTGACATGGGGGTAGTTTGTTGAGCATTTCAACAACGAGTACTTTTCGGAGAGGGTACAAGAAAGGAAGGCAACGGAGTTTGCTGCATTGAAATTGTGAGGATTGACCATGGCTGAGTATGAGGAGCAATTCTCACGATTAGCCCGTTATGCAACTCATCTGGTTGGGACTGAAAGAATGAAGGCTAAGAGGTTCCTTAATGGCTCGAGGCCCCAGTTCATCACTCAACTGGCGCTGATGGACATTCAGAACTATGATGATATGGTGAAGAAATCCCAACTACTTGAGGATGCAATGGAGACTGCCGAGATAATCAAGGGGAAACCTATCAAGAAGGAACATATTTCAACTACAGGGAGGTTTCAACCAATGGTTGGAAGGAAAAGGCCCAGTAGTGGCCCAGTTATTCAACCAAACAAGAAGCCAAGAGGGACTAAAATGCAATTTGTAACACCCCACTTAGATCCGGTTCAGTTATACCAACTCTCATCGAGTCTAAGGGACATGTTACATGGGGAACACACCCCAACATATATCAAATATAGGTTGATTCATTCACAAATAAAGAATAATGCAGCGGAAATAAAGCACAACACATCAACTTTAATAATCAAGTCCATAGTCCATCAATTAAGTCCACAATGCTATAAATAGTTCAATTACAATGTCCATAACATAATCAATCCTCACATACAATTATCTCTCAACACACACAATCTAAGTCAATCCTCTCGCTCTGAATCCGATCCCGCTATCAAAGCCTCGGGATCTGCTGTCTCACCTAAAATGTTAAGCAAGTATGAGTCTACAACGAAGACTCAGCAAGCAACCCAAAAATGGATTACCAATCTAGCATATACCTAAAGGTTTCAAAACATGTTAATACATATAGAATTCAGCAACCATACTACTTGCATTATGTACATTTATCATTCACAATTTAAACCACAAGTGAGTACAATTGCTACTAGAATAAAGCATGATTCCAAGACATGATCTTAACTACACAATGTTTATTCTTACTAAAAAATTTCAGATCTGAACATGATGATATGGCTTCAAGATATAACATGGTACAATTTATATACATGGTTCCAAGAAATTGCATATTAAGCATGACTTCATATCATTCACTCGAATGGAAATAAGACAAGTATTACATGAAATATTTATAGAGCTGAAAACAAACTTTGTTCATAGCATATACATATGTACAAATTTTCTTTTACCAAGACATAGCCCAAACCACCCATTAGAAGTCAGATACACATATGACATATACTCATCACCTAGGCAATTAGTGATAGAGTCTTGGTTATTGCGCAATACCGAGAGAAGCCCTCCCCACCTTAACCAGTGGTACTTGTCCACCTCCAGGATTTCTTTCCGTGCCCTCGGGAACATATAACATATTGAACATTTCCATAGGGGCATTACTATAGTCTTGTTCCAGATTACTTCTATGGTGGCAGTGTCTTATTGGCCATATACACATTCATTTACAAATTTCTTCAATTTCAAATGCAATATGCCATGTTGCCAAATCATATACATATGATCAAATACTGACAGAGACTGATTTCAAATTTATCACATGCTGTAATTTTGAACATTTTTCCACAATCTAATTCAAAAGAACACAATTCTCATAGTGATAATCAGACATAAATAGTTACAACCATATAAAATTCATAGTATTTTCTCAAAACATGCATCTGCTATCGCAAATCAAATCAGAAATTATTCATGATTTTCTGGCATATAATCTAATTTCCACAGTATTCACAACAGTGCTATAAACAGGAAATATCCATCATAATGAAACCATCTGTCAACCTAATTCAATATTTTTACTACGCACATATCATAACCATACAAACCACTGTTCAAAATCTCATGATTTTTGAAATCCAGAAACTATTTATCAATTTAAAATAGTACTACTGATCTATGTACTTTAGTCATGGAAATTACAGAGAATAGTCAATTCTGGATTTCAGATTTAACATAGTATGGTACATCTCTGTCATGTATTACTACACAGAAAAATCACAATTTTTATCAAGAGCATGCATCACATGTGAAATTTTCTATTAAATCTAAGCTTAATTTCAGAATTCAGAAATTTACCCTAAATCATGATGTCTATAGAAATTACCCAAATTTACAATGTATCAAAAAGTTGTTCTATTGAGCACTACACCTTTTATAGAAAGTACATTCGAAGTCTAAGCATGAAACTATAAATCCAAGTATCAAAACAGGTCAAAATAGTGAACAGAAGAACTAGACGACAAGCCTGTTGCCGCTAACCTCAGTAGACGGCCAGCCTGTTGCCCTAACCTCAATAGACGGCAACAAAGTGGACGTTAAGTTCATCCTTGATGGCAGTCAAGGTGGACGTTAACCTGACAGGAAAACTGAACTCATCCAGGACTCATGTAAACCCCAAAATCTGACTGTTTTCACCTTTTTAAAATTCTGTAAAAATTGAAAAAGGGTTAAATATAGAGTTGGGAACCCGATCCCTAGGTTACTTGCCTTTAAAACACCAAGAGATTCACGGATTTAGCCGATGAAGGTTGTCTTGGCCAACCAAGACAGTCCTCAAATTGGGCTGAAACCCTAGATCCACCGGTCCCCGATGGTATGCACACCTTGGAGACGCCTCTAGCCTTCAAAGACACCAGTCCCCAACTTGCAAAAACTCGGTGAAAGCCTCCAGGAAGATTGAATCGTCGGTTCTTCCTTCCACTTTCTTAGAGCTTGGAGAAGATACCCAAAACCGGTTGCAAGATGTTAAACCACCCTTTTTATAAAAGGAGTTGGTCTCCCAACCTTGCCCTACGAGGTCAGATCCGTAACCCCCAAGGTTACCATAAATCCAGCCCTTATCATAACTCTACCAGAGCTGGACTACGAGAATCTCGCTGTCAGTTTTGGAAGAAGTAGACGTCAAGGTCTTCTGTCGTTTACATAGAGTAAACGTCAATCGATGTGGACGTTTACCTGGAGTTGACGGCAATGATGTTGTCGTTAACCTGCTATTGACGACAGTCGATGTTGTCGTCAAAAACACCTGAGAACAGACCATTCTACACTACAAGCCATAAAACCATATACATTCATGCACAGTATTTTCTAAATGCACAATAAAATAAATATCAATTGAAATTCTAAAAGCTACTAAGAAATTTTCGGACATCACACAATTAGCAGTGGCTTCATCAGAAGGGTGTAAACACTATGACAAGAGTGGACACAGATTTGATCAGTGCTGAAGAGCTCAAGGTAGATGTCTGTGATGTGGGAGTCAAGACCACAAGATTTCATATTGCCCTATGATGAAGGAACAAACACCGCAAGACAAATGCCAAAATGGACTGAGGAAGCAAGGCCGCCTTCAAGCAATTATAGAACTAGAAGTTGCAGAGGAAGGAGAAGTTGTGGAAGGTACTCTCACCATACTTTCTAGACCTGCATTGGTTTTATTTGATACTGGAGTAATGCACTCATTTATATCCCAAGAATTTTCGGAGACACTTCCCACCAAGCCTGTACCCTTAGCTTTTGAATTTTCAGTCACCACACCCCTTAGGGAAAAGATTCAACTCTCCCAACACTTTCCTACTGTTGATGTGGATGGACCGACGTCATGCTCCATTCGGCGGTCCTCCGGTCATCTACAGGAGGGTTCTCACATCACCAATAAAGAGTGTTGAAAACGTTGCTCGGCATCGTAGGGGAATCCCAGGTTCATAGAACAATGGTCAAATCGTCAATAGAAAACAATCGTATATCATGTAAGAATAAATCTCTTTAAAGCATGGCTAACTTGTATTATGATTATAAGCAAAAGTACTTTAGACATTAACATGAGAATGTACCAAAAATAATCTAGAGATTGAATATGGGTCAAGCACTTATAAGTGAATTGAAAGATGACACATGATAGAATCATTATCACATGCACTTAAAGGTTAAATCATCTTTTCTTTTACATGTATGGTTATTGTGTAACATTTTAGGGCTCAATAGTAGTTAGACAGTATGTATTTCATGCTTTTATGGTACTATTTTTAAGAAAACAAATTGTTGGACTGGCACTCTAAACACACTGATTCTAGCAAATGCGTTCAAAAAGCAGTTAGGGTGCACACTACGTTCAGGTGAAAAGAATGTGTTGTCAAGGGTGTGTGCATCATAAATATGCACTATCGAGTAGGCGTTTAAGAATGCGGTCTAAGTGATCACTACGTTTCAATATTGTGAACCCATTTCTAGTATATTTCAATCCAAACACCAAAAACTTGATGTCTTATGAATCAAAAAGAGGGAAAGTGCATGTAAAAGCTTCCTAACATGCATGTAAGCCTACAGTAAAGATCAATTGAGCTATATATAAGGATTTGGCATGATTTGGTAGATTTCATGAACTCATATGAACATAAAATTTTGATTTTTTACATTAATGATTATAGTTATTCACACAACCATAACTCAACATTCCTACCATGCTCACCCCTGAGTAGTTCCAGCGCCTTTCCCATGCAAAGTTTTCCATATGTCCAGGGAAGGTCGTAGACTTTTCTCAGTTACATGGTAGCTTAGGGTGGGTAGCAGAAACCCTAGAGGAGATGGGCTGGGCTAGTCTATGCAGGATCTCTGAACCCTCTTTCGAAGGTGCCCTTAAGGCATTCTTTGTCACCCTTCAGGTCTCCTCAGAGAGTTCAGTCTCAGGCTATGTGAAAGGCACCAAAGTCACTGTTTTTGAAGAGCTTTTGGTAGAACTTCTGGGCTGTCCCAACTCCGGGCACAAGCTCAATGAGATTGTCCCTTTGGATAAGCAAAAAATGGGAAATATTGGAAGCCTGGGGACTGTTAGCAAGAAAGGTCTTTTGGTTAATGAGTTGTCTGCAGAGAAAAGGATTATCCATTCAGTGATCGCCAACATTGTCACACCCAGGGCTGGCACCCATTCCTCCATTACTTCCAGGCATGGTAGTTTATTATTTTGGGCTATTCAAAGGAATAAGGTTAACCTACCAGTAGTTATTTTGGAGAAAATGATAGCATCAAAGAATTTGCAGGAGTCCCTCCCATATGGACCACTGCTATCATTGATTTTTAAAAGGTTTTCAGTGGACTTGAGTGAAGAAATTCCAACAGGAATGAGAGAAGATTGGCTTATCTACATTAAGAAGAGGTCATTACATCTTAGAAAACAAGGCCCAGAATTTATGGGTTAAGGACACTGTACCCCAGTGCACCCATGAAATGTTTCTTAATGAAGCACTAGACCTATCATCTGTTCCAGAAAGCCAACAAGAAGAAGAAGCCAGAGAAGAAGAAGAGAGAATGGAAGCCAATGTTCAAGAAGAAGAGCAACAAGGAACTCATCAGTTTGAAGAGCAATTTCAGCAAAGACAAGTTCCTGTCTCCCCTCTAGAACAAAATGCACCAGAAGAAACCATCAGTCAAGTACTAAGAGATTCAGAGGAAAAGGAGTAGCACAAGAACAAGATGACATTCCCAGATCTACTCCATCAGTACAAGAATTTAAAGAAAGGCAGCATCATTCCTCCCCTTCTCAGTTTGAGACCCGACCAAGGTCTCAGGGGGAGAGTAGCAACAGTTTGAACACTATATTAGATTTACTGACCAAGCAACAAGAAAGATTGTCAGTTCTTCAGTTGCAAGTCGAATTTGTTGATGCAAAGTTTGATGGTTTGGCTGATGAGGTCAAATAAATAAAGGATCTTTTACTTCAGTTAGTGTGCCAACAGGGCACTTATCAGCCATCTGCAACTTCATCCACTCATCAAGAAGAGCAGCAACCAGCACAACAACACCAAGAAGCCCCAGCACATCAACTATTTGATCAAGTAGAGCAAGAACATCAGCAGCAGCAACAAGAGCAAGAGAAAGAGCAAGAGCCTGAGTAGCAGTCTAAGCAACAGCAGCAGCAAGAGCAACAGGAAGTTCTGCCCCAATTGGCTATTGTGGAAGTTCAGCAGAAATCAGTGCCAGAGCAACCTCCAGCAGTAGTAGTTGAGGAAGTTGAGCAGCAGCAGAAATCCCCTCAGGAATCTAGGCCTAAAAAACCTCTAGAGTCTCAGGAGTCTAATGTTGATGTCAGGGCCAAGGTCAAGACCTTTAGGAAGAAGGTGAAGAGAAGACTCCATAAAAATGGTCATCCTGTGTCCTCCTCACCTCCAGCTGAACCAACTGCTCCTACTCCTACCACTGCCACTGATCCAGCTCCTACCACTACTGCTCCTCCTGAACCAGAACAACCCCCTACATCCACATCTCTTCCTAGTGCACCCACTGCTCCTACTCCTTCCACTGATGAACAACCTCCACCTTCTACCTCATCTGATCCTCCTCCCTCTTCAACCATTCTAGAGGATCAGCCAATTGCTTTTGACAATGTGAACTTTAAAATTTATCCTTTGAAATACCAATTTGAACAATCCAGGGCAACCATACCCAATCTCCATACCCAACCTCCTCATTTCTTTTCTTGTCTTCCTACTACCTCCACATCTGTAGCAGGCAGATCCACTCTCACCTTATCAGAAATAATTCCCAGCATACAACTTTCATCAACTGGTGGGCACATGTTGAAAGACAATCTGCCAAATTACTTCCTCCATTTTGGTATGCATTCATCTACCACTCAGAACACCATATGAATCTATTTAGGGAATTCCTGTCCATTAGGGCTTTCCTTGAGGTTCATGAAATGCCAGGTTTCACCTTTGAAGAGTGGCTTCCTACTCTCATCCATTCCACCCAGGTAGTTCTGTCTGATCTCCAGCTTATTTCTCAAAAATGCCACACTCACTCTCCAAAGAAGTTTCTTGAACTCTATCCTGGTGAAGCCACCAGATACTAGCAAGCCCAAACCAGGAACCAGTTTATGGATGTTCATCTCCACCTAAATCTTAGGTTCTATGACATGTTTGGAACCTTCATTAGAGACTCTCAGGCCAAGTACACCAAGATGAAGCAATTCAATTTTGCCAGATTTAAATTAGGGTTGTCTGATGTCAATAAAGGTCAATGGGAACACATCATTAGAGGTCAAAGACAAATTTCCCCCTCCATGACAGTTGGCTTATCTTCTGGTTTGTATCCATCCTTAATTGGAGCCATCTCTACTAGGAAGGACTTTGCTCAGTTAGTTTTTAACAGACACATCCAATAGCCACCAGGTTTAAGATCAAGTACAAATTGAAACTGTCCTTCCACAGATTTATTCTTATGCAAGCTCCTAAGCTTTCTCAGCATATGCTAGATCTCCAGCTTTGCCTTGCTGAGTCAGAAAGGTTTTCAATAGATCAATGGGCAACAGCTTATCCTGAGGATCATGCAGATTGTGAGAAATTGAAAATTTCTGTCTATGAGTATCTCTGCAAAGGATATCAAGATCTGTGGAAATCCATTGCTCATAAATGGCAGCAGAGATATTTAGTTTACTATCAGGCTAAGGAAGCAGCAATCTCTCAGGGCTTGCACAGGAACATTACAATTCATGACTTCCTTCATCTAGAAGCCTCTAGGAAGTTTGTTCCTCTCAAAGTCCTTTTGCGCAAGAGTCACTATCATAAAAAACTCTTTTGGTTCCACAAACGACATGTAAAATCTTATAGGAAACTCCCTGCTATAGGTCCCAACTATGTAACACCCCGAAAAATTTTATTTGTTAGAAAATATGAATAATATGATTATTAGACTTGATATTATTATGAGATTGAAATAATTAATATTCGATATTAATTAGCACTAACAAACGTTACCTCAGTGTCGTAAGTAGAGGTGCACGCTCCGACAAGGCGACACCGAAAAACTGTAACAAAATGGGAATCTGAGAGTACCATAATTTTCAGAAAAATATGGTGATATCAGAAATGTGAATATCTGGATTTGTTGACGTGCGGATTTCGAGATTAAGCCGACGCAACTATTTTCTGGGTGATTTTTCATCCAGTGTAAAATAATTTCTAAAAATTATATAAAAATCACCATAATTTGTAAAACCATCACATTAGTATATGGTTGAAATTTTAACACAAATGGACCTCGTTTGAATACATAAAAATGTGGATCTTTGGGCCAGCCGATTTTTGGGCCATTTACAGTGGCCATTTTCCTGGGATTTTAGGGCGCTTACGTGTGAGGCCTTGGGAAGGCCAGCACACTTGAGGGAATAGGTAACACAATAGTTGCCATGTGTAACTTGCAGAACGTGCATGAGCTAGGTGTCGGAGGGTGGTAAAATGGGGGTTTTACCCCAACACCTATGAACCGGCGTGGCATCATGCATGGAAAGGCTTGGGGCTATAAAACCATCCCCGTAACCAGCATGCTAACCCTTCCAACAGTCATTCTTGCAACCACCCCTGTTCTTGCTGTTTCTTTTTTTGCCATTGCTGTGAGGGAGCTGCTACTGCTGAAGCTGCAACCTCCACTAGTCGTGCCTGGGGAGCTACAAGTTGTAGCTGTTCGTGGATTGCAATGACTGCACCCCAGCATCTTCTTCTTCCTGTTGGCAGTGAACCCATCGAAGAGAAGGCCTCATCATCTGTCTTCACAAGTAGAATTCTCTTCATTTCTCTCTTGTTCTTGTTCCTTTAGCTCTATCTTCTGTGTAGATACTCTAGTCTTCAAATTCGTGTTTTGACTCCATCTTCATCAAGCCAGATAGGATTTACTTCCTTACTCTTCATTCTTGTCTTCTCCTCAATTTAGAGAAGCTTCTGTTGGGGGTGTAAAATCTTTTTAGAATCTCCTAGCTATAAACTTCTTCTGTTATTAGAGAGATGAATTTTGATCTACTTGATATATATATATACGTAGGATTCTCTTCCTGTTTCTTTTTCTTCTTCTTACTCTTCAAATCTGGGATTACTAGTTCAAAGACATGTAGTACCATAAGTATGTTATTTTTCAAATCCGTGAAGTGGTTCCATGAGAGGAACTAAGCTTTCCATTAAGTGCAAGTTAGTATTCAGTCATGGGAATCAACACCTCATTGCTTTTATCATCTCAACTTTTGCTAAAATGGAACCATGTTGATTCCACTGTGTAGGAATATGTCGATTTATGGTAGTTCTCTCTACCTTTGTGAAAGGATTCATTAAGAGATCTTGTGAGTTTTAAGTGTGTGTATCTTGTTCAACTATAGCTAAAGGATAAGAAGAGGTTCCAACCATCTTTGTCCTTAAAGTGTCTCTCCAATTGGATCATCCATGTACACCATGATCTATAATTTCTTTTTCACTTCCTTGTATCCTTAATCTGATTTTTGAGGTTGAGATCATACTTGGATAAAGTCTTAATCATGTTAGGAGTGATTGAAAAGCTTGGTAGCACAAATTCTAGTTGGTTTTAATCCATTTTTGGAAGTCTACATAGCACCTATCGACAGCCCTGCTTCTAGCTGTCGACAGGGCCATCTTGCCAAAACCCAAAAATCAAAATCTAACAGGGGCTGTCGACAGACACCCCCTTGGCTGTCGACAACCACTGACAAGCTGAGAATTCAGCTTCTGGGAAAGCCATATCTGTCGACAGCCACCCCTTGTTGTCGACAGGCACAACCAGTCCCGAATTTCAGCACCTACCTTGACTCATTTCTTGACCGGAACTACACCCAATTGTTCTAACTAAATGCACACTCATTCCTAGATGTTTCCCCCACCTAAACATCTACTAAACCAGTCAAGTTTCATTTCTTTTTACCATGAGTCATCTCTTCAAAGTTCCGAAGATAATTGACCTCGTGAGATCATAAAATCCTGTAATCAATGAAGGAACAGAGTTCCATAATTCTTGTATGTGAACCATGAGTGAATCCTTGTGTGTCCTTGATCTACTGCAAGAATGTATGTGTTATGATGACAAGTTGTGAGTCTTTGGACTCGTTTGAGAAATATGCCTGGAAAATAAAGGGCTGGTTCAGTCCTGGGGGGAGTGCCCAAATTCATCAGTGGCCGCGCGGGGGTGATGAGAATTTGTGGATGTTGGCAAACATCAATTCGTGTTTGATTAGTCAACACATCATGCTTATGTGTGTGAAATTGTGTCTGATTCTGAATTCAAGTATCATCCTGAGTTATTGATCTTGTTTCTAAACTATTCTTGTTCAATACGTGTTATCGAATTGACTCATTTGTTCATTGTTTTGAACACTCAATGCTAGCAATCTATACCTGTTCTTATTTTGAGATTATACATTTGAATCCTTTCTATTTAAAGGAATTGAATTCTAATGGGCTAGTTAGCTCATCAAATCTCACTTTTTCAGGTAATCTACAGTTCTACAAGGCGGGACTTCGGGATTTGTGTGTAGAGTGACCAACCTTGACAGCATTTTACTTTTGAGATTGTAAATTGGGAACCATGTAACACCTATTGAATGGCAAATAATACTTGTTATTTAGCGAAGCTTCTGAGTAAATCTATGCACAATTAGTTTAAGTTTTACTCTTGATTTCTCGTTCGCTCACGTTTGGGCATTTATAGATATGTTAAATGTCGTGACGTGGCAGAATGGTATCAGAGCATTGGTTGAGGATTCAAATAGTTATTGGTCTTCAAAATCCTATAGTGATCTGTGAGGATGGGTAGAAAGCCTGAGATTAAGCTAGATAGGTAAAAGTCGGATATAGATTGTATTGAGTATGATTGGAATATCTAGAGATAGTTTCCTTCCTACGATTCATCTTCACTTCCATAATTTCATGCTTGTGAGTTCTCCAATTCTATAACTCATATGTACTAATTGTTTCATGTTCTTTAAAACTCACCTTCCTTTGGTTTCCTTCTTCTATTCTTGCTTCTTATTCCTACTCAAGAACTTCATGATTAAAGTGTTTAGCATGTACACATACTTGAATCAACTATAGAAGAGTTGTTCTATTCCTTGTAATCATGTTTTAGCTATAGTTTGTGCTATGATTCAAACATATTATGAAACTTATCCCATTAGAAGTAAGAAAAGGTTGTTAGGAAGTGTTGCACTTCTAGTTATCATCTTGCTTTTAGATTTCCATGCCATAATAAATTCCTATTGTCCTACTCGTCTTCCTCATGGAAAGTGGTGTTTAGAACTGGAAATAAGACCCTTTTGATGTTACCAATCATGTAAGGATTCATAGAAACACTTGGTAGAATTTTCTGTGGTAGTTTATCACATTCCTAAAAGTTTAGATCTCACCTTTCGACAGCCAGCATTTACCTGTCGACAGGTATCATGCTTCCAGAACCCAGAAATACAGAACTGACAGTAGTTGTCGACAGATGACTTTCACCTGTCGACAGATGTTCATCGCCTGTCGACAGCCAACTCTGGTCTGTCGACAGATAGTGCCAGACCCCAAAAATTATTTCTGGAGGACAGTAGCTGTCGACAGCCACTTCTTAGTTGTCGACAGACACTAGTTTGTGATGAACTAGTCCTTCTTCAGTCAGAAGTCTCAGCAGGTTCAGTCAGAAGGCACCCTGTAGAACTGAAACTCATACCTTATTTACATTCCATATCATTTAATTAAATGTTACATTTACTTAAGATATTACATGTAAATAAGGAAGTACCCCCCATTTGAATCCAATAAAAATATCAGAAAATCATCTCTCTTACCAATAAAAAGTCATCTCTCCCACCGAAGAAAAAATGTGATTTTTGCGATTCTATTAAAATAGCGTCTTTCTAATTTCTCACAATTTGACCTACCTAAAAATCTCATAATTCAAATAAACCTAGTAGGATGCTAAGAATCCAAGGTCCAGTGAAAAATGATAAACACACATATGACTTCTCTATGGGAGCCCTCTCCTACTGAAGAAAAAGTCAAACTTGTTCATCCCTTAATTTACATCAATATGGCTTTTGCATTGATATGTTATTATCTCCAACTCTAAATAAGAATTAGTAAATGAATAGTTCAATCGATCATATAGATTTCATGACCATCCTCGTGATGTATTCTTCCGTTGACTTTCCAATTTTCTTGGATTCTAAATTATTATACCACTAAGATGAATCATTAAATCATCATTTACGCTAAACCAAGTGAGACTCTTTAATAACTCAAATGTGTGAAACACACACAATTGATGATTCAAAGATTCAAGATTGCTTTAAATCTCACAAATCGTACACACACGGTGTAAGATTGAATCTGTTTACTTCTATTGAAGTAGATAACCAAACAAATTAGTGAAGAAAAGAAGTAGGGAAAATATTCAACTAGGGAGATTTCTGAAGAAATACAGGAATATGCAAATACTTTCCACCAAAATTTGGTTTTGGTCAGATAACTTTTTGAACTCTTAATTGCATCTTCTCTAGGCTTGAACTCATCAAAATTTCCCTTTTAACTGTAACACAAGAATCAATTGTCTTTAAGTTGAGTTAAATCCCAACATTTTGCTTCAACTGACCAGTAACATAGTGTGTCAACTTGTACAGACAATTAAACTTGAGTCAATAGGAAAGTTTCAGAAGAATCAACTCCAAGTTTTCTAGAGTTGACCTCAATCAGGTGATTGCAGCTTTGATTAACTGTCCATTACGTAGAGTTGGTCTTGTAATATCCTAGTGTCAACCTCACATATGAGTATAGTCAACCTAACCTCCATTTGGAGTTAGCAGTTATATTGATAGTATGAATTAAAAAAAAAATGAGTTTCAAATTACATGATTGACTAACTAAACTTAAATTTGTTTGCTCAGTCAGCGTAATGGGAGAAGGAACACAGTGGAAAGAGGTTCAACACGCAATGGACAACCTTGCTCAGTCCTTAGAGCGGGTAGTTCCCGTTGATGATCAAGGAAAAATGAAACTGCATAAGAACATTCGTAATCCAAACTCCCAAGAAACAGTGAGTATTACAGTGTCTATACGGAAGAAGACAGTTCTCCCTGGTAATAGAGAAATAGATGGTAAACAGAAGATAAAGTGGAGCAAAAAGAATAAAAAGACCAAGAAATCCGACAAGCAAGCGAACGCTAAGGCACAACCTAAAGAAGTTTGTACGTATTGTCACACACCAGGCCATGTCAAAGAGAACTGTTGGCGGAGACTAGGAGCATGTTTAAAGTGCGGAAGTCTAGAGCATCGGATCTCAGAATGTCCTGTACTCTATCAGAGCAAAGACAAGAGTTCAGGAAAACTTGAAGCCACAAGGAAAAGTGACTGAAGCTATTAGAAGTAATTTCATGTATAAGTCAATAGGACTTGAGTATAATGAGAAATACTTGAGTTTAGTTGTTATAATATGACAAAACTTGGTAAGTTTTGACAATCAATGTAATATGTAAGGCTGAATATGGAGTTCTGTAATAGAATTTTATGTGATAAATAAGATCCTTGTTCTTTATCTTCATATTCTTTACACTCATAAACCTCTCATACCTTATTATCCTCTTCAAGGGAATATGCATTTACATAACTCTCTAAGGAGTAAGGTTATTCCTTAGTGAGGGAGACTTTGGGTATAATATACTACTGCCAGAGATAAAGAACATAGTGAAGGTTGTATCTAATTGAACCTATGATCACAATATGGTTCTTTAATATCTAAAGATGCTAATATTTAGATTTCCATCAACTGACGATGTTATGATAATAAATTATAGAGAGTGTAAACATCGTATGACATAATAATCATGACGAGATTGATGAGCCTAATCTGGATTAAATAAAATTTAAAAGATTGAAAACTTACATCTTTGTGATCCATCCAAACTAGTCAAGGAGTTTGGAGGACCAAACTCTTTTTTTAGTAGGGGAGAGTGTAACACCCCGAAAAATTTTATTTGTTAGAAAATATGAATAATATGATTATTAGACTTGATTATTATTATGAGATTGAAATAATTAATATTCGATATTAATTAGCACTAACAAACGTTACCTCAATGTTGTAAGCAGAGGTGCGCGCTCCGACAGGGCGACACCGAAAAACTGTAACGAAATGGGAATCTGAGAGTACCATAATTTTCATAAAAATATGGTGATATCAGAAATGTGAATATCCGGAATTGTTGACGTGCGGATTTCGAGATTAAGTCGACGCAACTATTTTCCGGGCGATTTTTCACCCAGTGTAAAATAAATTCTAAAAATTAAATAATAATCACCATAATTTGTAAAACCATCACATTAGTCTATGGTTGAAATTTTAACACAAATGGACCTCGTTTGAATACATAAAAATGTGGATCTTTGGGCCAGCCGATTTTGGGCCATTTACGGTGGCCATTTTCCTGGGATTTTAGGGCACTTACGTGTGAGGCCTTGGGAAGGCCAGCACACTTGAGGGAATAGGTAACACGATAGTTACCATGTGTAACTTGCAGAACGTGCATGAGCTAGGTGTCGGAGGGTGGTAAAATTGGGGTTTTACCCCAACACCTGTGAACCGGCATGGAATCATGAATGGAAAGGTTTGGGGCTATAAAACCATCCCCGTAACCAGCATGCTAACCCTTCCAGCAGTCATTCTTGAAACCACCCCTGTTCTTGCTATTTCTTTTTTTGCCATTGCTGTGAGGGAGCTGCTACTGCTGAAGCTGCAACCTCCAATGGTCGTGCCTGAGGAGCTACAAGTTGTAGCTATTCGTGGATTGCAATGACTGCACCCCAGCGTCTTCTTCTTCTTGTTGGCAGTGAACCCATCGAAGAGAAGGCCTCATCATCTGTCTTCACAAGTAAAATTCTCTTCCTTTCTCTCTTGTTCTTGTTCCTTTAGCTCTATCTTCTATGTAGATACTCTAGTCTTCAAATTTGTGTTTTGACTCCATCTTCATCAAGCCAGATAGGATTTACTTCCTTACTCTTCATTCTTGTCTTCTCCTCAATTTAGAGGAGCTTCTGTTGGGGGTGTAGAATCTTTATAGAATCTCCTAGCTATAAACTTGTTCTGTTATTAGAGAGATGAATTTTGATCTACTTGATATATATATATACGTAGGATTCTCTTCCTGTTTCTTTTTCTTCTTCTTACTCTTCAAATCTAGGATTACTAGTTCAAAGACATGTAGTACCATAAGTATGTTATTCTTCAAATCCGTGAAGTGGTTCCATGAGAGGAACTAAGCTTTCCATTAAGTGCAAGTTAGTATTCAGTCATGGGAATCAACACCTCATTGCTTTTATCATCTCAACTTTTGCTAAAATGGAACCATGTTGATTCCAATGTGTAGGAATATGTCGATTTATGGTAGTTCTCTCTACCTTTGTGAAAGGATTCATTAAGAGATCTTGTGAGTTTTAAGTGTGTGTATCTTGTTCAACTATAGCTAAAGGATAAAAAGAGGTTCCAACCATCTTTGTCCTTGAAGTGACTCTCCAATTGGATCATCCATGTACACCATGATCCATCATTTCTTTTTCACTTCCTTGTATCCTTAATCTGATTTTTGAGGTTGAGATCATACTTGGATAAAGTCTTAATCATGTTAGGATTGATAGAAAAGCTTGGTAGCACAAATTCTAGTTGGTTTTAATCCATTTTTGGAAGTCTACATAGCACCTATCGACAGCCCTGCTTCTAGCTGTCGACAGGGCCATCTTGCCAAAACCCAAAAATCAAAATCTAACAGGGGCTGTCGACAGACACCCCCTTGGCTGTCGACAACCACTGACAAGCTGAGAATTCAGCTTCTGGGAAAGCCATATCTGTCGACAGCCACCCCTGTTGTCGACAGGCACAACCAGTCCCGAATTTCAGCACCTACCTTGACTCATTTCTTGACCGGAACTACACCCAATTGTTCTAACTAAATGCACACTCATTCCTAGATGTTTCCCCCACCAAACATCTACTAAACCAGTCAAGTTTCATTTCTTTTTACCATGAGTCATCTCTTCAAAGTTCTGACATAATTGACCTCATGAGATCATAAAATCATGTTATCAATGAAGGAACAGAGTTCCATAATTTTGTGTGTGAACCATGAGTGAATCCTTGTGTGTCCTTGATCTACTGCAAGAATGTATGTGTTATGATGACAAGTTGTGAGTCTTTGGACTCGTTTGAGAAATATGCCTGGCAAATAAAGGGTTGGTTCAGTCCTGGGGGGTGCGCCCAAATTCATTAGTGGTCGTGCGGGGTGATGAGAATTTGTGGATGTTGGCATACATCAATTCGTGTTTGATTAGTCATCACATCATGCTTGTGTGTGTGAAATTGTGTCTGATTCTGAATTCAAGTATCATCCTGAGTTATTGATCATGTTTCTAAACTATTCTTGTTCAATACGTGTTATCGAATTGGCTCATTTGTTCATTGTTTTGAACACTCAATGCTAGCAATCTATACATGTTCTTATTTTGAGATTATACATTTGAATCCTTTCTATTTAAAGGAATTGAATTCTACTGGGCTAGTTAGCTCATCAAATCCCACTTTTTCAGGTAATCTACAGTTCTACAAGGCGGAACTTCGGGATTTGTGTGTAGAGTGACCAACCTTGGCGGCATTTTACTTTTGAGATTGTAAATTGGGAACCATGTAACACCTATTGAATGGTAAATAATACTTGTTATTTAGCGAAGCTTCTGAGTAAATCTATGAACAATTAGTTTAAGTTTTACTCTTGATTTATCGTTCGCTCACGATTCGGCATTTATATATATGTTAAATGTCGTGACGTGACAAACTATAAGATTGATATCAGTCTTTTTGAGAACTTCTTCCCTGACAATGAGAAGAAGCTGTGGGATCTTCTTCAGCCTTACCTAGATCAGATTCCCCGTTCCTTGTACTTACCAAGTTCTTTATCCAGGTCTTAAAACACTATTATGTACTTGCATCTTTAAATTTCTGAATGCAATCTATGTGTTGGTTTCTAAATGTTGTTGATATCTCCCTTTCTTTCTCTTATGCTATATTACCTTTTATATTAATGCCACAGAGGGGGAGAAAGAGGAAAGTAAGAAAGAAAACAAATCACTAAAATTATTCTCCAGGAGATCATTTGTTTTTTCACTATATATTTAAAGTTTTTGTCATTAACAAAAAGGGGGAGAATTGTTGAGCAACTACCCCTAAGAAAATCATTTAACATTTTAAATTATTATAATATCATATTTTTGCTATGACAAAACCTTTAAAAGACTATCTACAAATTACATGTATCAATTATACACATCACAGAAAATAGTTTTGACAAACTCTATCTTGAAATTTTTTCACAGAAAATAGTATCACAATGAATTCGACTGTTAACTCCGACTCCTTTAGAATCGAAAAATTTCTATTCAAAATCATCTTAAATTTTTCTAAGTCCAGACTTCTACACTGTATCCGACTTTCAACTCCGACTCTATACAGTCTAATACTTTAGAAATCTAACTCCTTGAATCCGACTGTATACAGTCGAATACTTCATTCTGGACTTCAACTCTCAGAAATCGAATTCTTCTGAATCCTACTTCTAAAGTCGAATTCTCTGTCTGTTTCTGTCTAACTCCATGGAAGTCAAATTATGACTTACTAATGCTCTTATATCCGACTTATAGAGTTGAATAATATAATCTCAAGTAACTTCTGATGAAGTCAAATCAGTCTATTCTCATATTTCTGTCTCCGACTCCTAGAGTCGAATTAAACTCTCTTCTGAATCCGACTTCACTGACAAGTCCTGTACTTGTAGTTTTTCTGTGCAAATAATATTTTTATCAACTTATGAAATTTTGATTGCATATCATTTTATCTTCCTTGATATGATTTCTACATTGACTGAATATTTTCTCTATCTATCAAATTATCATTATTTAATCTATTCTGATATGATAAGACATATTATACTTCAAATATTCATCCAAAATTGTTTATGATTATATCTGAAACATTTATTCAACTTGGTCGCTTGCTTCATGAAAGAAGTCCAGATTTTGTTGAATACAGAAGATATGTTGCATTTATTATTTTTCAAACGCATGGCATCTGATAGAGGCTCACCTACCACTGTCAGAACCTATCCATACCTTCTGTTGCAAACTGTCTGTCCATCCTTTATTGAACTGAAAAGCTATCTGTCCGAGGTTTCTGTACCTTTCCTTTTTCTATGACTTACCTACCTCAAAAAGTATGGAGGTACCCTGCCGTTTTGTCATGTCTTTGTTGTAGGAAATTTATTAGACATGTTTTCAACATGGGCTTACACATACCAATTAATTAGAGCTTGATCTCTAAGCTGTGAAGCTGCAATCCTCGTCTAAAGCCATTGAAAAGCTAAAAAGACAGAAGGACCTATGGACAACAACTTCAACCAACATCCATGGGATCAAAGGTCTCTCCTCAAATGGCCATATTTCTAATGGTCATTTTCAAACAGCTACATTCTTCTGAGGAATATAAAAGAAGCCGAAGTTTGAAGAAAAAAAGATACACACAACTATCAGTGAGCTGAACACTTAGAATCCTTCAGAGACCAGCTAGTTAGCAAGAGATCTCCCCAAGCCTTCTTCCAAGCTACAAGGTTGAGAGCTCCACATTCAGAAAACTCTCCAAGCTCTCCCATTCTCACAGAAGTCTTGTTTTCAGGTGGCAATTGTAAATTAGATATTTTTCAGTCACCCTGCTTGTTCAGAAAGGATTTTAGTTGCAACTTTTATCTATTTATCCTTTCTAATTAGGTGTGTTTGCTCATTCTTAAGACAAACACACACAAGAGTCTTTACATTCTCTTTCTATGTAATTCCTGTAGGAGGATTGTTCATGTTGTTCCCCTCTTGTGTAGGGAAGATCTTGTGAAAGGTAGTCTTGTACCCCTGGTAAGGGAAGACTTGCTTGGGAGCAAGTGGGCTTGTAATTCCTCTAAAGGGTGAGAGAAGGCCAAGGTTTATTGGCAATTAGTGAAATCTCAAGTGGTTGGCTTGAGGACTAGATGTAGGACTTTCATGTGGGAAGGGCCGAACCAGGATAAAACTCTTTGTGCACTTGTGTGATTGTTTCCGCCAATTTACACTTGAATCACACACTACACTAAATACTAACAAATTTATTTAGTGTTGTTTAATTTCAGATAAAAATTTTAAGTGCTCAAGAAGTCCTATTCACCCCCCTCTAGGACATCATTAGTGCCATTTCGATCCAACAAAAATAAAGGCCAAATCATTAGCACAAGTAAGGTAGGTAAGAACCCTACAAACACCCTTGAAAATGTTTTACATGTTAAAGGCTTAGATCATAATTTGTTAAGCATTAGTCAACTTTGTGATAAGGGACTTAAAATTACATTTCATTCTGATGCATGTGAAATTGTAGGGAAACAAATGGGAAAAATCAACTTTGTTGGTCATAGAATAATAATATTTACTTGGTTGATTTGAATGAATAGAAAAATGAAAATCTTTGTTTGGTTGCTAGCAAGCATGATATATTTCAATTGTGGCATCGTAGGTTAGGCCATGCTAGTGAAAATGTTCTAAATAAATTGGTTAGACTCAATCTTGTGAAAGATCTCCCTAAAATATAATTAAATAAACATGTTAATGTCTGTGATGCATGTGCTCAAGGAAAGCAAACTAGAAAATCTTTTAAATCCAGTGCACCTTTAATAACTTCAAAACCTTTTGAGCTATTGCATATGGACCTTTTTGGACCTACTAGGACACTTAGTCTTAGTGGTCATCATTTTGGTCTTGTCATTGTTGATGATTTTTCTAGATACACATGAGTGTTTTCCTTGTCTCTCAAGAGTGATAATTTTGAAAACTTTGAAAAAAAAAATTAATAGAATTGAGCGGGGAATCACAAATATAATCTATTCCATACTTACTGATCATGGAAGAGAATTTGACAATAATATGTTCTTTAATTTTTGCAAGAATAAGGGAATTAAGCACAAATTTGCCTCACCAAGAACTTCAGAACATAATGGAGTGGTTGAACGAAAGAATAAGACACTGGTTGAGATGGCCCGCACATTGTTGATTGAAAGCCAACTTCCAAGAAGTTTTTGGACAGAGGCTATAAACACTTCATGTTACATCCTCAACAAAGTCATGGTAAGACCCGTCCTAAAGAAAACTTCATATGAGCTTCTCAAAGGTAAGAAACCTCACATTGCTTATTTTAGAGTTTTTGGATGCAAAGTCTTCATTCATCTTCATTCATAATAATGATAAAAAGGATCTAGACAAATTTGAAAAGAAGAATGATGTAGGTATCTTTCTAGGGTATTCTGAACGTTCAAGAGCATATAGAGTCTTTAATAATGAAACAAGGATTGTGGAAGAAACTCTACATATTATTTTCGATGAAAATCATGAGAATTTTGATAACTTTAATTCTTGTAGGAACCTAGAAGATGATGAAGAGATCCTTGTGAAAGAGCCAGATCAATCATTGGACCCACCAAAATCACTTGACTATGATGAAGTGTCAAATGACATAACAAAGAGGTTGACATCTGGACAGAATCTGTCGACAGATAGGGATGGTATGTCAACAGACACCAACATCAGATATTCTAAAGATCATCCACTTAAAAATGCGATAGGCAATGTTCATGATAGGGTTCACACTAGGTCACATTTTAGGGATATGATGGAACATGATCATATTGCATTCATTTCTCAAGTGGAACCCAAAAGCATAAATGAAGTCTTAAATGATTTGTCTTGGGTAGAGGCAATGCATGATGAGTTACATCAATTCGAGAGAAATAATGTTTGGAGCTTGGTTCCCAAACCCTCTGAAAATTCAATAATTGGAACAAGATGGGTGTTTAGAAATAAGCTTAATGAAGAAGGAAAATTGGTAAGGAATAAGGCTCGTTTGGTTGCAAAAGGCTACAACCAAGAATTTGGTCTGGACTTTGAAGAGTCATTTGCCCCTGTAGCCAGATTAGAAGTTGTAAGAATCCTTCTTGCTTATACATGTCCAAACAAATTCAAGTTGTTTCAAATGGATGTAAAAACTGTCTTTCTCAATGGTCTAATTAAAGAAGAGGTTAATGTGTCTCAACCACCTAGTTTTAAAAATGTTGATAAGCCCAACCATGTGTACAAGGTACACAAAGCTGTATATGGATTGAAGCAAGCACCTCGGGCGTGATATGATAGAGTATGTACTTTTCTGATTAGTAAGAAATACATTCGAGGTAATGTTGACCAAACCCTCTTTACAAAACATGTCAACAATCATATCATTGTACTCCAGGTGTACGTTGATGATATTATTTTTGGCTTAACTAATCCAGACCTATGTGGAATTTTCCAACTACATGCATAGTGAGTTTGAAATGAGCTTGATGGGAGAGTTACAATTCTTCCTTAGACTATAGGTTAAACAAATTGAAGAGGGGTATTCATAAACAAAGAAAATTACATCAAAGAACTACTGAAAAGATTCAACTTCGAACAGGCCAAGCCGGCATCTACTCCCATGAGTACAAGCATCAAAATTGATACCAATGAAAAAGGTAAAATGGTAGATGCATGACAATATCAAGGTATGATTGGCTCATTTATTTACCTCACTGCTAGTAGGCCTGATATTCAGTTTAGTGTATGTCTTTGTGCACGATTTCAATCAAATCCTAGAGAGTCTCACTTACTTGCTGTGAAAATGATTTTCAGATATCTTAGTGGATCTGTTAACTTGGGTTTATAGTATCCGATTGGTTTTAAAGTTGATTTAATTTCATATTTTGATGTTGACTATTCAGAATGTAAAATTGATAGAAAAAACACAAGTGGTTACTATCAATTCATAAGTGAGTGAATGGTATCATAGGCATCCAAGAAACAACACTCAGTTGCACTCTACTGCAGAGGCAGAATATGTTGCTGCAAGGAGTTATGCAGCTCAAGTGCTATGGATCAAAAGTCAATTATTTAACTATAATATTGATCTTGGATGCATAGCCATTTTATGTAACAACACAATTGTCATTTGTTTGTCTAAAAACTCAATTCAACACTCTAGAACAAAACATATTGAAATAAGGCATCACTTTCTAAGAGATGAGGCAGCTAAAAAAAATATTGAACTTCTTTTCATTGATACAAATAAACAATTGACTGACATTTTCACAAAACCTATTGTTGAAGATAGGTTCACAACACTGAGAAGAGAACTTGACATGTGCAAGTTGTAATAAACTTTGTTTGAAACTTTGAATAATTTGACCCTTACATGCAATTGACTATTTGGTATATTAAATGGTGAAATGTGGAAGGACATGTAGGCTTGTCAGAAAACTATCATTATGCATGAGTAAAATACTCCGCCAAGTACCAATAGTCTTCCCATGCATGAAGGTTTTCATGTAAATAAAATTGTTGAAATGTAAATAATCTGTTTCAAAAGTGTTGACACTTGATCTATGGGTGACGAAAACACACATTGCTTTCATGATAGCATTGGTGTTTAGTCTTTTGGAATTTCTTTCTTTGTGACAATAGTTACAGGTTCTGTGTCATCAATCTCATCCACTGTCTTCAGAAAATCTTTCAACCTGTCCATTCCTTCAAAACTTTACTCCTTCTATTCACATACTCCTCTTTGGAAATATTATCTTCATTACATCTTTGAGAGAAAAATCCAGGATAATGAGACCTTTACGATTAATCATGACTTGAAAACTTCAAAAGGTCTAAAGTTAAATAATTTTGGTGGTTTAACCATAATAATCATTGCTTAAATGAGAAATGTTTCTGCTAGAAAGCACCAAACATGCTTAATCTTTTCTAAATCCACTATGAAAATGTGTATTTTTTAAGCTCACTCAAGTCTTGAAATCCTTGAAAGTAAGGAGATCTTCTTGTAAGTACCTTTAGTAAGTATTGTTTTCAAACATCAGTGGAGACCTGATACATATAGAGAAAAGCTACCTGCTTTAATTTAAAAAAAAATGAAGATAATGACAGAGCAATGATGATAATAACTAAGTAACTGGATCTAAATCACCTGAGTAACTGGATCTCTGTCTTTAATGATGTGACGGTGAACACATGAAGTCTTCGTGTAAAAATATTGGCATTTGGTAAATGTATGCCTTCGTGTAAAAAAGTTGTGAATTGCACCTAAGCATTCTTTATCTTCAAAATAATTAAAAATAATATGAAGCCTCTAAATGAATCAAGATTCTTCATAGGTGTTTCTCTTCAATGCTACTTCAACACAAGGTTTGCCGCATCAGGGAATCAGGGCGAATCGGGTTTTTCCTAATCCGCCACTATTCGCCTGAATCGGGCCGATTCGCATAGGAATCGGATGGGAATCGGTCCAATTTGATGGGAATCAGGAGAATCGGGTTTCTCCTGATTCGATCCGAATTGGACCGATTCGATCTGCCACGCCAAACCTTGCTTCAACATACCTTCTTGAAGAATCACTTGAAATTAAGGAAAGTAGAGATAAGGGTGACGTTCAGAGAATTCCATTTTTTTTTTAAGAACTGCTTTGTTTAAAATTAATCTTGTAAGATGACTTCTATCTTTAACCTTACTTTTTAGCAAGCTTATTAAATTTAAATCACTAAGAAACAATACAAGGTCTAAGCATATTTTCTATTCATGAATACTTGTAATGGAATCCAACACTTTTTCATCTCAAACATGTATTCAAGATCAATGATTTCCATTCTTCCATAACTATTCTTTGTATGTCATCAAATTCAATGTTCTGAATTCAACACTTGCTCTGGTGTCGACATGCTATAGTACCTCTGTCGATAGACATCGGTTGCAAACAATCCTTCCAATCATGTCTTTCTGGACGATGATTCTCAACATACTCCTACTACTGATGCTCAGTATTCTTACATTATTCTCCTCATGCTTCTGGTCCTCATTCTATTAGTGGTGGACCTCTTTGATGATGTCAAAGGGGGAGAGTTGTTACACTAGGGGGATGTTGGATCGAATATGCAGGGTGAACAGATCTAGAAGGGGAGGTTGAATAGATCTATTACCAACCACAGTGGAAACTTAAGTAATTTAAAATTTACTTCTGATTAAAAATCAATTCAACTAAAACCACACTGATCGTATATGCTTAAGTGATTAAAGTGTAGACTAGTGTGTGAGAGAATTGACAAGTAGTGTGTAAGTGAAATCCCTATGCATGCATCGTAGAAAGCAGATCAAACCACTGCACATGAGATTTTTAAGGTGGTTCAGCTTCCAGACGGAGACCTACATCCACCCCTCACTTAAAACCAAGTGAGGCTTCACTAAACTGTTGATTCACAGTTTCACCCAACTGCTGGCTCATAGCTTGAACACTGACACACAGCTTGACCGCTGACTCACAGCTTGAACGTTGACACACAGCTTAACCACTGACAAGCAGCTTGACTACTGATCACATCTTGACCACCTACTAACTAACAGCTTAACCGCTGACTCACAGCTTGAACGCCAGCTGACTAACATTTTGAAATCCAAATCCACACACATACACAGTATGGGATCAACACTCC
The DNA here is from genome assembly GCA_014218235.1 of Colocasia esculenta. NCBI lineage: Eukaryota > Viridiplantae > Streptophyta > Magnoliopsida > Alismatales > Araceae > Colocasia > Colocasia esculenta. The sequence goes on along the minus strand of CM024765.1, from coordinate 11,574,108 downwards.
TAACATTGGTAGGAGCACCCAAAGTGTTCATAAGGAAGTTTAAAAGAAAAAATAAAATTTACAAGAAGATCAGAGTTAAGGGAGACAAATCCTCAAACACCAGTCCCTCGGCTTCGCCCAATTTCCTCTGGACTATTTGATTTGAACTTTGAATCTTCAGATCTTGAGAGTTGGAGTAGTGTTTCAGATCATCTTGCACGAACGCATCATCTAGATGTGCTTCTCATCCAATTTGATATAAACTCCCTCAAATCAGCCTTGAATAGCGATGCTCTATTCCAGATCCTTCAGATCTGGTTTTGGTGAGTCTTGATCTGCTCTCTCAAGATGTAGTGGGTCTCAACATCATTCTCCTTCAGAAAAGGAACTCTTCAAGAGTGCTCGTGCTCTTAAAAGGAGCTTTGCGACTTCTGCTGCTGCTCTGCTCTTTCCCATATTGGTAGCACTTCTTCTTCTCCACTGCTGCTCTTCTTTTATGCTCCTCTTTTGCTCTTTGCACCGCTCAAATTACTTTGATCTGATTCCCCTCAAATCAAATCTCTCTTCTTCGCACTACAGCTCCTTCTTGTTCTCCTTCTTCTGCTCGCTACTCTCTCTCTTTTCTCCCTGGCAGCACTGGAATATTCTCCTCTCCTTTTTTTGGGCGCCTCTTTTTCAGATGAGACAAAGGGCATACGTATAGCCCTCATCATTGACTTCGTACCTGGGGATGCGAGAGTACCACAATTAGGGTTGTCAGTACACCCTTTAGTGACATGTGCTTCTGGCCCCCTGACACGTGCTACTGGTTTTTGATCTCATAGTCGAAGTGTGTCGACACAAGTATCATGTGCGTTGACACCCTTGGCCTACCTTCTTGATATGCTCACAGGAGTACGCACATGCATCGACACACTTCTTGGATTGTGTCGACACATTTGGCTTGATTGTGTCTTGGCCCTACACACAGACATTACCCAATTTAATAAGCATTAATGAAAAGTTGTTTAAATGAAGCAATTTAACTTCATCAACATGTATGACACAAATGTATCCAACATTTAATAAAGACGTGTCATATTCCCATGAAAATCCGAAGTCACAGCACTTAGACTGTCAAAGAGTCAACTATTAGATCTTCGATTGTCAAAGAGTCAACTTTCAGATCTTCGACTATCAAAGAGTCGACTGTCAGAACTTTGACTATCAAAGACTATAACTGAATATACGAAGTGTCATGCTTCAACTGGCTAAGTGTAAATAGTGACATCCGAAGTCACAGAGCTTCGGATGATAGCGACCAAAATAGAAATATACGAAGTCACAGCACTTCGACTGGCAAAGACTAAATCGTGACATTCTAAGTCAAGTTTCTTTGGATGGCAATGACCAACACATGAATATACGAAGTGCCAGTGCTTCGACTGACCAAGTGAAAAAGTGAACATCCAAAGTATCGGTCGAATTTTGTCTTGATCAGTCAAAGTGACTTCGTCATATACGAAGTTAGCTTCATCATACGCGAAGTCTAGCTTCATCATATACGAAGTCTAGCTTCGACTGACTGCGATCAAAACTGAACATCTGATGTTCATTTAAGCAAGTTTTCAGTGTAGCCAGTCAGTCTATGCAATGCAACATACTCTAAAGGATATGTAAGGAAAGCACTTATGTTCATCAATAAGACAATGAAGTTATGTTATCAACAAGATGAACAAGTTATGTCATCATCAAAATACATAACACAACAATCTCCCACGTATGTGCAATATGACATCATGAGATTGTGTACAATATGTCATCATCAGATTGTGTATAATATGTCATCATCAAAACACACAGCTCAATAGAGGAGAGTTAAGATGTAATACCTGGCTTCTTGGCTTTCCAATCTGGCGTCTTGGATGACTGGCCACTAACGCGTCCTGGCTAGGAAATGTGTTAGTGTCGCGTCGTGGGTGTCCGACGCGACAGTCATCTTGTCGCGACCAGCTTGTGCATCACGTTCTTGTCGCGCTCGGCTTTCCTGTCGCATTCTTGTCACGATCGGTCAACGGGTCGCGACAGTGTTCTGTCACTTCGGTCGTCTGATGCCTATCGGGGTGACTAGTGTGTCAGTACGACCTGTCAGGTTGTCGCGGCATATTTGGGGGATGCATTCTTGCCACGGTCCATTGACCCATCACGTCAAGGTCCTTAACGTGACGCATCGCCCCGTCACGACTTGGGTGCCGAAGGCTTAAGGCCTTGGCCGGCGACCCTTCTTCCCTTTCTTATTCCTCTTCCCTTTCCTCTCCTCCGATGGGAGCTCCTCCTCCCTTTCTTCCCTTTGTGTGTTTCAGGTGAGGAATAGGGTCGTGTTCGTGTTCCCGATGTCATGGAACTTGCATGGAGCGAGGAGGAGGTGGCCAATCCGACATGAAGGGCCCTTATGGGTTCGTTTCTTCTTGAAAGGTGGGGATTTCTTGTGCCCTTCTCAATCCGGGTGGATTGGGAGCCCCTTGTGGTTTGTAGATAGCAGTTATTGCTTTTCCATGCTCCCCTCCCTCGTATGGTGGTGTTTGTGGCTTGTGGGCGGCCCCGGGATGGAGCATCCCGTGGGTCTGCCTCTCTGATGGTGTCGCGACCGCAGTGCGCGTCGTGACACCAGAAGAGGCGTCAGCCTGGTTGGACGTGACCTTGTTGCAACGCGTTGCCCTATCGCGATAAGGATCACTGTTGCGATGTGTTTCCCCGTCACGACAGGGTTGCTGTCACGGTGCCCTTCCCCGTCGCGATTGTATCGCGATGGCCAGGGGGGACGTGACAGTACCTATGCTGCCTCGAGTGTTTCCATGGCCACGGTTAGTGTGTCAGCATGTGCCCCAGGGTAGGCTTGCCCTTAGGACCTTTAGGTGGGGAACGCGGCAGGTTGCCTCGCTACGTTCAATTACTGAAGGTGACACCTTCGTGGCTGTGTCCTGGCGGCAGTGCCAGGAGGCTCACGTCTGTCTAATAATCAATTGTCTGGTGGTAAATCGATTATTAGCAAAGCGATGTTTTCCGTACTGACTGGTAGTGTTTCTGAGGTTTTGGCTTGTTCGTGTGTGCCTTGGTTGGCCGACGGCCCTCTCGAGGGTCCGTGCATGCCTCGTGTTTGCTGGGCTTGTCATGGGTTACAAGCCAGCGGTTTGGCATGGTTTTTATTGTGCTTGCCCCGCATGTTCGCCCGGTGCTTGGAACTTGAGGGCTTGTTCCATTCAGAGGTTATCTTCATTGCTTAGGACCCCCATCCCCATGAGCCCATTGAGAGGGTACTCCAAGCTACGAGGTTTGGACAGCTACGCCGAGTCCTTTGTAGAGCTCTCTTGTCTGGGGTGGGACGCCGAGGTCGTTGAGGTGTTTTCTTTCCGACGTGGATCAGACAGTCTTTTTTCTCACTGCCTCTCTCTACGTTGGTTCCGGAGCCACGTAGTGGTGCTAGGCGTGGGGCCGCAGCTTGGCCAAGCTACAGTGGTGCGTGCATTCTTGTGGTGTTCTGTGGCGGCTCTGTCTCGCTCTTCTGGGGAGGTTAGAGGCAGGAGCCAGGCTGGCGAGTAGAGGGAGTAGCTGGTGTGTCCTCCTCTTGGCTGCCAGTGGCGGAGGCTTGGTTGTTGTTGTTGTGACGGCATTTCTCCAACTATTATCTGTTACCCTAGCTTGCACGGCAGTTATAGCCTAGCCCTGCCTAGTTTCTGTACGCATCGTTGGTTTGGCCTTGTTGGCCCGTGCTTCTGGTGGTTTCCATTGGTAGGTGTTCCTCGCTTTACAGCTTTCTAGTGTAGTTTCCTATTTTCGGAGTTCCTGCTGCTCTGGACGGTGAGGGACTGGTAATCCCTACTGGGCCTTGTTTGTTGGGCTCACCCCCCTACTCTCTTCAGCTAGGGGCTCGTCGTCGCGGGAGCTCGATATCAGACGATTTGCGGAGGCGGCTGTGGTGCCGTGTGCTGTCAGCAGCAGTGAGAGCGAGTGTTGTGAGCTCTTGTACCTGTGTGAGTTGAGAGTTGTGCTTTGCAAGTTCTCAAGGTATGCCCTTTAAGGACTGCACCTTTCTTCTTGTACATGTGCTTTTATTTGGGACATGTTGTACATACTTTTGTATATTATATATCTGTTATAATTATTTAAATTTAGTACATATCTCACTAGACTATTTCTTCTAACCCTTCTGAGTCTTCGGATCTGTGGGTGGCGACATGAACTTTGGGGTCCCTGGCGGGGGTCCGGGAGGTCGGGTAGTTACAAAAGAGACTTGTTAGTTTGAGGGGGAATCTTTGAGTTTTTTTTGTATCACTGTATGCAATTTCTTAAATTTGAATGCAATTGGATATTTGATTGTTTTGTCATGGTTTGCTTGTGTGGTTTCTTGAAATGAAACACTTATCTCTTTCTAAACTTGATCATCACACTTCAAACTCCATTCTTTTTTATGTTGTCAAAAGGGGGAGAGTTTTTGGTTAATTGAGTATATTTTGGGAATGTTTTGTCATCATAAAAAAGGAAGAGAATGTTGAGTTATGGTTGTCTGAATAACCATAATCATTGTTTTGATTTGTTTTGATAATGACATAATCTTTGTTAATCTTGATGTTCACTAAACATAATTGCCATAAATGTTTTGATGTGAACATAAGTGCCTTGATGTGAAAATCCTTTAAACAATCATATCACTTTGTGTAGTATCTTGACATATTGATAAATTGCTTGAATGAAGACCAAATGTCAAGCTACTGCATGGGTGTGTCGACACATGCTCTTCAAGGTATCGATACATGTGTTGCGTCCAGTAAACTGGAATGTGATGTTCACACAGTCGTGTCGACACACTCCTATCATGGTATCGACACATGATTATTTTCCAGTGAGCCTGCTTTGAAGGAAACAAACAAGTGTCGATAGACAAATCTTGATCTGTCGACAGATGGTCTGTTCTCATTAATACCAAATCTTTGGAAGCAAATCTGATGAAAGTGGTCGATAGATGAAATGAGTGTGTCGGCATGACTTAATTTTTGAAATAAGGCATGAATTATTTGCAATGTTTTTTCAAAGGTCGTGTCGACTCAGCCTCTTCGTGTGTCGACACACTTCAGCATATATGAGATGCTTTGAACTTCTGTGTGTCGACACATGAAGAAGGTGTGTCAACCTGTGTGCTATAACTCCATATCGATTGGTTAGTATTTCACTCATCAATCGATTGCTGGTTCCATTCATATCGATTGGTGATTTATTCATATCCATTGGTCAATCATTTGCTAAGAAATCGATTGCCTTAAGCTTCATATCGATTCGTGACCAAATCATATCGATTGGTGACCAAGTCATATCGATCGAAGACTGATCTGCATCGATTGACAAGTATTTATTCAGGAATCGATTACCTATACTCTCATATCGACTGCTTCATATTCTATATCGATTGGTTTATAGGCTTCACAGCATATCAATTGAAGTATATAATTGCCTTTTTTCCTGTATACTTATATATGTTATCTGTGTAGGACATCATGTGACTAGCATGTGTCTCATTTAAAGTGCTTGGGGTACACGAATCCCTAGGTATGAGGTTGGGTGAGACAGCTATAAATAGGAATCTTAACTCATGTGAAAAAGGGTGGAGAAAATATTCCAAGTAGGAGGTGTAGGCGGCAAGAGCTGAGGAGAAGATGGCCCTCTACTTTAAGAAAAGAAGAACATAGTAGAGACTAGAGCATTTCGTTCAGCCTAGGAAGAATCATCTGATCCAGAGTGAATTGAAGTTATAGTGCCTCATTCCCAAACTAAGGAGATCCAACTTGTGTTTTCCGAATTCCACTTCTCTAGATCTCTAATTCTTCACATTGTTATTCGTACCCAATTGTGTGTGTGAAAAACTAGATCTATCAGTTTGTACTGATTAGATCCTTCAGTGTGTGTGTGTTGTACTTCGTTCTTCCGTATAGTGAAAGGATTTTGTATCTGTGTGTGTGATGGTAGATGTAAGATCACTGTGAAGTGATCCGAACCACCTTAAATTCTTGAGTATTGTGGTTTGATGTTTGCATTCTCTAGATGTATGCTAGGAACACTATTATACTCAAATTGTGTGCTTAACTAATCCTTTTTCTGATTAGAAATTCATTGCACACACTCTCTAGTTTCTGTTCGAAGTCATAGTGCCAAGATCAATTTCAGATCTGATTAATCTGTGAGTGATTACTTTAGATTTAGAACTTGTACACACAGATCCATTGTGTTCTTCATATCGTGTGTCCTTGTGGAAATAAACCTCTAGTGATATAATTTTTTAAAGTGTGAATCTATTCAACCCCCCCCCCCCCTTCTAGATTCACAATCATAACTTAAATTCCGTAATTCTATAGAGAAAATGTGACACACATGATCCTATCATGGAGAAGACCGTATAGAGGAATGTAATAAGATTATTTCCCGTAAGAATACCTATTTTTTAGTGATTTGGAGAACCTAAGGCAAGAACGTGAAGAACGCCAAGAAATCCTAGGATTTCCTTGCAATTTCTCCTCCTCCACCTGCCCTCTTACGTTCAGGAACTCCCAAGCAGCAATAGGGTCAACTAAAGGGAGAGATTGGGATGTATTTAAAGGGTTATTGTAACACCCGTCTTAGACCCAGTAGGTTTTCCCAATCCATGTTGGATCGTATAAGGATGCAACAATAGGAGAATATGTTGCCCAGCTAGCAAGCCCAGAGGGGGGGGGGGTGAATGGGATTCTTAAAATATGATTATCTAAACCTGTCAACAAAAATGTTCACACAAAAACACTACGTTTGATTGTTAGTGTTAGTAGTAAAGAAAATAACAATCACAAACAAGCAACCACACTACACAAGGATTTTATCCTGGTTCGGTCCTCCTCTCCACAGGAGTCCTACATCCAGTCCCTGAGCAAGAACTCAGGATTCCACTACCCAAGAGTACAATCCCCCTTAAGGACACTTACATATCCAGCCGCAACTGGCCTTCTCTTCTTCACCTGAAGAGGAATACAACACCCTGGAACCCAGGTCTTCCTTCAACACGAAGGGAATGAAACCACCTGTTTCAACAAGTCCTCTCTTCACCCCAGAAGAGGAACTTCACAGAAGTGTGAATAAAGGTGAAATGCCCCTAGACCTGATTTACAACAAGTATCAGATCTGAGGCTGAGATTGAGAGAGAAAGATCTACAAAAGCGAAGTTTCTCAGAACTCAAAAAGGCTCTCTAAAAGATTTTGACAAGAACACAGAGAGCAAGAGCTACAAGGATTGGAATGGACAGAGGCTCTTCTTCTAATACTGTTTGGCTTGAATGCTTCTCTATCAAGTTGATCGTTTCAAAATTTCTTGCTCAAAAGTTGTCTTCCAAGAGTCTTGAGTCGTGTATTTATATCTTCTCTTGAAGAAGTAGTCGTTTATATGTCTGTTGTCTCTATGCTCTGGTATACGTTAGATTGCATGGTATTGTAGAGCTTCCAGTCAACGTTTCTTTACGTTCCACGCATGCAAAGAGAAGATCTTCTCGATATCCTTCATCTTCCATTTTGTCTAACGTTGTAAACGGTTGTGCTGTCAGAGACCTGCACACAATAAATGCTAAATGATAGACAGATATGTTGTCTCTTGTTGTCAGTCAACGTTAGAATGAATATACATCAAAATAGAAATATCAATTGTTTTCCAAAAAGATGTTTCTAATATAAGCATAGGAATAGAAGATGTATGTGCATGCATTGTGCAGTGAAATGTTCAGTCATAATAAATGCATGGATATCGGAGAAAAGCAAGGGAAGACTTTTGTCTTTCAAAATATTTGAAATATGTTTAAATATCAAGTCGTTATAACTCATGAAATCGTTGTGAGTATGACTTAAGAAATCGTTGTGTGAATAAGTCGTTGTTTATGTAAATCGTTGTACATGTATAAACAAATCAATGTGAACACAAATCGTTATACAATCATAACCAAATCAAATCGTTATGAGAGTATAAGTAAATCGTTATAAGCAAGTCGTTATGAATGAGTTGTTATAACCAAATCGTTGTTTCACTTATCGAGTCGATGTAGTGATCAAATCGTTGTTTTACTTTATCGAATCGTTACACATACCAAGTCGTTGTTGAACTTATCGAATCGTTATGAAGGCAAATCGATGTGGAACTTATCGAATCGTTATGAAGGCAAATCGTTGTAAGACCAAGTCATTGTTCTCAAATCGTTACAAGAACCAAATCATTGTGCTCACTTGGTGAATCGTTGTGAGATCAAAATCGTTATGCTCACTTAGCGAATCATTGTGAGAGCAAATCGTTATGCTCACTTAGCGAATCGTTGTGAGATCGAAATCATTATGAACACTTAGCGAATCGTTGTGAGAGAAAATCGTTGTTCTCACTTATCAAATCGATGCGGCGATCAAATCATTCTACTCACTTATCGAATCGTTGTGATATCGAAATCGATATGCTCACTTAGCGAATCATTGTAAGATCGAAATCGATGCAACCCTTATGAAATCATTATGAAACAAAAATCGGTATGATACTCAATAAATCCTTGTGGAAATGAAATCGATAGAAGTGTGGAAATCATTATGATTCTAATGAAGTCGTTGTAACATAAAGAAAGTCGATGTGTACATAGACAAATTACGTGCTCTGAACTTTAAATACTACAGGATAAGAATACTTACAAGTTTTGCTTGAATTTCCCTGATTTATTTCCTGTGCCTAGGCTTCATAGAATTTGTTAGATCATACTTTATTAAAGTTTTGTTAATCACCAAAATAAATATATAATTCATGAAATTATATGGGGATGAACTGATCATCAATCTCCCCCTTTTTGGTGATGATAAAACATATCATAAGAAATGCTGAAATAAATCTAAGTAAATGTGCGGAAATAAAATGAAAAATGTATTTCAGAAACACTGATTTTTCTCCCCATTTTTGTCATTAAGCAAAAAGATACCATAATGAGACAAAGAAGAGAAGAAAGATAAATGGGATCCAAAAAGAAAAATTTATATTATTCCTTGGAGGGTACAGGAATATAGAAGGTAGGAGACAAAAGAGAGGCATGGCGGGTTATGATTGGCAATGCCTTGCGTTCCTGCTCTTCGAAATAGGCTTGAAATGCTCCATAAGTGATAGAGTAGGAAGGTCCCATAGCAGGAGCCATCCTTTTGATGTGAAGTTGCCGCTGACTTTCTACAAAGTGACCATAGGCATCCAAGCCAAGAGAGAGTTTGTAGCTGCTGAAGGAGCCAAAACTAGCATACCGAAGGAATTGGTCAATAGAGAATGGGTAGAAGAGCTGGTTTTCCTTCAGTTCTTTCTTCAGTAGCATGAAGATCTTGTAGCGTTCTGCCCAAGTGACAAATGGTTCTTGAACAAGGTGAATGGAGTTGAGATCAAGAAATGCTTCAGCCGTCAACCGAGTCTTTCCAGAGCGGACCAGAGAGCTGTTCAGATGTTCCAATTGAAGAGCAGAGTGATTGTAATGCTTTTCCCAATCAGTGGGAGAAAGCCTCTCACATTCAGATAAGATAGGGGCAAGAACATCAGAATTCAGATTGCCCCGATGATACTCTCGAAAAAGGAACCTCTGAAAGGAAGGAAGATGTCCTTGCTGAGCTGACATCCGACCCATAACCTTGTAAAATCGCTCAAAAATAATAGGCCCACTGAAGAATCCATGACCAAGGAATGTAACTTGGGAAGGAACATAATTTCAGGGATCTGCAAGGTAGCAAAATCTACTTTGAATGAGCAGTTTACTGGGCTTTCAACCTTTAGCAGATTAATAGCTCCCCTGAATTGACCCAACTGGATTTCTGGCATGTTGTTGAGGTAACGGTAGTCATTGAAAAGCTGGTAGAACTGAATGAGTTTAATTTCTTTTTGGATATAGGGTGCCCAAGTATTCTTGTGATGAATTTCAAACCACTCGGAGAGAGTGAGTGGATGATTATTGGGAGGGAACCGATCAGACTTGGCAAGCAAGAATTTTCTGTACAAGGACTTGTGACCCTTGGGGCCACTGATCTTCATTTTTGGATTCAGCCGATTGGAAGATTTTTGACTGATCAGCTTTGGAGATGTGGTAGTAAGGAAGAACAATATTAAGATGGTCGGTTAAATTTAGATAAGGAAGACCAACCATGATGGCAAAAGTACAATTTTGAATATATTCAGAATAGATGGATTTCCTTCGATGATCAACCGCGAGGGAGAACCAAAGAGGAGGGAACTTAGGATCAAAAGAAAGAGCAAGTGTTGGATATTTTTCTCTTTTTGGGGGCAGGACTAGGAGATCCAGTCCTGTGGACATGAGTGTCAACTTCCAGAACTGAGCGAAGAATGGCTACTTCAGACTCAGTTTCAAATTTCTCAAGGAAAGGACCTTCAAGTTGAGCACGTTGAGGAATATAGGTGATGAAGGAGGGAGGAGTAGGAGGATGAAGAAATGACTGAGGAGTTGGAGGAGGTATAGAGAATGGTCCAACAGATGAAGAAGGACCAGAGAAGGAGGCTCCAACTGAAGATGATGCTGGAGGAACCTCAGAAGGAGGAGGAGGAGGAGGAGGAGAAGAGGGGATAGGAAATGGAGTGGGTGATGAGATGTGTTTAGGAAGGAGTAGTTTGAAAGTGGCAGGTGCTGGAGGAGCGGTGGATGAAGATGGTGGAGAAGGAGGGGCTGGAGTTTGAGTAGGAGAAGATGGTGGCACTGGGGTCACAACCTTTGAAATAAAAACTTCTTCTCTTACAAGCTTGGCCTAACTTTCCACTGGCCCTAATGGCCTTGACTCATCCACGATTGGCCCTGGTGGCCCTGGCTGCTCATTCAATGACTGATTTGGAGACTCACCAATTTTTGGCTCTGATGGCCCAGACTTCTCATCAGCAGATGGCCCTGCTGGCCGAACTTCCTCAATATTGGGCCCTGATTCATGTGGAATTGATGAAATTGGAGCAGAGGGGGCAGGAGATTGTGCCCTTATTAGATCTGAAAGAGTAGCTATTGAGTCCTTTATGCTACTCAACTCACTTCTCACCCATCTAACTGCATTTCGCACCATTCCCATTTCCTTTGCTGAAGTGCTTTGACTGATGAAAATAGAAGCAATCAAAGAATTTTACCTTGTTCGTCCAGTCTTACTATTAAAGGCTTCATATTGACCTTTAATTTCTTCTTCCTCAGCCTCGGATGTGGCTTCCTGGTGAGGAGAGGGATCTCAGGAGCTACTTCTTTTCCTTTTTCACTTGCCCTAGCAATGGGCTCAACATTCTCTATATTTACATTTTCTTCTTCTGATTCAGAAGGGCTTGTTAAAACACCTTCTCTAAACTGATCTTCAATAGGGGCACTAGCAGTGTGCTCCCCCTGAGGCTGTGCTTCTTTCTCAACAGATTGCTCCCTCTGAATAGGAGCATCTTCCATCTGCAATCCTCATCGTGGCCTGTTGCCACAACCTTAGACACAATTTCTTACTCCCCCTGAACGGGAGCTTCTTCCATCACAACATCTTCAATGTGGCCTGGTGCCACAGTCTCTGGACAGACTTCTACAGTCATTGCTCTTGCTCCCCCTAAGTGTTGGGAAAGGAATCCAACACACTTCTAAGGACTGAAGCTATCATGGAAGTGGGGGTGACAACCTCTTCAACCTGCCCAACGGGCTCAATGAGCTCTAGAGGAATGTCCTCAATCCTGCTTTCACTGACTGCAGGAACCTCAACACTGACTTCTGCTGTTGCTGCTGCTGATTGGTCTTCCTGAACCACTGGAATTTCAGCCCTGACCATTTCATGCTGCTCTTGGACTGCTGGCACTTCTGCCCTGGCATCCTCTTGCTAAACTGGAATTGCTGGTTCTGCTGCTACTACCTCTGTCTGAGCTGCCTCTTCTTGGACTTCTAGGGCTTCGCAAATAATGGCCTCACCCTCTGCTACTAAAGTTTTGGTCCAAACTCCAGCCACAAGAGAAAATCCACTCTTCTTTAAGTTCCTGCTTCGAATAGCTTGACCCATCTTTTCATAAACTGCCCCAGTCAAATTAATTCCATAGTGCTGGAATATCTTGGTCAGTAGGTGAGCATATGGGAGGGACACATTCAGCTTGCTTTTCTTGTCCCAAATTTGAGCAGATGCAAATTTCATCTACTCTAAGATAACTGCTGCCATGTTGATACTTTGGTTCTGAATGGCCCAGAACATCATGTCGGAGTCCGCCTTGGTGCAGGTGGAGAAGGTGGCACTCCTGGGAACCAAAATCTGACAAACAATGAAATGCAATATCCTGTTGAATGCGTTCAACTGATTGATGTCAATCTTCCCATCTTTCAACTTGTATTCTGGACCAACGATTCCCAATCCTTTGGCTTGAATATCCACACTATCTACCCCGCTATGGCCGGAGGTAGAAACTTCAAACAACGATTCCAACAGCGCATAAGAGATGCAAATCTGGGTTCCTTTGACCATGGATGTCAAGGACCCATCTGCTTCAGACTTCAAACAAACATAAAAGGCTTTAACCAAATTAGGATAACTTGCCTCTGAGAGCGTCGCTATCTTTGTCCACTTCATTCTCTACATGGCTGCCACAATACTATGCATTCCGTTCTTCTCCAGATCTGCTACATCCACTGCCTTGTTGCCGCACAGCTTCGTCTTCACAGAGGTGAACCTTTCTTACTGCTCTGCGGTGAGGAAAGCAGTCTCATAGCCCCCGACAGTGCCGAAAACTCAGAAACGGCCATGGAATTGAACAGGGGAGGGTTCTGGAAGATCGGGAAGAGGATTGGAGCAAAAGCCCTCAAGAAATTTTTCACGGGAAAGGATGGATGTTTTGAAACCTCATAGAGTCGATGCCGGAGTCGATAGGGTTTATCGTCTCAGGCGAGTCGAAAGAGATGAGAGAGGGAGATGAATCGTTATGATACAGATTGCGAGATTTATCAAATAAAGATAAAGTGACTTTTTGAAAGGATAGCGCCATAAATGCATAAAATGACAACTAGAGATAGGTTCGAGGTAAATAAAGACTTTTAAAATAGCAAATAGTCAGAGATATTTATTGTGAAAACAACTTTAAGGAATTTTCTTAATTTTAGGGGAGAGAATAATTGTTATTATGAAATTATTTTTATTTCAGTTAAATGCAGATAAATCAATCACAGTTTACACATGCCTAATTCCCTTCTAAGAGACGTAAATCTCTCTTCAGGTAAGGCCTTTGTGAAGATATCTACTAACTGATTTTGGGTATCAATAAAAGAAATATCTATATTCTCATTAGCTACATGATCTCGAATAAAATGATATCTAACCTCTATATGCTTTGTCCTTGAGTGCTGAACTGGATTTTTGGTGAGATTTATTGCACTGGTGTTGTCGCACAGCAGGGGAATTGTTTTGATGTGCAGTCCATAATCCTCAAGTTGCTGCTTAATCCATAGGAGTTGTGTACAACAGCTTCCAGCAGCCACGTATTCAGCTTGAGCTATTGACAGTGCTACTGAATTTTGCTTCTTTGAGGACCATGAAATTAGACATCCTGCATGAAATTGACAACATCCACTGGTGCTTTTTCTATCTATTTTGCATCTAGCGTAGTCAGCATCAGAGTATCCTACTAAATTTATTTCACATGATTTTGGATACCACAATCCTAGATCATGAGTTCTAGCTAAATATCTAAAAATTCTTTTGACACTTATTAAATAAGACTCTCTAGGGTCTGCCTGATACCTAGCACACATGCATACACTAAACAATATATCAGGTCTACTTGCTGTCAAATAAAGTAATGAACATATTATACCTCTGTAGAGCTTTTGGTCTACTTTCTTACCATCCTTGTCACTGTCTAGCCTTGTAGATGTGCTCATTGGTGTTGACAGTGGCTTGGCGTTTTCAAACCCAAATTTCTTTAATAATTCTTTGGTGTACTTTACTTGACAAATGTGTGTTCCTTCATTTCCTTGCTTGATTTGCAATCCGAGGAAGTAGTTGAGTTCCCCCATCATGTTCATTTCGAATTCTCCCTGTATAAGCCTCTCAAAATACTTGCAAAGAGATTCGTCAGTAGAACCAAATATTATATCATCTACATAAATTTGTACAAGAAATACATGATTGATTTTAGACTTAACAAATAATGTACTATCTACTTGACCCCTGATAAAACCATGATTCAATAAAAATGCACTGAGCCTTTCATACCAAGCTCTAGGTGCTTGCTTTAATCCATACAATGCTTTATGCAACTTGAAAACATGATTTGGAAAATCAATATCTTCAAAACCGGGAGGTTATTTTACATAAACTTCCTCCTTTATATAACCATTTAGAAATGCTGATTTAACATCCATTTGAAAAAGTTTTAAACCCAATGCAGATGCATAAGCAAGTAAAATCCTAATTGCCTCAAGTCTAGCCACTGGTGCATAGGTTTCATCGAAATCTATGCCTTCCTATTGGGAATAGCCTTGAGCTACCAGACGCCTTGTTTCTTATGATCACACTAGCTTCATCCAATTTGTTCATGAACACCCATTTGGTGCCAATCACAGGATGATCTGATGGTCTTGGAACAAGGGACCATACCTGGTTTCTCTTGAACTGATTAAGTTCATCTTGCATGGCTAATATCCAAGATTCATCAGACAGTGCTTCATTGACTGTCTTAGGCTCTATTTGAGATACAAAGTCTAAATAATCACATGGGATTACATTACCTCTAGTTCTTACCTCAACCGATGGATCTCCAATAATGTTATCCAATGGGTGATCCTTCTTGTATCTCCATTCTTTTGGAAGATCATCATGTGATATGTCTTTTTGTTGTAGATCTTCCAAGGGTGGATCTTCCTTGTCCTCGATGGATGAGTTCTTTAATTTCTTAGATAATTCATCTGCATCATCAACATTACTATCTATTTCCTTTCTCAATGAAGGGTTAGTCTCATCAAAGATAACATGTACAGTTTGCTCAATTAATAAACTTTGCTTATTGAATACTCTATATCCTTTGGGTTTAGAAGCATACCCCATAAATATACCTTCATCAGACTTTGAATCCAGCTTACCAATATCTCTTTTTCCATTGTTGTGAATGAAGCATGGACATCCAAAGGTTCTGAAATGACTGATCTTTGGCTTCTTCTGCTTGTAGAGCTCGTATGCAGTCTTCTTCAGGATTGGCCTGATCATTACTCTGTTGATTATGTAACATGCTGTGTTGATGGCTTCGGCCCAGAAATACCTTGGTAAGTTATACTCTGACAGCATCGGTCTAGTCATATCTAATAAGGTTCTGTTCTTTCTCTCAGCTACTCCATTTTGTTGTGGGGTCCTTGGTGCTGAGAAATTGTGCTCTATCCCTTGATCATCACAGAACTTAGCAAATCTCTCATTCTGAAACTCTCCTCCATGATTTGATCGAATACTGACAATGGTGTACTTCTTTTCTTTCTTAACTTTCTTACTAAAGCTGACAAAGCTGTCAAACGTGTCATCCTTGTGCTCCAAGAAAGATACCCAAGTAAATCTAGAGTAGTCATTCACTATGACGAATCCAAAGTTCTTTCCACCAAGACTTGTGGTCCTCATCGGCCCAAACAGATCCATATGCAGTAGTTCCAAAGGTTCTGAGGTTGTTACCACAATCTTTGACTATGATTTAGTGTGCTTTCCTTTTGCACACGGTTCATAGACACTTCCCATTTTTGTGCTTACTTTGGGCAGACCTTCCACTAAGTTTCTCTTGATTAGCTTTCTTATTCCATCCAGGCTACAATGGCCCAATCTTCTGTGCCAAAGCTCCACTGAATGATCCTTGCTTGCGGCAAGGCACACATCCTGATCTTTTAATTCTTCCAAATGAAGTACATAAAGATTCTTCTCTCTGCAGGTTTCAAACACAGTTTTACCATCTTTTAGAATGTTGCATCCTAATTCTTGAAACTTGATTTGATGGCCTTTGTCGCACAACTGGCTGATGCTGATTAGATTATGCTTGAGTCCTTTTACGTATAGAACATCCTCTATGAGAGTCCTGCCTTGACTACCTACTGTTCCGCTACCAATGACTGTCCCTTTTCCATTATCTCCATATGTTACTGTGCCTTCTTCAGCTTCGAGATGGGAGAACAACTTTTTGTTCCCTGTCATATGCCTTGAGCACCCGCTATCCAGGTACCATTTAGATGCTCGGAGGCTTCCCTGCAGCGAAAACACTAAACTTTAGGTACCCAAGTTCTTTTGGGTCCTTGCTGGTTAGTTTCCTCATTTTTCTTCTTAAGTATCCATCTTTTCTGTTTAGTTGGACATGTTATTTTAATATGACCTAATTTGTTGCAGTGGCTACATCAAGATATTTTACTTACTTTTTTAGTTGGAATATATTTAAAGTTTGACTTGTATGCAGTGTCTTGTTCGGCTACAAATTTAGATGTTGGATATATTTTAGGATGTACTATTGTTTCTTCATTATTAGGAGGAGTGTATCCTAAGCCATATTTCTTTTTCCCTGACCTTCTAGCTCCTTTTAGTATCAACGTTGTTTTACCATTTGTAAATTTCTCTAATGTACTAGACAATTGTTCATTTTCTTTTGTTAATATATTAATTTCTTGATTTAATTTACTTATAGTTTCCTGATTTTCTAGATTGGCTATCTGATTATTTTTATCTTTTAAATCCTCGCATAATAATTCATTTCTTCTCTTTAACTCAGAAATTTGTTTTTCTAGTTATTCATTTTCAGATTTTAGATCTGAGTTTGTGTTTTCTAAACAAGCAAAATTTTTCTTCGTAGTTTTTAGTAGTTTACATGCATCTTTATATTTGCTATACAGCTCATTGAAAGCATCTTCTAAACTATCTGAATCAGATTCGTTACAAGAAGTAAAAGAGGAGTCAGAGTTTACCTTTTCCTCGATATTTGCCATGAAGGCCAAGTTGGCCTTTTCTTCTTCTTCTTCGCTTGAACTTGACTCACTGTCTGAGTCGTTGTTGTTGTCCCAAGCTGCTGCCATGGCCTTCTTCTTGTATTTTCTGAATTTTCTAGTTGAATCTTTCTTTCTGACTTCAGTCTTCTTTAGTTTTGGACACTCGGCCTTGATGTGTCATGGCTTCTTGCATTCATAGAAGATGGGCTTAGCTCTCTTTGTGTCCTTGCCTTCAGCCTTCTTGAAGTCTTTGCTCTTCTTGAAGTATCTCCTTCCAGATTGGTACTTCTTCTTCGCAAGTATGCGTTGTAATCTTCTGGATAGAAGTGCTTCTTCATCATCACTGTCTTCATTGCTGACTTCATCCTCAGATTCTTCGTTAGATCTACCTTCTGTAGCCTTAAGTGCATTTCTGTGCTTTTTCCTTGTAAGGCCCTCGAACTTGTTTGTCATTTTATGCTATTTTATGTGAATTCATGTTTGTGTGTAACATTGTATATGCATATGTAGATATCTATGTACAATATTAGCTAGTGATACTTATGTGTGCATGTGTGTAAATAGGTTATAAATATCGTATGTTTGCATGTGTGATGGTGTGTATACTATAACACATATATTGCATGTATATATGTATGGGTTAAGCATGGTTTCTGCATGATTTTAAGTTCTGGCCAAAGGGCCAATTGGCGTCAACATGGATGGACATCCATGATGAGTCAGCATCCACCTCGATGGACGCCAATGCTTATATAAACGTCCAGTGATATGGACGCCTACTTCTCTGACATACATGCGCAGCAGACCCCGAAATTCCGGGGGCAAGCAAGCCCAACCATTAGGGAGATGTCCCCAACGGCTATCAGGCCTTCACATCACCCCTCCGGTTATCCCAAACTCATTTTCCTATAAACCAAACCCCTTTGCAACTAGAAAGACCTCTCTTGGCTCTTTTGCAAGAGGAGAAGAAACCCTAACTCTAGCTGTGAGAAAACATGAACTTGGCAAGCTTGAATCCGGCGACTGAAGGCTTCTCCCGGTGATCTACACCGACTGGAGGATAGCTGGGACATAGGGGAAGGCTTCCCCAACGTTGGTTTGGCGTCTACATCGACCAAGAACCTAGAACAAGAAGAGTTTGGAGGCTTCTTGGGACTGCCCAAGGAGAGCTTCAACAACAACTTTGAACCCTCTAGAGATTTATTGAGAGGCAAGTAACCCATTCACCTCATCCATGTAGGTGTCTAGTAGGGTTTTACCATTTTCACAGCTTTTACTCGTGTCCTGGATCCCCCAGATTCTCTTGTATTTGGAGCTCGGTATGTGCTCTTGCACAGACAGGAACTTGACGTCAAGCCCTCTTGCTGTCAAGATCTCCAGTCTGTGTCCAGCGATCTTGTCGTCCAACTCCTTGAACGGCCAGACACTGCCGTTAAGTTCTTCAGTGCAGAACAGTAAACTGTTCTACCTTAAATAATTATTTTCTGGACTTTGACACATGAGGATATAGTGTAATTTTTATATGTTATGTAAAATAGATAATGTGATGTGTGTGGAAATTTCTGTGTTTTTCTGTGGATGGCATAAATTATTAGATTTATTGAAATACATGTTTGGAAAATGGATTATGCATGTTCACCTACTGTCTACATGATCCCTGAGGAATGGAATGCCCTAAATTTTTATAAACCGTGTATATATGTATCAGTCCATGCCCTACAATTTTGAGAATTTTTCCATGATTGGGGGATTTACTGTAATTTCTGTTTTGGTAATAGAAGATATGCGTAAGATTTGTAAAGTTTACAGTAAATTGTGTGTTGTGCAATAAATCCGGGGAAAATTCCTGTGATGATGTGTATATTAGGTTCAGGGCTGTGAACTGTCAAAATGGATATTCATGTTATGTTCCATGATAAATTGAATTATGAATGGCATAAAACTGAATGTTTTAATTTCTATAAATGTAATATGACTCAGAAAAATCTGGAAATTTTTATGTGAGGTCATGAACCTCCAATTAGTGTTTGGTTAAAATTTCATGATATTTGAATAACTGTAAAGTGTATTATAAAATTTCCATGTGAAAACATGTGATAAATGCATGCTATCATGAATATGATTTGATGATATGTTTGCCAACCTGATTAATGTGAGCTACTGAAGGTTTGATTTCTGTCAACAGTAGTATCATGATTAGGAAAATAGAGCCATGTGTATAAGTGAGAGAATGTAAAGACATGTGTAATATGCGTGTTAAAATCGGAATGTGTAATGTGTAAGACTGTGCCATGTGTGACACTCCTTCCATAGAGGGCCGTGGAACCGTACCATGGAAAAGTCCCCATGGGAAGGTTCAATGTGTTAAGATCCTAAGGGCATTAGGATGAAATCCTGGAGGTGGACAAGTATCACTGGTTAGGGTGGAGACTTGTTCTCCCGGTCTGCGCAGTCCAAGAGTCGTCACTGTATTGTCTAGGTGACGTCTATGTGTATGTGTTATGTGATGTGTCCTTCTAATGGTGGTTTGGACTATGTGTCATGGCACTACATTGTGAAATGTGAATGTGATTATGTGTAAATTGTGTAATGTGTAAAAAGAGAACTATGTGAATGAGTAATTGTGTAAACATGTGAAACCATTATGTTAAATTGTGAAATTGTGGTCCATGATATGTTAATGTGAAATTATGTTATAACAGCAACCTAAAGGTGTTTACAAGAATGTTTTATATGTGTAAAAATACGTAGAATCCATACTAGGAGCATTTCTTGCATATGTGTGAACAATCCCATGTTTAATTGCTATCGTGTTGTAGTTAATTGGAATTGTAGCTCTCATGCTATAGGATGTGAATTGCTAAATTATGTCAAAACAGCAACCTTAATGTGTATGAAATGATAAATTGCATGTGCAAGAATGTGTAGAAACCATGATAGGAATGTTTCCTTTTATGTAGGCAAGAATCCCATGTATGGTTGCTTCCATGCTGTAGCTTGATTTGAAATATAGCTTTCATGTGATTGAATGAGTAGAAAGCATGTGATAGGATATTTATTTTGGAATGGCTTAAATCATATACCATGTGTTTTAAATTTTGTAGAATTATCATGATAGGTTGTCTTTTATCAATGTCCCAACATGCTATATGTTTTGCTTTGTAAATTGGAATGAAAAACCTACTGTGATACATCCATGTATGAGGTGTGTGGTGTCATTTGCTGAGTCTTTTAGACTCATTCCTTGCTTCGGCGTACAGGTTTAGTTGGTGACCCTACATCGTTAGAGAGACCGTGGAGAGTGACTCCAAGCGTGGCGAGTAGCCTGGTGGAGTTGTCATCGTGACATTTTGCTTTCATTGTATGTAAATTGAGGCATTGTAATAGAAACACTATATAATTGTGGACAACTATGTATTTGAATTTAGTACTTCATTATGTGGACTTTATTTCTTTTAAATTGTCATTTGAATCATGTATGTTAAATGTGGATGATGAAATGAAGACAAGTAGTTCTTTTGCTTCCGCTACTCTGTATATATTTATGAGCATCTCAATCGTATGTTATTGTTTGGGTAAATGTCCCATTGTGATGACGTTCATTATACCGACGTGGATTGGTATAATCGTACCGGTATGAAGAGGGTCATCGCTTTGATGGTATCAGAGCCTACCGATTGAGATTATACATAAATATACACGAATCATCATCTTCATTACTTGCTAAATCTTCATAGATCGTCCACATGTGTAGAATTGATTAAAAATGAATGAAAACTAGATAAGAAAATGGTTAAGAAACAAATTAACGTAGCGCTAATGGTGGCTGAAATTTATTGCAGCCATGGCTTCGAGAGGTAGGCGTGGCGGAGCGCCGACCCGTGAGGACGAGCCTGATGATCAGTCTGCTCCCATGTAAATTAATTACATATTTATTTTGGTGATTAACAAAACAATTACAAAGTCTACTAACATATTTTTCATGAGAATTAAGCACAGGAACAAGAATAAAGAAAAACAAGACAAACGGGTAAGTATTTCTTATACTACAACAAAGTAAGTCATAGCATTATTTTGTCTAAGCGCATAACGATTTCTGTGTAACTATAATGATTTCCTTACATTCATAAAGATTCGCTAAGTGTCTAGAATGCAAAGAAATCGATACCATAACGATTTGATAAGTGATCGCATAACGATTTCTGTGTAACTATAACGATTTCCTTACATTCATAAAGATTCGCTAAGTGTCTATGAATGCAAAGAAATCGATACCATAACGATTTGATAAGTGATCGCATAACGATTTCTGTGTAACTATAACGATTTCTTACATTCATAAAGATTCGCTAAGTGTCTATGAATGCAAAGAAATCAATACCATAACAATTTGATAAGTGATCGCATAACAATTTCTTTAAAGCTCGTAACGACTTGCCTGTCGCAACGATTTCTTAAGTAATCATAATGATTTCTTTAGAACTCACAAACGACTTGCTCGCCGTAACGATTTCTTAAGTAATCATAACGATTCTTTAGAACGCGCAAACGACTTGCTCGCCGTAGTGATTTCTTAAGTAATCATAACGATTTCTTTAGAACTCGCAACGACTTGCTCGCCGTAACGATTTCTTAAGTAATCATAACGATTTCATTAGAACTCGCAAATGACTTGCTCGCCATAACGATTTCTTAAGTAATCATAACGATTTCTTAGAACTCGCAACGACTTGCTCGCCGTAACGATTTCTTAAGTAATCATAAAGATTTCTTTAGAACTCGCAACGACTTGCTCGCCGCAATGATTCTATAAGTAATTACAACGATTTGCACATCGATTTCTTTAAAGAATCATAACGATTTGCACATCGATTCATAACGATTTGCACATCAATTTCTTTACATAATCATAACGATTTGTACATCGTTTCCTTCATAGAAACACAACGGTTTGTGCATCGATTTCTTCATAACTTCACAATGTCTTGTACAATGATTTCATAAGTCATGCAAATAAAGATTTCACAGAAAACAACGATTTGTTTTCCAATTACGTTGAAAAGTCAAATATCTTTTTGACTGCTGTGCATTTATGAAGACTGGACGTATCTGCATACATGCAGACAACATTTTCCACTTTCGTATTACTCTGAAAATATCTTTTGTAACTACAAAATGGCTTTACTATTTTGATGAATGTTTACTCTAACGTTGACTGACAACCAGAGACAGCTTAGCTGTCTACTGTTTAAGCTCATAAATGTGTGCAGGTCACTGACAACATATCGTCATACAACGTTGGACCATGTTGAAGCCAAAGGACATCTGAGGAGATCCTATCTCTTTGCGTGCACAAATGGATAACGGACTGTTGACTGGAAGCTTCCAAGTGTCAAGCAGTCTAACGTAAAAAAAATGCTTAGAGACAACGGACTTCTCAACGTTCGAATTTGAAATGAACGTATATATAGAAGATAGAAGCTACAGAAGAAGGACAACAAACAAGAAAGACACAACGCTGTTTTTCTAGTCTTCTGCGAGTTGAGAACTGAGCCAAGCTTCATTCCATTAGATTAGCTCTTTTTGCTCTCTGCATTGCTTGTACATCCTCAGAGAGAGCTGTTTTGGTTCTGAGAGTGAGCCTTGATTGTAGATCATCTTCTCTCAGTCCCTTGCTTCAGATCTTGCATTGTATTAGCTTGATCTAGGGGCCTCATCTTCTTGATCACATTTCTTGTGGTTGTTCCCTTCTGTAAGAAGGAAGACCTGGTGGGATCCAGGGTGTGTTTCCCTTCGTGTTGAAGGAGGACCTGGTGTGGTATCCAGGGGGTTGTAATTCCCTTCAGGTTGAAGGAAGTCCAGTTGTGGCTGGGTGTAAGGGTCCATAAAGGGGACAGTACCCTTGGTAGTGAAATCCTGAGAAATTGCTCAGGGACTGGACTTAGGACTCCTAAGGAAAGGAGGTCCGAACCAGGATAATTTCTTGTGTTGTGTGATTGCCTATTGTGTGTTTGTTATTTTATCCTCATTAACTCTAACGACCATCGAAGTGTGTTTGTGTGACTGTTTTTATAATCAGGTTTTCAAGTACTTAATATTTTTAAGTATCCCATTCACCCCCCCCCCTCTGGGCTAGCTAGCTGGGCAACAAGTGGTATCAAAGCGAGTCTCTTCGAAAAAGAAGAAGATCCAACGATCTGAAGAGTAAAGATCCATGGCAGCCCAAGGAAACATAGAAGGTCAGTCTGTAAACCGACCCCCTCTCTTTGACGGTAAAGATTACACATATTGGAAGACCAAGATGGAATATTTCCTGCAAGGTTTCGATTTTCAAATCTGGTTAATCGTAGAAAAAGGTGATTACGTTATCCTAAATACAAAGGATAAATGGACAAACGACGACAAAAAGAAGATCTCTCTCAACTGTAAAGTCAAGAGCATTTTGTGTTGTGCTCTCAGTAAAAAGGAGTTCAACCGTGTATCTGCCTGCAAATCCGCAATGGAGATGTGGGAGAAACTAAGAATCACCTATGAAGGCACGGACAAAGTTAAAGAAACCAGAATAGACATTCTGGTAACCCAATATGAGAGGTTCCAAATGCAGCCAAGCGAATCAATAACCCAGATGTTCAGCAGATTCACAGATATAACAAATGGGTTAGCTGGTCTTGGGAAGACGTATGAGAATGGAGACATGGTAGGAAAATTCTCAGATCTCTTCCATCCTCTTGGACCCCTAAGGTAACAGCAATAGAGGAAGCAAACGATCTGAAACTAATGTCTTTGGAAAAGCTCATTGGGTCCCTTATGGCCCATGAGATCAACATGAAAAGGTTAGGAGAGTCCTCAAGTAGAAAGAAGCACACCAACGCTCCCAAAGCAGTAGAAGGCAGCTCTGAGGAACAATCTGAAGATGAAGCCAACGGTGAAGACAGTGAAGACGAAGAAGCTATGCTGTCTAGAAGACTTCAGAGAATTCTGGCAAAAAAGAAAAGGTTTCAGTCTGGTAGAAAATACTTCAAGAACAAGGAGCTTAAGAAGCCAGAAGGAAAAGACTTTAAGAAAGCTGAGCCCATCTGCTACGAGTGTAAGAAACCAGGACACCTCAAGGCAGAGTGTCCCAAGCTAAAGAAATCCGAGTTCAGGAAGAAGGACAGTTCAAGAAAATTCAGAAAATATAAGAAGAAAGCCATGGCAGCTGCTTGGGACAACAGCAGTGACTCAGACAGCGAGTCAAACTCAAGCAGTGAAGAAGAAGAAGCCAATCTAGCTTTCATGGCCAACATAGATGAAAAGGTAACTTTTGATTCATGCAATGATTCAGATTTTGATAATCTAGAAGAAGCGTTCAACGAACTTTATAATAAATATAAGGAAGTTTCTAAACTACTAAAAGCTAGTAAGAAAAATGTTGCTTGCTTAGAAAATACTAACTCAGATTAAAATCAGAAAATGAACAATTAGAGAAGCAAGTTAATGAACTTAAAAGAAGAAATGAGTTGCTGTGTGAAGATTTAAAAGGCAAGAATAAACAAATAGTTAAGCTAGAAAAACAAGAGAGTTCGGACGAACTAAAAACAGAAATTAAAAGATTAACTGAAGAAAATGAAAAACTATCCAGCACATTAGAAAAGTTTACTAATGGTAAAACAAACTTAATATTGAAAGGTGCTAGACGGTCAGGTAAAAAGAAGCATGGGTTAGGTTATACACCCCCAGATAATGAAGACACAATAGTATACCCTAAAACATATCCAACTCCAAAGTTTGCATCTGAACAAGACACAAGGTATAAAGTAAACTTTAAATATTTTGAAAAAGTAACTAAAACTACATGCTGCAGTCACTATAACAAACTAGGTCACAGTAAGAAAACTTGTCCAACTAGACATAAAAAATGGATAATAAAAGGACAAAATACTGTTACTAACCAACCAGGACCCAAAAGAACTTGGGTACCTAAAGCTTGATGTTTTTATTTCAGGAGAACCTTCGAGCATCCAAATGGTATTTGGACAATGGGTGCTCAAGGCATATGTCAGGGAATAAAAAGTTATTCTCTCACCTCAAAGCTGAAGAATGAACAGTCACCTATGGAGACAATGGAAAAGGGACTATCATTGGTAGTGGTTCAGTAAACAGCAAAAGAAAAACAGTAATTGATGATGTGCTATGCGTTAAAGGATTAAAGCACAACTTATCAGTATCAGCCAGTTGTGTGACAAAGGACATCAAATAGATTCAAGAATCCAAGTGCAGTATCATGAAGGATGGAGCAGTCATCTTTGAAGCAAACAGAGAAAAGAACTTGTACGTGCTATATCTTGAAGAACTAAAGGAGCAAGATATCTGTTTAACTTCTAGCAAAGAACAGTCTAGTGAGCTGTGGCACAGAAGATTGGGCCACTGCAGTTTGGATGGCATAAGGAAGCTATTCAAGAAAGGCCTGGTGGAAGGTCTGCCAAAAGTCAGCATCATAATAGATGGAGTTTGCAGACCATGTGCTAAAGGAAAACATGCTAAAAGCTCTTTCAAGTCAAAGACTGTGGTAACTACCTCTAAACCCTTAGAGCTCCTTCATATGGACCTATTTGGGCCAGTGAGGACCACAAGTCTTGGAGGAAAGAATTTTGGATTTGTCATAGTAGATGATTATTCCAGATACACATGGGTCTCATTCTTGGAGCATAAGCATGATACCTTTGGTAGCTTTGTGAGCTTCAGCAGAAAGGTACAGAAAGATAAGAGATATTGCATTGTTGGAATTTGATCAGATCATAGAGGAGAGTTCCAGAATGAGAAGTTTGCAAGATTCTGTGATGATCAAGGGATAGAGCACAACTTCTCAGCACCAAGGACACCTCAACAAAATGGAGTTGCTGAGAGAAAGAATAGAACTCTTTTGGACATGGCAAGAACCATGCTGTCAGAATATGATTTACCAAGGTATATTTCGGGCTGAAGCAGTAATCACAGCAAGCTACATCATAAATAGAGTAATGATCAGGCCCATACTGAAGAAAACAGCATATGAGTTATATAAAGGAAAAAGCCGAAGATCAGTCACTTCAGAACTTTTGGATGTCCATGCTTTATTCACAACAACGGCAAAAGAGACATTGGTAAGTTAGATGCCAAGTCAGATGAAGGCATCTTCATGAGGTATGCTTCTAAACTAAAGGCTATAGAGCATTTAATAAACGTACACTATTGATTGAACAAACTGTGCACATTATCTTTGATGAGACTAACCCCTCCTTGAAAAAGGAAGAAAATAATGATAATGATGCAGATGAACTGTCCGAAAAGTTAAAGAATACATCATTTGAGGACAAGAAAGATCTACCTCTGGAAGACATGCAAGAAAAGGATATCGAACATGAAAATCTTCCAAAGGAGTGGAGACACAAGAAAGATCACCCACCTGAGAACATCATTGGTGATCCATCTGTAGGGGTAAGCAGAAAAGAGGTAATGTAATCCCTTGTGATTATCTAGCATTTGTTTCTCAAATAGAGCCTAGGACAGTCAATGAAGCTCTTACTGATGAATCTTGGATTATAGCCATGCAAGATGAACTTAATCAGTTCAAGAGAAACAAGTATGGTCACTTGTTCCTAGACCATCAGATCATCTGTGATTGGCACCAAATGGGTGTTCAGAAACAAACTAGATGAAACTGGTGTGATCCTAAGAAACAAGGCCATATTGGTAGCTCAAGACTATTCACAAGAGGAAGGCATAGATTTCGATGAAACCTATGCACCTGTAGCTAGACTTGAGGCTATTAGAATTCTGCTTGCATATGCATCCGCATTAGATTTGAAATTATTTCAAATGGATGTTAAGTCTGCATTTTTGAATGGTTTTATTAAGGAGGAAGTCTATGTAGAACAACCTCCAGATTTTGATGATACTGATTTTCTGGATCATGTTTTCAAATTACACAAAGTATTATATGGTTTAAAACAAGCACCTAGAGCCTGGTATGAAAGGCTTAGCTCTTTTCTGTTAGACCATGGTTTCATTAGAGGTCAAGTAGATAGTACACTATTATCAAGTCCAAGGTCAAACATATACTACTTGTGCAAATTTATGTAGATGACATAATTTTTGGGTCTACTGATGAATCTTTTTGCAAGTACTTTGAAAAGCTTATGCAGGGAGAATTCGAGATGAGCATGATGGGAGAGCTAAACTACTTCCTTGGATTGCAAATCAAGCAAGGAAAGGATGGCACCCACATCTGTCAAGCCAAATACATCAAGGAGCTTTTAAAGAAATTTGGATTTGAAGGTGCAAAGCCACTGTCAACACCGATGAGTACATCTACAAGAATGGACAGTGATCAAGATGGTAAGAAAGTAGATCAAAAGATCTACAGAGGTATGATAGGCTCATTGCTTTATCTAACAGCAAGTAGACCTGATATTATGTTTAGTGTATGCATGTGCGCTAGATATCAAGCAGACCCTAGAGAGTCTCATTTAATTTTGTCAAAAGAATATTTAGATATTTAGCTAGAACTCATGACTTAGGTTTGTGGTATCCAAAATCATGTGAAATCAATCTAGTAGGATACTCTGATGCTGACTACGCTGGATGCAAGATAGATAGAAAAAGCACCAGTGGTTGTTGTCAATTCCTTGCAGGATGTCTGATCTCATGGTCCTCAAAGAAACAAAATTCAGTAGCACTGTCTACAGCTGAAGCTGAGTACGTAGCTGCTGGAAGTTGCTGCACTCAACTCTTATGGATTAAGCAACAAATTGAGGATTATGAACTCAAGATCAAGACCATTCCCTTGCTGTGCGACAACACCAGTGCCATTAATTTAACCAAGAATCCAGTACAGAATTCAAGGACAAAACACATTGAGGTTAGATACCATTTTATTCGTGATCATGTAGCTAATGGCAATATAGAAATTTCATTTATTGATACAAATAATCAGTTAGCAGATATCTTCACAAAGGCCTTACCCGAAGAGAGATTTACCTCTCTTAGAAGGGAATTAGCATGTGTAAATTGTGAAAGAATTATCTGTTTAAGACTGAAATATTAAATTTCAGAGTTCAAATCATTTATCCCTCTTGAATTAAGCAAAAGATTTCAATCGTCTCCTTTGTGTAAATATCCTTGACGGTTCGCTATTTTTAAAAGGTTTTTACTGCCGTCGAACCTATTGTTTTGTCGTTTTCTGCCATTATGACACCTCCTATTTCCTAAAAGCCACTTTTCTTTATTATGTATATCCCAAAATCTGTGTGAGAACGATTCATCTCCCACCTTTTATCTCTCTCTCTCTCATTCACTTGCCTGAGCCGATACCCTAACGACTCCGGCATCAGCTCTTTGAATCATTCTAGCTTCAAACCTCTTCCCGCTAGAAATTACGAAGCTGTGTGGTCACAAGGCAGTGGATGTGGCCGACCTGAGGAAGAACGGCATGAGCAGTTTTGTAGAAGCTCTGGACAGATTGAAGTGGACAATGATCGCTACCATCTCTGAAGTAAGTTTTTCGGACCTGGTAAAAGCTTTTTATGTGTGTCTAAAGTCAGAGGCAGACGGGACCTTGACCTCCATGGTTAAGGGAACCCAGGTTAGGGTCTCACATGATCTATTGAAGACTTTGTTTGATGTGACGACCTCGGACACAGTGGAATCCAAACTGTGGACATTCAGGCGAAAGGACTAGGGATAGTTGGTCCTGAGTTCAGACTGAAGGATGATAAGCTAGATATAAATCAGATGAATGTGTTCAACCGCCTCCTGCACTTCGTAGTTTGTCAGATTGTGACTCCGAGGAGTGCTACGTTTTCAACCTGCACTAGGGCAGACTCAGATTTGATGTTCTGGGCCATCCAGAATCAAGAAATCAACACAGCAGAGATTATGATTGAAAGGATGAAATTTGCCAGTGCCCAGGTATGGGACACCAAGAGTAAATTGAATGTATCCCTACCGTATGCTCATCTTCTGACCAAGATTTTCAAGCACTTTGGCATAAGTACAGTGGGTGATGTATCTGAGAAAATGGGCCAAGCAATCCGGTCCAGAAATTTGAGAAAAAGTGGTTTCTCCGTGGTCAATGGAGTATGGTCAAAGACCTCAGTGGCTGAGGGTGAAGCCATTATTGGCGAAGCCCAAGAAGCCCAGGAAGCAGTAGCAGAAGCGGAACAAGAGCCAGCAGTGTCAGCAGAAATGGAAGTTCCAGTGGCACAAGAAGAATCTGTTTAGACAGAAGCATCGGCAGAAGCAGCAGTAGAAGTGCCATCCGAAGAAGCAGCAGCAGCAGGATCCAGCAGAATAGAGGACATTCCTCCAGAGAATATTGAGCCAGTTGGGCACAATGTTGAGGAAGTTGCTCCATTTTCCCGAGTTGCCCCAATTCTCCGGAATGTACTGGTATTCCTTCAGAGTTCTTCAAGGGATCCAGTAGTCAATGTGATTCCAGAAGCAGAAGCTGTGGCATCAGGCCACACTGAAGAAATTGTTTTGGAGGATGCTCCTGTTCAGGGGGAGCAATCAGTGGAAGCTGAGGCAGCACAGACTCAGGGGGAGCAAGGAGATGCTCCTGCAGTACCTCAGGGGGAGTATTCTGAAGATGTCCCCATGCAGGAAGGTGTAAACAGTGAAAATGTTGAAACTGGTGAGCCCACTAAAGGGCCAGGGCGAAAGATGAAAAGAATTTCCCGTAGAAGACCGAAGAAGCAGCTAAGGGAGAACCCGAAGCCCTTGCTTAAACGGCTAGATGATCAAGCTAAGGTTCTGAGCTCAGTACAATCAGAGGTCAACACAATTTCCATTAATCAGACCTCAGCCTCAAAGGAGATGTCTCAAGTAAAAAATGCAGTAAGGTGGTTCAATAAGGAGATGGGAAGCATGAAGTCCATGCTTTCTGAGATTTTGAAGGCAGTTGGAGCCCAAGCTCCTCTTCCTCCACCTCCTACTGCTCAGAGAAGTGAAGCAGGTGTTTCTAGGCCATCAGGGTCTGCTGAGCAAATGGCAGGGCCATCAGGGCCATCAGTGGTGGTACAAGAAGCAGCTGTGGAGTCTGGGCCATCAAGGCCAGCAGAACAGGTGTCTGGGCCATCAGGGCCACCTGAAGAAGGGTCTGGGCCAGCAGGGCCAGTGAGGTTTGAGCAGTATCCTGCAGTGGAAGCAGATGTTGCACCTGAGCCCCCTTTTCCTTCACCCATCCTAACTCCAACCCCTCTTTCTCCACCTTCATCTTCAACTGCTCCACCAGCTCCTCAACCCTTCAAACAACCACAACCTAGAACCATTTCCTCACCTACTCCCTTTCCTTCCCAATCTTCTTCACCTTCTGTTTCTCTTACTCACATTCCTCCCCCTCCTCCTCTACCTGAGGTTCCTCCAGCATCATCATCTAGAGCCTCTTCCTCCTCTGGTCCATCCTCTTCTGGACCATCTGACATTCCTTCTGTCTCTCCTCCATCCATCTTTCATCCACCTACACCCCCTTCCTTCATCACCATCATTCCTGAGGGTGCCCAATTACTCTCCACAGAAGTCCAGGACATCAAAGATGAATTTGAAGTAGTAATACTTCAGTCAGTTTTGGTTGTTGGAATCCACACTCACAGGACAGGCTCTTCTATCCCTATCTCTAAAAAGAGGAGACTTACTTCTACCCATCCTGTCTCTTCTGAACCTTGCTATCCTCCACTATGTTTCTCTCTTTCCCTCATCAATAAGCAAAAACCTATCTATCAAGAATATCTTCACAAGGTAGTTTTTGCACACATTTTTGGCCTCCCTTTCCAAAATCTTTCAGACTATCTTAACACCATCTTTCCTTACACTCCACTTTCTAAGGCTCAACAGTCAAAAATTTTCTCCTTGACTAAAGCCAAAACTGAGGAACAATGGGCTCGAAGCAACAAAGATCTATACAGCCAGTTCAGGCGTGTCTAAGTAGCCCGCTATCCACCTAGGGAGGCTCCTCTTCCTCTCAGAGAATGGTTCCAAATTCATCATAAGAACACTTTTGAGCCGTTTGTTCAGAGGGAAATCAAATTCATCCGGCAGTACAAAATGTACAGTGATTACTGCTATCTCAACCGCCTTCCAGAAGTTCAGCTAGGCCAGTTCAGGGCAGCCATTGATGCTCTTTGCCCCAGGGGTGCTCACACAGAACCTCTTCAGGTTGACTTTGCTTCCTTAGTTATTCCTGATACAGTGTTCCTTCCACCTCTTCATTCCTTAATCATGGAATCCTCTGTGGGAACACTTATCTTTGAGCGAGCTGCTAGGGTTATGGCCCGGCTCTCAGTCCTAGAAGGCCGTAACCTTTCCTTTCATAGATTTGTCTTCAAGCAGTATCTTCAGGGGTATATCAAGGCTGATATCCTTGCCCCTCTTCTATCTGAATGTGAGAGGTTGTCGTCTAGTGATTGGGAGAAGCTCTACCCTCTGTTAGCTCAGTAGCTTCGAGATCTGAATGCCTCTCAGGCCAGTTCAAATCAACCCCTTCTGACTCCTGGTGAATTTTTGGATGCCAACTCTACTCACCTTATCTTCGACTCTTTTCTGAAATGGGAAGGATGGTATAGACTTTTTCTAGATTTGAAGAAGGAACTTCGGCAGCATCAGATCTTCTATCCGTTCAAAATTGATATTGAGTCTGGAGTTTGGAGCATCAGCATCAGCTCAGCAACTTCGGCAGAAGGATGGCTCCCACCATGGGACCCTCTTATCGTATTGAGTCTGGAGCATTTCAAGCCGACTTTGAAGAGCAGGAATGCCAGGCGCTCCCTGTTATTCGTCGCTTTGCATCTCTTTTGTCCCTTGCCCTCTATCTCATTGAAAACCCCAATATTCAATAGACTCCTTTTTGGATTTCCTTTATCGTCTCTCTCTTCTTTGTCTCAGTGTATCTTTTTGCTTAATGACAAAAATTGGAAGAATTATTTTAGCATTTCTGAAATACATTCAAAGGTTAATTACATTCAAGGTTTATTTCTGAAAATATGCTTAGAATAATTTCAGATCATTCATGCATCTTGTTAAGTTTTGTCATCACCAAAAAGGGGGAGATTGATGATCAGTCTGCTCCGATGTAAATTAATTACACATTTATTTTGGTGATTAACAAAACAATTACAAAGTCTACTAACATATTTTTCATGAGAATTAAGCACAGGAACAAGAACAAAGAAAAACAAGACAACGGGTAAGTATTTCTTATACTACAGCAAAGTAAGTTCATAGCATTATTTTTTGTCTAAGTGCATAACAATTTCTGTGTAACTATAACGATTTCCTTACATTCATAAAGATTCGCTAAGTGTCTATGAATGCAAAGAAATCGATACCATAACGATTTGATAAAGTGATCGCATAACGATTTCTGTGTAACTATAACGATTTCCTTACATTCATAAAGATTCGCGCTAAGTGTCTATGAATGCAAAGAAATCGATACCATAACGATTTGATAAAGTGATCGCATAACCATTTCTGTGTAACTATAACGATTTCCTTACATTCATAAAGATTCGCTAAGTGTCTATGAATGCAAAGAAATCGATACCATAACGATTTGATAAGTGATCGCATAACGATTTCTTTAAAGCTCGTAACGACTTGCCTGTCGCAACGATTTCTTAAGTAATCATAACGATTTCTTTAGAACTCACAAACGACTTGCTCGCCGTAACGATTTCTTAAGTATCATAACGATTTCTTTAGAACTCGCAACGACTTGCTCGCCGTAACGATTTCTTAAGTAATCATAACGATTCTTTAGAACTCGCAACGACTTGCTCACCGTAACGATTTCTTAAGTAATCATAACGATTTCTTTAGAACTCGCAATGACTTGCTCGCTCTAACGATTTCTTAAGTAATCATAAAGATTTCTTTAGAACTCGCAACGACTTGCTCGCCGCAACGATTCTATAAGTAATTACAACGATTTGCACATCGATTTCTTTAAAGAATCATAACGATTTGCACATCGATTCATAATGATTTGCACATCGATTTCTTTACATAATCATAACGATTTGTACATCGTTTCCTTCATAGAAACACAACGGTTTGTGCATCGATTTCTTCATAACTTCACAACGTCTTGTACAACGATTTCATAAGTCATGCAAATAACGATTTCACATAAAACAACGATTTGTTTTCCAATTACGTTGAAAAGTCAAATATCTTTTTGACTGTTGTGCATTTATGAAGACTGAAAGTATCTGCATACATGCAGACAACATTTTCCACTTTCGTATTACTCTGATAATATCTTTTGTAACTGCAAAATGGCTTTACTATTTTGATGAATGTTTACTCTAACGTTGACTGACAACCAGAGACAGCTTAGTTGTCTACTGTTTAAGCTCATAAATGTGTGCAGGTCACTGACAACATATCGTCATACAACGTTGGACCATGTTGAAGCCAAAGGACATCTGAGGAGATCCTATCTCTTTGCGTGCACAATGGATAACGGACTGTGGACTGGAAGCTTCCAAGTGTCAAGAAGTCTAACGTAAAAAAATGCTTAGAGACAACGGACTTCTCAACGTTCGAATTTGAAATGAACGTATATATAGAATATAGAAGCTCCAGAAGAAGGACAACAAACAAGAAAGACACAACGCTGTTTTTCTAGTCTTCTGCGAGTTGAGAACTGAGCCAAGCTTCATTCCATTAGATTAGCTCTTTTTGCTCTCTGCATTGCCTGTACATCCTCAGAGAGAGATGTTTTGGTTCTGAGAGTGAGCCTTGATTGTAGATCATCTTCTCTCAGTCCCTTGCTTCAGATCTTGCATTGTATTAGCTTGATCTAGGGGCCTCATCTTCTTGATCACATTTCTTGTGGTTGTTCCCTTCTGTAAGAAGGAAGACCTGGTGGGATCCAGGGTGTGTTTCCCTTCGTGTTGAAGGAGGACCTGGTGTGGTATCTAGGGGGTTGTAATTTCCTTCAGGTTGAAGGAAGACCAGCTGCGGCTAGGTGTAAGGGTCCATAAGGGGGACAGTACCCTTGGTAGTAAAATCCTGAGAAATTGCTCAGGGACTAGACGTAGGACTCCTAAGGAAAGGAGGTCTGAACCAGGATAATTTCTTGTGTTGTGTGATTGCCTATTGTGTGTTTGTTGTTTTATCCTCACTAACTCTAACGACCATCGAAGTGTGTTTGTGTGACTGTTTTTGTAATCAGGTTTTCAAGTACTTAATATTTTTAAGTATCCCATTCACCCCCCCCCCCTCTGGGCTAGCTAGCTGGGCAACAGAGCTGAGACGTGAGGAGCGGGCAGAGCAGCAGGCCCAGCTCCACAGGGTCCTGTACTTCCCCCACCGCTGCCTGCGGATTATGGAGTGTTCATGCAAGGTTTGGTGCAGGCCATGCAGACGCAGGCCCACACCTAGGCTGCACTTCAGGCTCAGTTGGAGGCTCAGGTTAGAATAATGAAACAACTAGTAGCCTGTTTTATTTAATTGCATGATGTTATGTTTATTGTGTATTGCTTGTTGTTATGGTAGAAGGCTCAAGTTCCAGCTCAGGACCATGGTGGACCTTCCATTATGGAAAGATTCAAGAGGATGCTGCCACCCTCTTTTAAGGGGGAGAGCGATCCATTACTAGTAGAAAGCTGGATGAGGGAGATCGAGAAGATCTTCCGGGCTATTAGGTGTGCGAACGATGACAAGGTTACTTTAGCCACCTATATGCTACAGGTATGTGCTAGTTTTATTTGTTTATATCCCTTGTTAAGTTGAAGTTGCTTAGTTGGTGCTTATGAAGGGTATGTTGCAGGAGAGAGCTGATGTGTGGTGGGCTTCATTACTGCGCACCCGATTCGAGGACGGCACTATTGAGATTGCTTGGGACGAGTTCGCGAGGCTCTTTCGGGCCAAGTTCGTCCCTGAGCATATCCAGGACAGGATGGAGCAGAAGTTCCTCTCCTTGACTCAAGGCTCCATGACCATGCTCGAGTATGAGGCCAGGTTTGCAGAATTATCTAAATATGCACCTCATATCGTGGCAGATGAGCGTAGGAAGGCAAAGAAGTTCGTGATGGGTCTGAAACCATCACTGCGGATGAGGCTAGTGGCATTTGACCATCGTACCTTGGACGAGGCACTTAGTGCTGCTTGTAGACAGGAGGGCGAGATGCAGCAATATCTGGAAGAGAAGAAGGCTTCGCAGAAGAGGCCTGCAGCTACATTCCAGCGGCAGGACAAGAAGAAAGCAGTGTACCAGGCACCGCAATGACCAGTAACAACCAGTAGTGCACAGGTACCTTCTCAACGTTCCCCTGGTGTGAAGAAGGAGTGTCCCCATTGCGGGAAGACACACGGTGGTTCCGAGTGTTGGATGATTGCGGAGAAATGCTTAAAGTGCGGAAGCAGCGACCACAAGATCAAAGACTGTCCGAGACTTCAGCAGGGAGTCCAGCGTGGAGCGCCAGCCCCAGCAGCGGTAGCAGCAGCAGCGCTAGCTATAGGAAGACCAGGAAGGCCTCGAGCCCCAGCTCGAGTGTTTGCCCTAGCACGAGAGGATGCCGAGCAGGCGGAGCATGTCACCGAAGGTATGGTTTTACTTCTAGGTGTGCACGCTCAGGTTTTGTTTGATACGGGTGCCACTCACTCGTTCATTTTTTAGCGGTTCGCTAGGCAGTTAGCTCTAGAGTCAGGCGTAGAGTCTGAGGATTTAGAAGTCCCTTTGTCTGTACACACACCTGCGGGTACGGTATCGACTAGGAAGTGTATTCCGTCGTTACCTGTGTGCATCGAGGATAGAGTCCTAGAAGGGTGTTTTTTCTTGCTAAAAATGAAGGACTTTGATGCTATTCTTGGTCTGGATTGGCTAGAGGAGCACTATGTGTTAGTAGATTGTCGTGGGAAGAAGATTGTTTTCCGCATTCCTGGTGAGGACGAGTTCTCTCATCCCTTGCCAAGGAACGTGGCGGGAAAGTTGGTCATCTCTGCCATGAAGGCAATGCGCATGGTGAACAAGGGTTGTGACGCTTTTCTTGCCAGCGTGGTGTTAGTACCTGAGGCTGATGAGTCACCTACTCTTGCAGAGATCGAGGTAGTGCAGGATTTTCCAGACATTTTTCCCGATGATTTGTCTGGATTGCCACCGGATAGAGAGATAGAGTTCACCATAGAGTTGCTTCCGGGCACCTCTCCTATCTCAAAGGCTCCATATCGGATGGCACCTGCGGAGTTAGCTGAGTTAAGGAAGCAGTTGCAAGAGTTTCTAGATAAGGGATTTATTCGCCCTAGTGTTTCCCCTTGGGGCGCACCTGTCTTATTTGTGAAGAAGAAGGATGGATCACTTAGGTTATGCATCGATTATAGGAAGCTAAACCAAGTGACTGTGAAGAACAGGTATCCCTTGCCTCGTATTGATGATTTGTTTGACCAGTTGCAAGATGCATCAGTCTTTTCTAAGATTGATTTGCGATCTGGTTATCATCAGTTGAGGATTAGGAGTAAGGATGTGTCCAAGACGGCGTTTAGAACCTGTTATGGACATTATGAGTTTTTGGTCCTTCCTTTCGGATTGACCAACGCCCCTGCAGCGTTCATGGATCTCATGAACAGGGTGTTTAGGTCGTACTTAGATAGCTTCGTTGTGGTGTTTATCGATGATGTGTTGGTCTACTCTCCGGATGAGGCCACACACCATCAGCATTTGAGGGTAGTATTAGAGGTCCTTCGTGAGCACAGGCTGTATGCTAAATTCAGCAAGTGCGATTTCTGGTTGCGCGAGGTTCATTTCCTCGGGCATGTTATCTCCGGTGCTGGTGTTGCAGTTGACCCAGAAAAGGTCCAGGCTGTTATGGATTGGGAGGTTCCCCAGACCCCTTCGGAGATTCGTAGTTTTCTGGGTTTGGCTGGTTACTATCGGCGATTCATTGAGAGATTTTCATCCATCGCCGCCCCATTGACTCAGCTCACCAGAAAGGGAGTGAAGTTTGTTTGGTCCAAGAAGTGTGATAGTAGTTTTCAATTGTTGAAGACTAAGCTCACGTCAGCTCCGGTGTTAGTCTTGTCGAGCGGTGTAGAGGGTTTTGCTATCTACACGGATGCGTCTCGGATGGGCCTTGGTTGCGTTTTAATGCAGCAAGGAAGGGTAGTGGCGTATGCTTCTCGTCAGTTGAAGGAGCACGAGAAGAACTATCCAACCCATGATTTGCAGCTTGCAGCAGTGGTTCATGCACTAAAGATCTGGAGACACTATCTTTATGGTGTCAGATTTGAGGTGTTCACCGACCACAAGAGCTTGAAGTATCTCTTCTCCCAGAAGGATCTAAACCTACAGCAGAGGAGATGGATTGAGTTCCTCAAGGACTATGACTTCGACCTTCAGTATCACCCTGTGAAGGCGAATGTCGTAGCTGATGCCCTAAGTAGGAAGAGACCATCTCTCCAGTAGGACTAGAAGATGTTGGAGGATGCAGCTTGCGCGTTGACTGAGTTAGAGCCATCATTATGTCAGGCTTTTGTAGCTCAGTTATCTCTTAGGTCTTCGGTGTTGGATGAGGTAATCGAGCAACAGAAAGCCGACCCTATACTTCAAGAGTTAGTGGGCAAGGCGGGCATTGCTCATGATGAGGATGGTGTGATTAGGTTTCATCATCGCGTATGTGTCCCTGATTTGGTAGATGTCCATGAGCATGTGTTAGCGGAGGCTCATAGATCGCGATTCTCTATTCATCCGGGTAACACCAAGATGTACCAGGATTTGAAGAGGTCCTTTTGGTGGTCCGACATGAAGAGGGATGTGGCGGATTATGTATCCCGATGTTTAGTATGCCAGCAAGTGAAAGCCGAGCGGCAGCGACCATCTGGCCTTATGCAGAAGATGGAGATCCCAGTGTGGAAGTGGGAAGCTGTCACTATGGATTTTGTTTCAGGTTTGCCTCGGTCTAGACGGGGTAATGACTCGATTTGGGTAGTCGTAGATAGATTCTCGAAGACTACGCATTTCTTGCCTATGAAAAAGAAGCAGTCAGTAGAGAGCTTGGCTAGATCGTATGTCAGTAGCATCATTAGATTACACGGTGTGCCGAAGTCGATCATTTCGGATCGAGATCCGAGAATTACTTTGAGGTTGTGGAAGGGTCTTCAGGATGCCTTAGGTTCGGAGCTGAAGCTCAGTTCGGCGTTTCATCCCCAGACAGATGGACAGTCCGAGAGGACTATCCAGACGCTCGAGGATATGTTGAGGGCGTGTGTGCTGGATTGAAAGGATGATTGGGAGCGTCATTTACCTCTAGTGGAGTTCGCATACAACAACAGATTTCATGCGAGTATTGGTATGGCTCCATTTGAGGCATTGTATGGTAGGCCCTGTAGATCTCCCTTGTGTTGGGAAGAGACAGGCGATAGGCAGTTGATCAGTCCAGAGTTAGTTCAGGAGACTTCAGATAAGATCCAGCTTATCAGGAAGAGGCTTGTTGCGGCGCAGGATAGGCAGAAAATCTATACAGACATCAGAAGGAAGGATTTGGAGTCAACATGGATGGATGTCCATGATGAGTCAGCGTCCACCTCGATGGATGCCAATTCTTATATAAACGTCCAGCGATATGGATGCCTACTTCTCTGACATGCATGCGCAGCAGACCCCGAAATTCCGGGGGCAAGCAAGCCCAGCCATTGGGGAGATGTCCCCAACGGCTATCAGGCCTTCACATCACCCCTCCGGTTATGCCAAACTCATTCTCCTATAAACCAAACCCCTTTGCAACTAGAAAGACCTCTCTTGGCTCTTTTGCAAGAGGAGAAGAAACCCTAACTCTAGCTGTGAGAAAACCTGAACTTGGCAAGCTTGAATTCGGCGACTGAAGGCTTCTCCCGACGATCTACACCGACTGGAGGATAGTTGGGACATAGGGGAAGGCTTCCCCGACGTTGGTTTGGCGTCTACATCGACCAAGAACCCGGAACAAGAAGAGTTTGGAGGCTTCTTTGGACTGCCCAAGGAGAGCTTCAACAACAACTTTGATCCCTCTGGAGATTTATTGAGAGGCAAGTAACCCATTCACTTCATCCATGTAGGTGTCTAGTAGGGTTTTACCATTTTCACAGCTTTTACTCGTGTCCTAGATCCCCCGGATTCTCTTGTATTTGGAGCTCGGTCTGTGTTCTTGCACAGACAGGAACTTGACGTCAAGCCCTCTTGCCGTCAAGATCTCCAGTCTGCGTCCAGCGATCTTGCCGTCCAACTCCTTGAACGGCCAGACACTGCCGTTAAGTTCTTCAGTGCAGAACAGTAAACTGTTCTGTCTTAAATAATTATTTTCCGGACTTTAACGCATGAGGATATAGTGTAATTTTTATATGTTATGTAAAATAGATAATGTGATGTGTGTGGAAATTTCTGTGTTTTTCTGTGGATGGCATAAATTATTAGATTTATTGAAATACATGTTTGGAAAATGGATTATGCATGTTCACCTACTGTCTACATGATCCCTGAGGAATGGAATGCCCTAATTTTTTTAAACCGTGTATATACGTATCAGTCCATGCCCTGCAATTTTGAGAATTTTTCCATGATAGGGGGATTTACTGTAATTTCTATTTTGGAAATAGAAGACATGCGTAGGATTTGTAAAGTTTACAGTAAATTGTGTGTTGTGCAATAAATCTGGGGAAAATTCCTGTGATGATGTGTATGTTAGGTTCAGGGCTGTGAACTATCAAAATGGATATTCATGTTATGTTCCATGATAAATTGAATTATAAATGGCATGAAACTGAATGTTTTAATTTCTGTAAATGTAATATGACTCATAAAAATTTTGAAATTTGTATGTGAGGTCATGAACCTGCAATTAGTGTGTGGTTAAAATTTCATGATATTTGGATAACTGTAAAGTGTATTATGAAATTTCCATGTGAAAACATGTGATAAATGCATGCTATCATGAATATGATTTGATGATATGTTTGTCAACCTGATTAACGTGAGCTACTGAAGGTTTGATTTCTGTCAACAGTAGTATCATGATTAGGAAAACAGAGCCATGTGTATAAGTGAGAGAATGTAAAGACATGTGTAATATGTGTGTTAAAATCGGAATGTGTAATGTGTAAGACTGTGCCATGTGTGACACTGCTTCCATAGAGGGCCGTGGAACCGTACCATGGAAAAGTCCCCATGGGAAGGTTCAATGTGTTAAGATCCTAAGGGCATTAGGATGAAATCCTGGAGGTGGACAAGTACCACTGGTTAGGGTGGAGACTTGTTCTCCCGGTCTGCGCAATCCAAGAGTCGTCACTGTATTGCCTAGGTGACGTCTATGTGTATGTGTTATGTGATGTGTCCTTCTAATGGTGGTTTGGACTATGTGTCATGGCACTACATTGTGAAATGTGAATGTGATTATGTGTAAATTGTGTAATGTGTAAAAAGAGAACTATGTGAATGAGTAATTGTGTAAACATGTGAAACCATTATGTTAAATTGTGAAATTGTGGTCCATGATATGTTAATGTGAAATTATGTTATAACAGCAACATAAAGGTGTTTACAAGAATGTTTTATATGTGTAAAACTGCGTAGAATCCATGCTAGGAGCATTTCTTGCATATGTGTGAACAATCCCATGTTTAATTGCTATCGTGTTGTAGTTACTTGGAATTGTAGCTCTCATGCGATAGGATGTAAATTGCTAAATTATGTCAAAACAGCAACCTTAATGTGTATGAAATGATAAATTGCATGTGCAAGAATATGTAGAAACCATGATAGGAATGTTTCCTTTTATGTAGGTAAGAATCCCATGTGTGGTTGCTTCCATGCTATAGCTTGATTTGAAATATAGCTTTCATGTGATTGAATGAGTAGAAAGCATGTGATAGGATATTTATTTTGGAATGGCTTAAATCATGTACCATGTGTTTTAAATTTTGTAGAATTATCATGATATGTTGTCTTTTATCAATGTCCCAGCATGCTATATGTTTTGCTTTGTAAATTGGAATGAAAAACCTACTGTGATATATCCATGTATGAGGTGTGTGGTGTCATTTGCTGAGTCTTTTAGACTCATTCCTTGCTTCGGCGTACAGGTTTAGTTGGTGACCCTACATCGTTAGAGGAGACCGTGGAGAGTGACTCCGAGCGTGGCGAGTAGCCTGGTGGAGTTGTCATCGTGACATTTTGCTTTCATTGTATGTAAATTGAGGCATTGTAATAGAAACACTATATAATTGTGGACAACTATGTATTTGAATTTAGTACTTCATTATGTGGACTTTATTTCTTTTAAATTGTCATTTGAATCATGTATGTTAAATGTGGATGATGAAATGAAGACAAGTAGTTCTTTTGCTTCCGCTACTCTGTATTTATATTTATGAGCATCTCAATCGTATATTATTGTTTGGGTAAATGTCCCACTGTGATGACGTTCATTATACCGACGTGGATTGGTATAATCGTACCGGTATGAAGAGGGTCGTCGCATTCCTGCTTGAGGATTCTCTGAGTCTCTCCATGTTGATCTCATGAGCCATGAGTGACCCAATGAGTTTCTCCAATGACATTCTCTTTAAGTCATTGGCCTCTTCTATTGTCGTTACTTTTGGAGTCCATGGGGCTGGAAGGGATCTTAAGATCTTTCTGACCATATCTCCCATTTTGTAGCTTTCCAAGACCAGCCAATCCATTGGTGATATCTGTAAATCTGCTATACATCTGTGTGATTGACTCTCCTGACTGCATCTGGAATCTCTCATACTGAGTCACCAAGATATATATTCTTGTCTCTTTCACTTTATCTGTCCCTTCATAGGTGATCCTCAGCTTCTCCCACATTTCCATTGCGGATTTGCAGGTAGAGATTCTGTTGAACTCCTTCTTGCTAAGAGCGCAACACAGTATACTCTTGGCCTTGCAGTTGAAAGAAATCTTTTTCTTATCATCTTCTGTCCATTTGTCTTTGTTATTAGTAACTAGAAGATCTCCTTCTTCTATAATTGACCATATCTGATAATCAATCCCTTGAAGAAAGAATTCCATTCTTGTCTTCCAATAGGTGTAGTCTCCACCATCGAACAATGATGGTCTGTTGACAGACTGATCTTCGAAATGACTTTGGGCTTCCATTATCTTTTCTCTTCAGATCGTTGGATCTTCTTTGTCGAAGAGACTTAGCTATGATACCACTTGTTGCCCAGCTAGAAAGCCCAGAGGGGGGGTGAATGGGATTCTTAAAATATGATTATCTAAACTTGTCAACAAAAACGTTCACACAAAAACACTACGTTTGGCTGTTAGTGTTAGTAGTAAAGAAAATAACAATCACAAACAAGCAACCGCACTACACAAGGATTTTATCCTGGTTCGGACCTCCTCTCCACAGGAGTCCTACGTCCAGTCCCTAAGCAACAACTCATGATTCCACTACCCAATGGTACAGTCCCCCTTAAGGACACTTACACATCCAGCCGTAGCTGGCCTTCTCTTCTTCACCTGAAGAGGAATACAATACCCTGGAACCTAGGTCTTCCTTCAACACGAATGGAATAAAACCACCTATTTCAACAGGTCCTCTCTTCACCCCAGAAGAGGAACTTCACAGAAGTGTGAATAAAGGCGAAATGCCCCTAGACCTGATTTACAACAAGTATCAGATCTGAGGCTGAGACTGAGAGAGAAAGATCTACAAAAGCGAAGTCTCTCAGAACTCAAAAAGGCTCTCTAAAAGATTTTGACAAGAGCACAGAGAGCAAGAGCTACAAGGATTGGAATGGACAGAGGCTCTTCTTCTAAGACTGTTTGGCTTGAACGCTTCTCTATCAAGTTGATCGTTTTAAAAGTTCTTGCTGAAAAGTTGTCTTCCAAGAGTCTTG
Organism: Colocasia esculenta; assembly: GCA_014218235.1. NCBI lineage: Eukaryota > Viridiplantae > Streptophyta > Magnoliopsida > Alismatales > Araceae > Colocasia > Colocasia esculenta. The sequence continues at coordinate 11,531,296 of CM024765.1, read as the reverse complement.
AGTCTTGTATTTATATCTTCTCTTGAGGAAGTAGCCGTTGATATGTCCATTGTCTCTATGCTCAAAAGTTGTCTTCCAAGAGTCCATGAGTCTTGTATTTATATCTTCTCTTGAGGAAGTAATCTTGTATTTATATCTTCTCTTGAGGAAGTAGCCGTTGATATGGTATTGTAGAGCTTTCAGTCAATAGTTCTTTACGTTCCACGCATGCAAGAGAAGATCTTTCTCGATATCCTTCATCTTCCATTTTGTCCAACCTTGTAAACGGTTGTGCTATCAGAGATCTGCACACAATAAATGCTAAATGATAGACAGCTATGCTATCTCTTGTTGTCAGTCAACGTTAGAATGAATATACATCAAAATAGAAATATCAAATTGTTTTCCAAAAAGATGTTTCTAATATAAGCATAGGAATAGAAGATGTCTGTGCATGCATTGTGCAGTGAAATGTTCAGTCATAATAAATGCACAGATATCGGAGAAAAGCGAGGGAAGACTTTTATCTTTCAAAATATTTGAAATATGTTTAAATATCAAGTCGTTATAACTCATGAAATCATTGTGAGTATGACTTAAGAAATCGTTGTGTGAATGAGTCGTCGTTTATGTAAATCGTTGCACATGTATAAACAAATCGATGTGAACACAAATCGTTATACAATCATAACCAAATCAAATCGTTATGAGAGTATAAGCAAATCGTTATGAGCAAGTCGTTATGAATGAGTTGTTATAACCAAATCGTTGTTTCACTTATCGAGTCGATGTAGTGATCAAATCGTTGTTTTGCTTTATCGAATCGTTAGACAGACCAAGTCGTTGTTGAACTTATCGAATCATTATGAAGGTAAATCGATGTGGAACTTATCGAATCGTTATGAATGCAAATCGTTGTGAGACCAAGTCGTTGTTCTCAAATCATTACAAGAACCAAATTGTTGTGCTCACTTGGCAAATCATTATGAGATCGAAATCGTTATGCTCACTTAGCGAATCGTTGTGCGAGCAAATCATTATGCTCACTTAGCGAATCGTTGTGAGATCGAAATCGTTATGAACACTTAGCGAATCGTTGTGAGAGCAAATTGTTGTTCTCACTTATCAAATCGATGAGAAACTGAATCATTGTGAGAGTAAATCGTTGTTCTCACTTATCAAATCAATCCGGCGATCAAATCGTTCTACTTACTTATCGAATCGTTGTGATATCGAAATCGATATGCTCACTTAGCGAATCATTGTGAGATCAAAATCGATGCAACACTTATGAAATCGTTATGAAACGAAAATCGGTATGATACTCAATAAATCCTTGTGGAAATGAAATCGATAGAAGTGTGGAAATCATTATGATTCTAATGAAGTCGTTGTAACATAAAGAAAGTCGATGTGTACTTAGACAAATTACGTGCTCTGAACATTAAATACTACAGGATAAGAATACTTACAAGTTTTGCTTGAATTTCCCTGATTTATTTCCTGTGCCTAGGCTTCATAGAATTTGTTAGATCATACTTTATTAAAGTTTTGTTAATCACCAAAATAAATATATAATTCATGAAATTATATGGGGATAAACTGATCATCAGAATATCCCAATGATAATGATACAAGTTGAGATATACACAAATAAATAAGAACAATTATAGTGGAAATAAATAACAACTACCCATCCACTCAAATAACCAAATCCTGCAGTCTATATAGTAGAAAAAGAATTAATGACCAATAATATAACCAAGTCCATAGTGCATAATGTCCAACTACATAAGACTCTTCACATACTAAGACAAAGAAACTCTAGATCTCAAAGCAACACTACTCTACACCACAAGCTACTCCTCATGCTCACAGTCTGACCTCGCCAGCTCCCCAGTCTTTAAGTGCTCAGTCTCTCCTAAAACATTAGCAAGTATGAGTCAAGGAAATATACTTAGCATGTAACTCATGATAGCAATCATATACTCACCTCATGCTATCAATCATGGCATTTACATAGCAATCATTTAACCTACACATGGCTCAAGATTAGCAATTACAATTCTAACACATGATCATGCTTGACTTGATAACTACATATGGATAATCATGAAACACATAGAACATACTTAACCATATTCAACTACAGCATATATCATAATGTTACCAACACAAGTTGTAACAGCCCACTCCTGTGGGATGATTAAGAGTCCACATTCAAAATGATACCAATTGTTATAAAAACTCTAAAAGATCTGAATCTTACAAAGCAAGACAGTCAAGCATGATATTTTATTTTTCAGATCAATTTCTAAACTTCAAATACAAAAGTAATTATTCTAAAATGACAAAAGATTTTACCTGCTCAATTTTCAATTCTTTTTCTTAGGATTTTACATGTGGTCTTCAATCATTTCGCCTTGTATAGCCATTGTCTTGATTCCACTTACAAGGTATGGCTACAATGCTATCAACTGCATGTAAATCAAGTGAGCTTTGGGACCCACACCTGTTTGGGTCCTATAATGTAAACATTGTCAGTATGCAGCAATAATATTTCAATCCAAAATGATTTTGTCTTTAGTATAGATGCATTTTGATTATTAATGGAACTATAAGCAGCATTAGTTCCAATTATGCATTTGGTCTTGTTCAATACACCTATGTTTTCATGGAGTGTTCTATTTTTCAAATTTTAACATAGAAAGCATAAGAGTTCTATTGTGCATTAGTCATGTTCATATGCATATGGAATTTCTGAACATTTTTAGCATAAATATGATGTTTATTCCTATGTGTAGAGACATTTTTGTTAAAATGGAATCTTGGAGCGTGCACAAAATTATTTTTCTATGCCAACAGTCCCTAAAGAGATAACCAGATTTATGACATGTAAAACACAACTATTTTGGCATGTTTATAAAAATTTGATTTCCATTCCAAGAAAATTGGCAAAATGACCATTTTTATTACAATTAAAGCAAGTGTAAATATTTCTTACCTGGTTCTTACCTTGACGAATATGATGTTGGAAGTCTCTCTTTCTTTATGAAACAGTGCTTGAAGAAGGTGGAGGAGGCACTTGTTTATTTTCTGTTTATTTTTCTATTTTTGTTTGATCATTGGTTATTTGATTTCAGATTCTTTTTATTCTGTTGATCAATGGTCTTCTCTGATTTTTTCAGAACATTCTTCTGAACATTTTTATGAATAAGAACTTTTAATGATTTTTCTTTGAGTTTAGTAGAGTTCTTGTTTACATTAGCATTAACAAATGATGTCTTTATTTTGTTCTCAAAAAAATTTTTTGTTCACGGATTATACCCTAAGCTATCTTTCTGGAAATTAACTTTCATTCCTGAAAGACTGTCCAAATTTTGAGTTCCTTGCACAAATTTTGACAAATCAGATTTTAAGGCATCAATAGTCTTAATCAGTTCAAAAAGTTTCAATTCAGAATTCTAATTTTTAAGCACAACAATATCAAGTTCAGCTTCTAGTTTTTCATTTTCAACTTTCAACTTAACATTTTGATTGTCTAGAACATTGCATTTTTCATTTAAGCTTTTATCAAACATCATGTATTAAATTTTCTTTTTCAGATGAATGTTCTCTTCAATCAATTGTTTGCATTTTTTATTTATTTGATGATCATGAGCCATGTTAGAAATCTATTTGTTTAATTGATCATTATCAAATTTAACGTTCTCATTGAGATAAATCAATTTTTCATTCTCATTTTTCATATCAATAACTTTATATTCTAAAAGCTACGGTTTTCTTTTAATCCAATCAATTCATTTTCACACATTTTGATTTCCTCTTTTAAACTTTCTTTTTCAAAATTTGACCTTTCACCTTCATTTTTCGAATCCTCATTTTCTATTTTCAAATCATCATTTTCTTTATAGAATGACTGAACATTATCAATTGTCATTCATTTTCCCCTAATTTCTCCTTTAGTTTTTTATTTTGAGATTTAAGCTTTTTAAATTGTTTGCACAAATATTCATAGCATTCCATCAGTTCATCAAAAGATAATTCTTCATTATCATCATTGTCAAAGCAAGAGTTGAATAAGTTCTCAAAATTTGTCGAGCTCTTTGAGCTTCCTTGAGCCACAAGACATTTGTCAATTTCTTTTCCTTCTTTTATTTGAGAATATGTTGAAGAGTTCTGCAACTTAGAAGAAGACAGTGAGCTCACAGATTTCTTTGAGATTAAAATAGGCATCTCATGTAGATTAAAATATTTTGCCATTTCACTAGATTTGTTCATGACTGTAAAGTCTATAAAATCCAAATAGTGAATCAGATCTTCACAGAATCAAATCTGATAAATGAGCAATCAATAACACAAAGTGATTAAAATCAAAATTCGAACCAGATCTGTAAAGAATCAAATCCGTTTAACAGAGCACGTGCTCTGATACCAATTGTTGGATTGAATATAAGGGTGTGAACAGATCTAGAGAGGGGGTTGAATAGATCAGTTACCAATCGCATCAAAAACTTAAGCAATTTAAAAATTACTTTTAGATTAGAAATCTAGTCAATCAAAACCCTCACAGATCTGATGTGCTTGTGTATGTAAAGTGTGTGAGTGTTGGATGTGTAATCAAATCCCTATGCAAGATCTAATGGAGAGACAATCACAAACCACAAATCAAACCACAATACATAAGGAATTTTTAGGTGGTTCGGTCTGCATACAAGTGCATCCTACATCCACCCCTCACACAGTGAGGCACACACTACTCAAAGATGAGTACAACACACACTAGCACAAGGCTCAGTTCACTCACACACAAGCTAGACGAACCAATCTGTAGAGATCAAACCCTCCAGCTACGGCAAGATCCCACACAACTACACAGTGACAAACACTTGGTCTGCACTGCACACACACACCACACACAATTCAGATATGTGCACAAAACCAACACAGATCGCACCACACACACATAGATGTTATGAAATAAACATAGTGTGAGTGAAGAAAGAAATTTCTCTCCAATCCTTGATCCGATCATCACGATCTCAGATCCATATTCTTTCATCCTTAATGTCGTTGCTTTAGATGCTCAGATGCTAGTCTGATACTTTTCTCCGATGCCCCGCTTTGGCGTTTCTGGACGCTTCAGATCCAACTAATGAAATCTCCTCTGGATTGCTTCTGTCGTTGCTTTCTCGTGCTCTCTCTTTCTTCTACTCTATCTTATATACTGCTACTTCTTCTTCATTAGATTCTCTTCTTCTTGTCGTCGGTGTTGCTCCTTCTCACTCTACTGCTTCTTCTCGCACACAGATGGCCTCTCCTCTTTCTTTTGTTTTGTGGGCGGCATCTTCTCCAGATGAGACAAGGGTTTTTTAAGGTGACGGGTCTTGCATATAGAAAATATCTAAATTAACAAGATATTTATGATAAGAATAAGGTACTAATTAATTAATGCAAAACATTAACCAATCGATGCATATAACTCATCAATCGATAGCCTAAAACACCAATTGGAAAACTTTAGTCACCAATCGGAAGCCCTTGGTCACAAATAGAAAGCTCATCAATTGATAGCCTTAAACATCAATTGGAAAACTTTAGTCACCAATCGGAAGCCTTTGTCACCAATCGAAAGGTTAAGTGACTAATCGATCGTTTAACATAAAGCAGATCATGTGACGACATGCTCATTCATGAAATCATATCTATCAACACTTCATATTCATGTGTCGACACTTGGTCTTCATGTTGTTCTTCATTTGTCGACACTTGGTCTTGGTCTGTCGACCAATATTGTTGCAGATTCCCTTCCAGTAAGCTTGATCATGGAGCAAGGCTTCATCTGTCGACAAATAATCACCAGTCTGTCGACTAAAACTATTTTCCTTGCCTTTCTAGTAACTTGATTGAGTTGTCCTGCTTTGAGTCTGTTGACACCTAATCATCAATCTGTCGACCTACACAGAAATGCTTCTATGAGAACACAGGAATGCAATATTAGCATAAGTGTAATCATCATCAGATGCATGAAATATTTTTAAACATAAGTCATTCATGTTCAGACAATCAAGTTTAGTTACCATTTGAGTCATCATCAAAACACATTGTATCATCATCTTATTTAATCAAAAGCATCAACACACATTGTGCCATCATGAAAACACACACATTGTGCCATCACGAAAACACACACATTGTGTCATCATCAAATATGTCATCACAAAAACACATTATGTATGTCGTCATTAAAATACATTATGTATGTCATCATCAAAACACAACACAACATATTGATGTTATAAGTGTTGAACCACGGTTGAAACATATATAAATCTTCACAAATCAATCCATGGTATTTACTTAGTTTTTGATAAAATAATAAATGAAAATAATGTCTTCAAATAAGGCCATGATATTTAAGTAGTTTTGATGATGACTAAATAATAAATGAGAATAATGTCTTCAAATATATTGATTTTTCCAAACTCTATCTTTTTCTATTTTTCAAGTATAATTACTAACTCTGATGACACTCCATCAATATTCGAAGCTTACTTCATTTTATCTGAAACTTCTCTTCGTTAATATACGAAGTTAACTTCATCATATCTGAAGTCCCACATCGACTGATTACCTTATTCTCTAATCCAATTGAAGTCTCACTTCGTCATATACGAAGTTCCACTTCAACTGATTTCACTATATTATGGACCAGCCAAAGTCCCACTTCGACTTATTATCTTATTCTTTGATCCAATTGAAGTCCCACTTCGTCATATCAAAAGTTTCACTTCATCATATACGAAGTCATATGTGAAGTCCTACTTCGACTGATTGTGTTATATTCTTGACCAGTCAAAGTTCCACTTCGATTATATGCAAAGTAGCACTTCGTATTTCACTGTAAATTCACAAAAACCAGGTCATTATTATTTGTTACCACATCTTGTCACCATCATGATTAAAATATAATATCTTGTAAAAATGACCTACATTTTTTTCTCAATAATTTCAATCAAATATTTCTTGATAATATTATTTTGTGACTCATGATGTGACTTCTCTTCTGAAGATATTTTGATATAAATTTTGGTATGTAAAATCTGTGTACTTAAATATCTCTTTAAACAGTCAGAAATATCCTAAACTCACTCAAGCCTTTTTGTAAACATAGATTACAATGGTTTATTGTTTGAAAATTCTAAGTCATGTCTGGAACTTGACCCTTTGGTCAAACACCACAGAAAAGCCTTTTGACACGCGCCGAACACAATCTTTTTGTCATCTGTCAGAACCGCTCTGCACGTTCTCTACCAACTATGTATTCTATGTTGTTCATGTAAACTTGTGTAGACTTTTTTTCCATAGAACATCTATTTGACATCACGTAAAGTTGGTAGATGCCAATATTTGAAATCTCTCATAGTATCTGTGTACTGAACAACTAGACCCAGTCTAGTATATTTCTTGGTACTTGTCATATTTCAGGTAAAGACAAGAACAAGTAATGGCAAGACTTTCTGAACGTGTGAACACCCAGACATGCACGTCGCCCTTGAAAGGAACCATGCAACGTTCACTTCTTCAAATGATATGAAGCAACAGATACAAATTGAAGCCTATAAAAGGAAGAAGATTGCAGATGCAAAAGAATATCATTTTTGAATCAAACAAGTAAGAAACACACTCATACACGAGAGATCTACAAGAACTTCAAGAGTGCAATGCAAGCTTCTTCTCTCAAGCATCCATGTGAACCTACTGTGTTGAAGTCTCTTCTATCTGTACTTGAGTAAATCCATTTTAAGAGTGTATTCTTGAAAGTCTTTTCCTCAGATCTTGGTTTCTTACTTCAGACTACTAGCCTCCTCTACATCTCTTATGTCTAAAGTCTTGCTGAGCCTTGTACTTATTACAAAAGCTCTTCTCAAGTAAGTATACCCCTTATAAAAGGGAAGACCTGCTGAGCAGGGTGTGTACCCCTCTAGAAGAGGGAAGGCCAAAGTGGTTTTGGTGGTTGTTTCCTCTTTGTAGAAGGGAAGGCTAGTAGTAACTAGCGGTGTAGTTCCCCTTGTGTCGAAGGGAAGATCGGTTGAAATTAGGTGTTTTATCTTTTACAAAGATAGTGAAATCCTAAGTGATTGGCTTGGGGACTGGACGTAGGACTTCCTGTCATGCCCCACCAATTTAGAAGTGGAGTAAATCAGGAGACATGAGCAAAGTACATAATAGTGTATCTTGCACAAACAGTTAAGTGATTCAGAGCAACTAATGGACAATACTTGAAATAAACTTCTCATTTTATTGATAACTTACAAAGACTACTACAACCACTAATTTGGAACCAATACATAGGTCTCAATGACATCATTACATTGGAAAGAAAATTTAAACAAGTATCTAACTAGACTCTATTATACTAGGATAACTCCATCGATATGACGCCAGGTCGCTCATCACTCTGGTCATTTCCTATTGGTGTGTGTAATGTCATCATCCGACTCACCTGAGAACACACATCAAATAATGCGGTGAGCGATAATGCTCAGTAGGACTTAAATATTATGAGTCAAGTATGCTTTAAATGATTAACGCATTAAAGAGTAGAGTAACTAACGATAGAAAGAGTTAAGTAAAGTCGAGAGAGTAAGAACACAAGTAGCGTGGTTCAAACAACACATGAATCAAGTATAACACAAAGAATAAGATTAATCATATGATGTATATCAAGTCATGATAGAGAGCGATAGCAAGTCGATATCAAGTAAAACGTAAATGTCAAGCAAATAGCAAGTAACATGTATAGCAAGGAGAGAGAGAAGTTGGCCATATAGAGAGTAAATACCCACTGAGGCAAATAGCATTTTGATTTATTTTCATCAATCGAGATAGTATAACACTTTGTTTGTACCTAGACAGCCGAGATAATATATCACTTTGAATGTCAATAGACAACCGATATTGTATAGCACTTTGGTCGTCAATAGACAGCTGAGATAGTATAGCACTTTGGTTGATTATCTTAGATTAATCTAGATAGTATAGCACTTGGATGTAATGCCAAACACCCTGATCATGAAACTCCCGCGGGCAAATAGCCCTTTTGGCCGCACCTTCTAGGATCAGATCGGGCCCTTTATATATTGTCAGGTATTGATTATATTTTGTTATCTTAGACAATCAATAGATGGCCTAATAGAGTACCAAGAATAGATGAGAGTAATTGAAGAATAGACGAGAGTGTAGAGAGAATGTGAATAGATGAGTAAATATGGAATAGATGAGAACTATAGGTCAACGCACATAAAACAACATTAAAATAGGTGATAGTAACAGTTGCGCAACATGCATGATTGGTGCTGGTAGTCTAGTGGAATCACTAACTGTCCATTGGCAGTGCTATGAACACATTCCAGAGGTCCAGTGTGATCTCAAGGAGAGAGAGGAAACTCTAAGGCCGTTGGATCATGTCGATCCCTAAGAGTATATAGGTATTGATGGTACAACATGCTCGTCAGCCATGGACGTATACCGTAGCCAAGGAGTCTTACGGAGGCCTTGAACAAGAATTCCCTAGTCCGAGTAAGAGTCTTCTCAAACGGAGAGTCCATCCAAGTCAAGAAAAGTGTGTATAAAAACATTGCTCGTCTTGCCTTGAGTGTTCGAAGATAGAGGAGCGTCGGTAATAGTATTCAAAATGAACGATAGAGAACGTAAACAAGTCCTTAATTAAAAGGAATCAATTATGAAATAAATTTAATATTTTACTAGATATATTATGAATTGATTTCTTGAACATTGCATGGCAAAAGGTTAGTGTTTATTGGTGTGTGCATGTGAAAGAAAATCAGGAGAATTGAAATTTAGGTCATGTGCATGTCCTTTAAAAGAGGATTACAACATGTTTATCATTAAATAACATTAGTTACTTCGTTACAGTAAATTCAAGGGATTAGTAGTGAATAATCAGGGTGAAATTAGCATGAAAAGGCATATCTCTGGTTTCAGAAAAAGCACAGTCAGGTCGCGTCGTCGGCCAGGCACACGATCATGTCGTGGTATAGTGGGCCGATGCGACGGCCTTGTTCTTGTTGCGATAGACCGTGGCAACGTGTTCAGGTTGGGATAGACAGGCCAACACGACGGCTTCACTTCAGATCGTCGTGATGCGTTCAGGTCGGGATTTGATAGGGCCGATGCGATCTTTAGGTCACGTCTGACAGGGATGACACGGTCTTTAGGTGGCGACGGACAAGGCTGATGCGGTCTTCAAGTCACGACGGAAAGGGCCGACGTGGTCTTCAGGTTGCAACGGATCGTGGCGACGCGTTCAGGTTGCACCCGACAGGACTGACGCTATCTTCAGATCGCGTCGCGCCACATTGCAAGTGGGCCACCTGGTTGCGTCGCATGAGAGCGGCGCGTTCTCAGGCCGAGAATGCTCTATTCACGATGTCTAGATAAAACACTTATATCTTGATGTATACAACATAAAAATCCACAAAATCAATTTTAAAACATGCTAATAGGATTTCAAACATGATAGAAACAAGAATCAATTAAATAGACATAGATTTCTTGGAGTTTGAGATCAAACAAGAGGGCTCGGGTACATGTCAATAGCCAAACTTTGAGCATGAAATACTCATAAATAGCATGATAGAAATTGGGGAAAACATGAGGCTTTTATTGCTAGTATCATGGACTATCTATGGACGAGATTGATTAGATTTTGCTTGAGAGATTGCCTACCTTTGGACGCTGTGAACTTCCTAGGGATAGAACTCGAAGAACGCTTGAAGAACTCCTTGCAAGCCTTATCCTCCTCGAATCTCCCCCTCCAATGGCCTATCTTCCTCATCCTTCAAGTCTCAGATGGTCAATGGGGTTGGCCATGGACGAGATTGAGGTGTTTTTTATAGATCTAGGGTTGATGAGTCCTTCTAAACTCCAATTATCCCTAATTACGAGTTTTCTATATTTATCTTACTTTCTTCTCATCTAAATCTCAATTTTAGATTAGGATTGGGCCAGATTTCATGACTATTGGTTAGGTTAGGGTTAGGACTCTTAATTAGATTAATTACATGAGTTGTAAGGGATTTACTTGCCCCTTTTTAATTTATCAATAATTTATTTACGAATTTTGACCTATTTATCTCTAATCTATCATTTGGACTCTTATTTTTTGTCCAATAACTCTAGTATGGACATTTAATTATGCCCATCTCTTAATTTTTGTTTAATGGGTTTTAATTTATGAAGATTGCCCCTTTTTTAATTAGGAATTAATGGGTATTGTCAATTCAATAGTATTTCTTGTTATTCCATTACTTTTAACCCCTATTTTCGATCCAATATATTTTTATTTATTTTATTTTTAAATTATTGGGATGTTACATCCTCCCCCTCTTAAAAAGAATTTGGTCCACCAAATTCCATGACTCCTTCAGTTAAATATAAATCATCATTCTATGCTAGAAGGTATTAATCAGGGCGAGTTTAGAGTTACCTTCTATAGTTCCAACTTCATCATTTGGAGTGGGTTCTGCCAAAGTTTCTAGTGTATCTTGATGTTTTAATTTCTCCATGACGTTCGTCCTCCATCTGTGGGCATTTTCCAATCTTGTGGTTTGGGCTGCCACATCGAAAGCATTTTCCCTGATTCTTCCAACATTCCTCCGACATATGGCTCGTCTTATTGCAGTGCTTGCATCGACCTTCATGAACAAGGGATAATCGCCTATCATTATTCTTATTCTTTATTTTACTCTTACCATTGTTGGGTCGCTTCTCTCTTGTCATAGAGTTAAGATCTTTTGCATTAGTGGATGATTCCTTTAGAAGACGACAGTCTCGCATCTGATGCCTCAAATTGCCACAATGTAGACATCCACAAGCTTTTCGCCAACACTCCTTGGTCAAATGACTCGGCCTACTACAATGAAGGCAGATGATCCTGAAAAACTCCTTGTTACGTTTCTTTTGCTGGTTTGCCTTCTTGCCATGGTTGTGTCTTCTCTTTCCATTCTTATTGGTCACTCTTTTAATCTTTTTAGTTGTCTCCAAAGCTCTTTCTAGCAGTTGGGCGGCTTGCCGACATTCTAGAACTAGCTTTTGAGTTGACCTCATTTTGTCTTGCAGTGGAGTATGTTTGGCATCCATTAAGAGTCCCTTCAAGAATAATGTTTGCATTATGATACTAAAGTAGCATTAAGTTGATACGTGTATGTATATATATTTAGATCTTAACCATGGTTCTACCTAATCCTCACCTAGGTATGGTAGTTGACTTAGACACGTGCCATGGGAGTCCATCCTAGAGCATCCTAGACCTAAGATATCCAATTAAGACATCCTAGGCTCTGATACCAACTCACACCCTACCAATTTAGCAGTGGAATAAATTGGGGAGACATGAGCAAAGTACATAGTAGTGTATATTGCACAAACAGTCGAGTGATTCAGAGCAACTAATGAAAAATACTTGAAATAAACTTCTTTTTTTTATATAACTCACAAAGACTATTACAACCACTAATTCGGAGCCAATACATAGGGCTCAATGGCATCATTACATTGCAAAGGAAATTTAAGCAAGTATCTAACTAGACTCTATTATACTAGGGTAACACCATCGATATGACGCCAGGTCGCTTATCACTCTAGTCCTTTGCCATTGGTGTGTGTAACTTCATCATCCAACTCACCAGAGAACACATATCAAAAAACACAGAGTGAGCAATAACGCCCAGTAGGACTTAAATCTCATAAGCTAAGCACGTTTTAAATGATTAATGCATTAAAGAACAGAGTAACTAACGATAGAGAGAGTCAAATAAAGTCGAGAGAGTAAGAGCACAAGTAGCATGGTTCAAATAGCACATGAATCAAGTATAACATAAACAATCAGATTAATCATATGATGTTTGTCAAGTCATGATAGAGAGCAATAGCAAGTCGATATCAAGTAAAACATCAATGTCAAGCAAATAGCAAGTAACATGTATAGCAAGGAGAGAGAGAAGTTGGCCATATAGAGAGTAAATACCCACTGGATAAATAGCACTTTGATTGATTTTCATTAATTGAGATAGTATAGCACTTTGGTTGTCAATAGACAACCAAGATAATATGGCACTTTGGATGTCAATAGACAACTGAGATAGTATAGCACTTTGGTTGTCAATAAACAGCCAAGATAGTATAGTGCTTTGGTTGATTGTCTTAGATTAATCTAGATAGTATAGCACTTGGATGTAATGCCAAACACCCTGATCATGAAACTTCGCGGGCAAATAGCACTTTTGGGCGCACCTCCCAGGACCATCGGGCCCTTATATATTGCCAGGTATTGATTATGTTTTGTTATCTTAGACAATTAATAGATGGCCAAATAGAGTACCAAGAATAGATGAGAGTAATTGAAGAATAGACGAGAGTATAGATAGAACGTGAATAGATGAGTAAATATGGAATAAACGAGAACTATAGGTCAATGCACATAAAACGACGTTAAAACATGCGATAGTAACAGTTGCACAACATGCATTAATGGTGCTGGCAGTCTAGTGGAATCACTAACCGTCTGCTGGCAGTGCTATGAATACAGTCCAGAGGTCCAGTGTGATCTCAAGGAGAGAGAGGGAACTCTAAGGCCGTTGGATCATGCCGATCCCTAAGAGTATATAGATATTGATAGTACAACCTGCTCGTCGACCATGGACGTACGCCGTAGCCAAGGAGTCTTACGGAGGTCTTGAACAAGGATTCCCTAGTCCGAGTAGGAGTCTTTCTAAATGGAGAGTCCATCCAAGTCATGAAAAGTGTGTATAAAAATATTGCTCGTCTTATCTTGAGTGTTCGAAGACTGAGGAGCGTCAATAACGGTATTCAAAATGAACGATAGAGAACGTAAACAAGTCCTTTAATTAAAAGGAATCAATTATGAAATAAATTCAACATTTTACCATATATTATGAATTGATTTCTTGAACATAGCATGGCAGAAAGTTAGGGTTTATTGGTGTATGCATGTGAAAGAAAATCAGGAGAATTGAAATTTAGGTCGGGTGCATGTCCCTTAAAGAGGATTATAGCATGTTTGTCATTAAATAACATTAGTTACTTTGTTACAATAAATTCAAGGGATTAGCAGTGAATAATCAAAGTGAAATTCGCATGACAAGACATATCTCTAGTTTCAGAAAAAGCACAGTTAGGTCGCATCGTAGGCCAGGCACGCGATCATGTCGCGGCACACTGGGCCGACGCGACGGCCTTGTTCTTATTGTGATAGACCGTGGCGACGCATTTAGGTCGGAATCGATAAGCCGACATGACGACATCGCGTCTGATCATCGCGACGCGTTCAGGTTGCGATTTGACAGGGCTGACGCGATCTTCAAGTTGCGTCCGATAGGGCTGACGTGGTCTTCAGGTCACGACGGAGAGGGTCGACACAGTCTTCATGTCACAATGGATTGTGGTGACGCATTCAGGTCACTCCCGATAGGGCCGACATGATCTTTAGATCACGTCGCGCCACATTGCGGGTGCGCGACCTCGTCTCGCCGCATGAGAGCGGCGCGTTCTCAGGCCGAGAACGCTCTATTTACGATGTCTAGATAAAACACTTATATCTCGATGTATACAACATGAAATCCACAAAATCAATTTTAAAAAGTTACTAACATGATTCTAAACATGATAGAAACAAGAATCAATTAAATAGACGTAGATTTCATGGAGTTTGAAATCAAACAAGAGGGCTCGAGTACATGTCAATAGCCAAACTTTGAGCATGAAATACTCATAAATGGCATGGTAGAAATTGGGGAAAACATGAGGCTTTTATTTCTGGTATCATGGACTATCTTTGGACGAGATTAATTAGATTTTGTTTAAGAGATTGCCTTTCGGACGTTGTGAACTTCCTAGGGCTAGAACTCGAAGAACGCTTGAAGAACTCCTTGCAAGCCTTCTCCTCCTCGAATATCCCCCTTCCAACGGCCTATCTTCCTCGTCCTTCAAGTCTTAGATGGTCAATGGGGTTAGCCATGGACGAGATTGAGATGTTTTTTATAGATCTAAGGTTGAAGAGTCCTTCTAAACTCCAATTCTCCCTCAATTACAAGTTTTCTATATTTATCCTACTTTCTTCTCATCTAAATTTCAGTTTTAGATTAGGATAGGGCCAAATTTTGTGGCTATTGGGTTAGGCTAGGGTTAGGACTCTTAATTAGATAATTACATAAGTTGTAAGGGATTTACTTGCCCCTTTTTAATTTATCAATAAGTTAGTTACGAATTGTGACCTATTTATCTCTAATCCATTATTTGGACTCTTATTTTTGGCCTAATAACTCTAGTATGGACCTTTAATTATGCTCATCTCTTAATTTTTGTTTAATTGGTTTTAATTTATGGAGATTTCCCCCTTTTTAATTAGGAATTAATGAGTATTGTCAATTCAATAGTATTTCTTGTTATTTCATTACTTTTAACCCCTATTTTCAATCCAATGTTTTTTTATTTTATTTTTAAATTATTGGGGTGTTACACTTGTGCTAGAAGGAAGATCCGAACCATAATAAAAATTTCCTATATATTTTGTGGTTTGTTTGCACTAACACATTTAACGTCTTTTAGTGCTTCTTATTTTTAAAGTTTAGCTTCAGCAAAGAAAAACACATATTCACCCCCCTCTAGGTGAAAAGGACTACTACCACCGATCCAACAATAAGTGTTCAGTACTTATATTCTATATCGATTACTGACTAAAGCTTGTACAATATATCAATTATTGACCATATCTTTCATGTTATACTGATTACTGAGCATACCTTTCACTTGCTTTTGAACAACATATTTTTGGCACACAATGAAATTTCAAATTTCCTTTACATCTGTAACTTATTATTTCTCTGACTGAAGCTACTTTTTTGCATGTCTCCAAGGTCACCTTCTTTCCTATGATAGAAAGCTCCTACCTAACACAGCAGAATGTCGACAGAAATTATGGACTTGATAAAAGAGGTATGGGCAAACTGACATCTTTCTTTCTGATCATTATCCTCTTCCTAGCATTAAATGCTCACGAGACAGATCTGAGGCATCCGTTAGACTCAAGAAAGTAGACATTCAAAATAAAGAGAGAGCAGCAGAAAGAGAAGAAGAAGAAGAGCTCTAACGGATCTCCTCAGCAATCTTCTTCAAAAAGGATGTATAAGAAGATGGAGACTTTGAAGAAGATGTAAGAAGACAAATTGCTCTGAGCTTCTTTCTTATCTTTTAGCTCTCAAATTACTGTCGAGATCAAGAGTTTTCAGTTTTTTTTCTCCCAAACTTGATCTATGTGGCCTGTTCTTTCTTTTCTTAAGAAAGATAGTTTGTTCCCCTTGTGTTAAGGAAAGACCAGTTAGGGTGCTAGGTGGTTTGTCTAACTGGGGGATTGTATTGAGTGTTCCTCTTGTGTAGAAGGGAAGACCAACTGTGAGCTAGGTGTTGTAATTCCATTGGGGGGACTATACCCCTGGTTAGTGAAATCTCAAGAATCTACTTGGGGACTTGATGTAGGACTGAGGTGTATCTATGTGCCGAACCAAGATAAACTTTTATGCATGTGTGTGCTTGTTTGTGTTTATTTCTACTGCAAACTAATGCTAACCATTACATTTTAATGTTTGAATATTTAAGTTTCAGAAATCTCATTTTAAACAATTCATTCACCTCCCATTTGAGCTTGCTACCTGAGCAACAATGACATATTTGCCATACATACAAACTTAACTTACTTCATGTCACGTCCTAATAATTGATACTTATTGGAAATGACAGAGTTTCAAAGTTAAGGAAATAAAATTCTTCATTTATATTCATAAAGTAGTGCAGAGGAATAATACAATATGATTTACACAAATTAAGGGTTCATAGTTTAATATTTACAAAACCCTAGAGTGCTAAAATCTAAGAAGAAGACTCGGGTTGCTAATTCATTAGGAGTCGCTCATCACACAATTCCCTGGAGAGCCAACCCCATCTAGAATTCCTGAAAGAAAAGTAGGAATGCATGAGAAGTTGTGTAAGGCCCTCGAATTTTGTCATATTATGCTTATTTAACTTTGTGCATATTATAATTATTTAATTCCTTATGTGCATATGTATATACATGTTTAATTATGTACATATTGTCTTTATTTAATTCTGTGCATATTGTATTTAAATAATGTTGTGCATATTGTTATATGTAATATGTGTATGTATGTAAATTGATATTTCTGTTTTCTGCTGAAATCTCTGTTGACGTCAACATCCATTGATGTTAAGGGCGGGTTGACGGAAACCAGTGTGTCGTTGACTTCATGTTGACGTCCAGATCAATGGACACTGACTTCCTGTTAACGGCAACAATGTGGTCATTTACTTCTCCAGTTATGTTGCGATTCCAGATCTAAAAATGGCTGTGTTTTCTCTGGTTTTTGATTTGGAAACCCACCCCAACGATAGGAAACCTAATGCTAATCGTACCCCGATGCATTAGCCCTATCAAACACCTAGATTTCGGAGAAATTAGGTCTTTTGGCTTATGAGAAAAACCTAGGATTTTTGTGAGAAAACCAGACTTTGTGCAAGCTAGATACGGAGATTGGAGAGTTCTTCCGGTGATCTACTACGACTGGAAGGAGCTCTTGATATTGAGGAATCTTCTCCGACTCCGGAGATCCATCTGCATCCGCAAAAAGACGGGATTTGGGAGGGGATTCTGCACCTTCTTGGCTTGGCCGAGGAGGACTTCTTCGACAATATTTGATCTTTTTAGAATTTATTCCAAGAAAGTAATCGAGGGTTAACATTCCTAGACATGTCCCCTAGGTCCTAGCAATTTTTATGGATTTTATTCGTGTCCTGGAACCCCAAATTCACTTTTTTATTTGCGTTCAGTCTGCACTTTCTGCATACAGGAAATTGACGGCAAGTTTGTTGCCGCCAAGTTCTTGAGTTGACGGCAGTATCCTGTGCCATTAACCCATGTTGACAGCAAGGTCCTTGCCGTCAAGTTCTTCTGTTCTTCACAGAATTATGTTGAGCATGTCTGTGTTATGATTTTGGATTTCTGGATGATTGTGCAAGGTGTAAAATTTATGGTTGGTTAGATATGGTCAGTAGGTCATATCATGAGGTTTTGTCGAATTTCTGTGCATGGTTTTAGTTAATATAATTTCTGTTGTTAGAGAATAAGCATGTTATGGCTGTGTTTAATCCTGAAAAATTAGTTTTACTGCATGTTAATGTCACAGAAAATTTTTGTGATCTTATAGTGACTGTTCACATATTTTGGACCTGTTAGAACCAACTGCTTTACTGTCTAACATGTTAGGTGAAAATTTCATTGAAATATGCATGAAATCTATTTAAATTATTAAATTTTGTTTTACTATTACAAAAAATCTGAAAAAATTAGACATATGATATATTACCTGTATAAAGATTGTGATAAAAATTTGATATTGTTTTGACAACTGTGAGTATTGTTTGTATTTTAAAAGGGTATTTAAGCCATGATAAGTGCGTTTAATGTAAATCATGTAATTTCAAGAGAATTGCAGCATGTTAGGGCACTGTTATGTTTGATTTAACATTGTGGAACAGTCATACTGAGTTTTGTAACTGAAACATATGTATTTGTTTAAAGTACATGAGAATGAGTTAAATAGTGAGTGCATATGAATAATGTAAACCATGTGATTAAGTGTTAATGTGTAAATTGTGCCGACATTGACACTGCTACCATAGAAGGCTGTGAATCCGTACTATAGTAAAGTCCCTATGGGAAGGCTCAATGCGTATGTGATATCCTATGGGCATTAGGATGAAATCATGGAGGTGGACAAGTACCACTGGTTAGGGTAGAGAGGGCTTCTCCCGGTTCTGCGCAGTTACCAAGATTCGTCACTGTGTTATCTAGGTGATGGGTATGTGTTATGTGAATGTTTGTCGTTCTTTATAGTGATTCGGACTATGTGTCACGGAAAATTAAGTGTAAAAGTGTGAACAATGTGAATATGTGCAATGTGAACATGTGAAAGTGTTATGTGAATGTGTTAGCATGTGAAAAGATGTGAAACCATGTGAATGTGATAAATCCATGTTAAAACAGCAAGCTAAAGATGTGTATATGTGTTTTAAAAGCATGTGAAAATGGTTAGATATCATGTTAGGATTGCTAGTTACCTTGTGCTAAGTTCCATGCTTTAATTGTTTAAGAACATGATTGATATGAGTTATGATTAGCAACATGAATCAAGTTATTTATCATATGTAGAAAGCATGTGTAGGTTGTTTATGTATATTTGTAAATTGTCATAAATCATGTGCCATGTATTTCTTTTATTGTTTAAAAGATAGCATGTGTGTGATATGTATAAGGATGTACCTTATGTTGCTTGCTAGGTCTTGTTGAAAGACTCATACTTGCTTTAATATACAAATGAGACAGGTGTCCCCGTACTTGAGGAGGACATAGTGAGGAGTGACTCCGAGCGCGAGGAGTTGCTTCACTTGTGGAGATTACTGCGTAGTTACTTTTCTTTTCATAGTATGTAAACAATGTTATTCATATGAACATGTATAATGTGGACAATTGTTATTTCTTTACATTTGCTATATAGACTGTGGAATTTATGTGAATGATGATGGAATAAGAGTTACTTTCTATTTCCGCTGTACTCTCCTTGCTATTTATGTACATCTCGACCTATTGTGCAGTGTTGGGTAAATGCCCCACTGTAATGACGCCCTTTATATCGATGTGGATTGGTATAGTCGTATCGGTATAAGGAGGGTCATTACAGAGATTGATATCAGAGCCCAAGGTTGAGATAGTACATGAATAAACCATCATCTTCACAATATTGCAAAGTCTTTATAGAATTTGTTCATATATGTGGAAAATATTTAATAATGAATAAAAGATAGTTAAGCAAATGGTTAGGACTAAGTAACTTAGATTCTAACTAATATAATTGTTTTACAGGCTATGGTGAGCCGTGGTAGGCATGGTGCTCAGGCTAGGGAGGATGAGCAGAGGCGTGAGGAGAGGGGTGAGCAGCAGGCCCCAGCACCCCAAGGTCCTACGGTACTCCCTCCACTACCACCTGTGGATTATGGCATGTTCATGCAAGGCCTGGTTCAGGCGATGCAGACCTAGGCTCAGACTCAGGCGGCACTGCAGGCTCAGGTTAGAGTTGTTAAATAGGAGTAGCCTGTTCTTTTAAATGTATGATTGTTATGTTGTTTATATATTGCTTATGGTCTCAGGCTCAGGCTCCAGTTCCAGTTCCTCAGGAGCATGGCCACGGTGATCCTTCCGTCATAGAGAGGTTTAAGAGGATGGCTCCGCCTTCTTTTAAGGGGGAGAGTCAGCCCCTCTTAGTGGAGAGTTGGATGAGGGAAGTGGAGAAGATCTTCCGAGCCATCAGGTGTGCTGAGGAAGACAAAGTTAGCATGGCCACCTACATGCTACAGGTACTTATATATATATATATATATATATATATATATATATATATATATATATATATATATATATGTATGTATATATGAACTTGTGCAAGATTAAGGTTTTGTTTAGATGGTGCTTATGGGTTATGTTTTGCAGGAGAGAGCCGATGTGTGGTGGGCCTCCGTACTACGTACCAGGTACGAGGATGGCACGATTGAAGTGACTTGGGCTGAGTTCACGAGGCTTTTTCGGGCCAAGTTCATCCCCGAGCACATCTAGGACAAGATGGAGCAGGAGTTTCTCTCTCTCACTCAGGGCTCCATGTCGGTGTTGGAGTATGAGTCCAGGTTTTCCGAACTGTCTAAATATGCTCCACATATAGTTGATGATGAGCGCAGGAAGGCAAAGAAGTTCGTGATGGGGCTTAAACCATCACTTAGGTCGAGGCTTGTGGCTTTTGACCACCGCACCTTGGACGAGGCTCTCAGCGCAACGTGCAGGCAGGAGAGCGAGATGGATCAATACATTGAAGAGAAGAGGGCATCACAGAAAAGGTCCGCACCACCATTCCAGAGGCAGGACAGGAAGAAGGTAGTGTACCAGTCACCACAGCGTCCAGCGGCGTCGAGTTAGCAGGCAGTTACACCGATGTAACGACCCTCTTTATATCGGTACGATTATACCAATTCTCATCGGTACAAAGGGCGTCATTACAATGGGATAATAACCCAACACTAAATGATATGTTGATATGTACATGAATACAATTGAGTACAACGAGAATAAAAGAAATAACTCAACTTCATTCCATCATCATCACACATTCCACAGTCTATATAGTAAAAGAAAATGACAGAGTCTACATTATTACAATTTTAAAAGAACTACATTGTCCATAACATTGTCCATACTAACATCATTGTTCTTACTATGACATAAAACAACTAATAAACGGTCGTGAGCAGCTACTCCTCACTCTCGATGTCGGTCCTCGCCGCAACCTCTCCAAATGCGGGAGTACATGTCTCACCTGTACGCCGAAGCAAGTATGAGTCTAAAAGACCCAGCAAGCAATCTAAAGACTCAACCTTACACATATCACACACATGTTAAGCTACCAAACAATAAAGAAACACATGTTATCATTTAAACCATAACAATTTACATGGCATATGCTTTATATAACTAACTACACATAAATCATCCAAACACGTTCCTAACTAACACATGCTCATATTAAATCATGGATAATAAACATACACCTATACATGTTTTCTACACCTAACATGTAACATGATTTAACAATCCAAACATTATCCATGTTATGGTACAACTCTACCAACTAGAGTATGGAGTCAAGCACAAAGTAAAGAGCAACCTAGCATGATATCTATTCATATTTCACATGCACATTTCATATTCAATTACACATTTCATTTGCTGTTTTAATATAAATAAATCACAATTACACATGATATCACATTTTATTAAAACATGAATTGAAGGTTTAAAACATATTCAAGTCGGTTGGCAACTATATACAATTTAAGCATGGAACTATGTACTAAGTGAATATCATGTCTATCATGGAACTTACACATTCTTTCATGTATTTATCACAATCATAATCATACTTTACTTGCTGTTTTGACATGAATTAAATGCAATTACATGGTTTTTCATTTGTTCACATGCTATCTTATTCATTCAACAATTTCACATGCTCATCTTTCACATTGCACAATTTACATGTTCACATACACCCATTCACATATGCTACTACATGGAGGTTATTAACCTATATAATATGATACTAAACATGATGTTACATCAACATATTAACATATGAATGATATGAATGTATGTTTTATTACATTGGTTTTCACATGCAATCATGCTCTCATTAACATTTACTCTCCCTTACACATCATTTCACACATTTTTCACATTGTTTACTCTTGCACTTTTACTTATCACATATCACATTTCTTGCACTTACCACGTGCCACATTCACATGTCATTTTACACTTTATTCACATTTTATCACTTAAGTTGCCGTGACACATAGTCCTAACTACCATCTAGAGGAAAACACACACTTTAGCACTTAGCACATATCACTTAGCACTTAGCACTTCACTTACACATATTCGCCACCTAGACAAACTAGTGATGAATCTTGGTTACTACACAGACCGAGAGAAGCCCTCTCTACCCTAACCAGTGGTACTTGTCCACCACCAGAATTTTATCCTAATGCCCTTAGGATATTTCACAACGTTGAGCCTTCCATAGGGACTTTTCTATGGTATAGCTCTCAGACCTCTATGGTAGCAGTGTCAATATCGGCTCACTTTTACATTAAGCACATTATCACAATCATTACATTCATGTACATTATTTGCATGCACTATTTAATACTTTTACACACACTTTTAACAAATTACACATTATCACATTGTTTACACATTTTTCATGTACCATTTAGCACAATTATACTCACTTTCACACATTCACATATACTTCAATTTTCCTAACATGATACTACTGTTCACAGAAATAAAATAACTCATATCACGGTCCTATACATGCTGCTTAATTACTGAATCACATAGATTTAATCTAACATGTTTAGTTTGACTATTTTCCATGGTGTAATTAAGAACTAAGCTTACTGTCAACAAAATAGATCCCAATTTTTATCACAGATTATTAACAGTAAAAATATCACATATTCAATTTTCTAGATTTTTATGAATAGTAAATCAATTTTTTGTAATTAGGACATATTTCAGGCATATTTCTCAATAATTGCACTTAATTAGATTTCGTAGTAAAGCAGTAGCATCCAACAGTTTCAAATCATGAAATCAGTCATCATACTAACAGGAAAAATTTATAAAACCCTAACATGCACTGGATCTAATTATTCTGGAAATACCATGGTCATTTCATGCTCACTGTCCAGTTACAAAAATTTTGATAAATAGGACCAATTACAGAAATTCAATTTTTCCACGGGATATGACCTACTGACTGTTCCTAACCACATAAAATATTTATAGAATCCACACATACCCGGAAGTCAATTAAACACCTTAAAGAGATCAAACAGTAATCATTTAAAGCCCTGAGGAACTTGGCGGCACAGTGTGTGCCGCCAACTGTGTTAACGACACTGTATGGTGCCGCCAATACAGGAACTTGGCGGCACACTTGTGGCCGCCAACTTCATCTCTGCAGGCAGTGCAGGAAGCACACAGATGCAAGGGGAATTTGGAGGCTCCAGGACGCGATAAAAATTCCAGAAAAATGCTGGGACCTAAGGGGACATGAGTAGGGTTGACATCCTTAGATCACTTACCTCAAAATAAATCCACAAAGATCAAATCTTGCCGAAGAAGCCCTCCTCGGCCTTGCCAAGAAGGTGCTCAATACCTCTTCAGATCTGGTTCTTCTGTTGATGTAGATTGATCCTCGGAGTTGGGGATGTTTCTTCTATGCATGGACTATCCTTCAGTCGGTGTAGATTGCCAGGAAACTCCTCCAGTCACCGGATCTAGCTCTCCAAAGATCAGCTTTTCTCCACAAGGGTTCTAGGGTTTCATAAAGGCCAAAAGACTTAATCCGGCCAGAATAGGGTGATTTTATAGAGCTGGGTAGTTTGGGTACGCATTAGGGTAGGTCTCCTATGGTTATAGATGGGTTTCCTAAACTGGAACCGGGAGAAATGCAGGCATTACCAAATCTGAACCCGTCACACTGCTGGGAACTTGGCGTCCACCTATGGTGCCTCCAGCAGGGGGTGTTGGCGTCCATCGATCTAGATGCCAACCCCTCTGGACATGTAGTCAGCGGCCTGCATGTTGCCACCAACTGTGCATTTCGGCCAGGAAATAGATATACATTAAAATAAATGTATCAACACATCATAAACAATTTAATGGTTATGGAAATAGGTAGATACTACATGCACGGAGTTAGACATATATATATATATGTATGTACACAACGTAATTACATACAACATGCATGGATTTAAACAAATATAACATTTACATCAATATTTAGATAATGCATGCACATTTAAATAAATACATTACATGCATGGAAATATCACATATATATTTGTACATATACATGCATATAAATAACTAAATAACTATAATATGCACAAAATTAATACACACACTATATACATAACAAGTAAATACCACATGCACAATGTAAAGTGAACAAAATTTCGGGGGTCTCACAACTGCAGTCCCCCAACTTCAGGCCCAGCGATAAGAAGATGTGTCCTCACTGCGAAAGAGCACACGGCGGTACCGAGTGTTGGAAGTTGGTAGGGAAGTGTCTCAAGTGTGGCAGTACCGAGCACCAAATCCGGGATCGTCCTAGGCTGCAGCAGGGTATTCAGCGAGAAGTGCCAGCCCTAGCAGCGGCAGCAGCAGCAGCGCCAGTCACAGGAAGACCAGGAAGGCCTCGAGCCCGAGCTCGAGTGTTTGCTCTAGCATGAGAGGATGCAGAACAGGCCGAGAACGTCACGGAAGGTACAGTTTTAGTCATGGGTGTGCATGCTCAGGTGTTGTTTGATACTAGTTCCACACACTCATTCATTTCCTAGCGGTTTGCTAAGCAGTTAGCGGCAGAGTCAGGAGTCAAGGCTGAGGAGTTAGAGGTTCCATTGTCCGTGCATACACCAGCAGGAATGGTATCGACTAGGAAGTGTATTCCATCTTTACCTGTGTGCATTTAGGACCGAGGCTTGTTCGGGTGCTTCTACTTGCTCAAGATGAAGGACTATGATGCCATTCTTGGTCTGGATTGGCTTGAGGAGCACTATGTCTTGGTGGATTGTAGAGGGAAGAAGATTACTTTCCGTATTCTTGGTGAGGATGAGTTCTCACATCCATTGCCAAGGAACTTAGCGGGAAGGTTTGTGATCTCCGCCATGAAGGCGATGAGGATGGTGAACAAGGGTTGTGATGCATTTATTGCCAGTGTGGTCTTAGTTCCGAAGGCCGATCAGTCACCGACCCTTGAGGAGATTGAGGTAGTGCAGGAGTTTCCAGACGTGTTCCCTGATGATTTGTCTGGATTGCCACTGGCTAGGGAGATAGAGTTCACTATAGAGTTGCTTCCAGGCACCTCTCCTATCTCTAAGGCTCCATATCGGATGGCACCTGCGGAGTTAGCCGAGCTGAGGAAGCAGTTGCAGAATTTTCTGGATAAGGGATTCATTCGCCCTAGTGTGTCACCATGGGGTGCACCTGTATTGTTCATGAAGAAGAAATATGGTTCCCTCAGGCTGTGCACTAATTACAGGAAGCTCAACCAGGTGACAGTGAAGCCTTTGCCCCGCATAGATGATTTGTTTGATCAGCTGCAGAATGCATCGGTGTTTTCAAAGATTGATCGGCGGTCCGGCTACCATCAGTTGAGGATTAAGGGAGAAGATGTGTCCAAGACAGCTTTCAAGACTCGTTATGGACACTATGAGTTTCTTGTGCTTCCATTTGGTCTGACTAACGCCCCTGCAACGTTCACGGATGTGACGGACCACGTCGCTCAAACCCGTTAACCTAATAATGAGCTTGACCCGACTCCATCTTCCGCGAACGAGCCATAGCCTCGTAAGGGATATCACGCACATGCCTGTGGAAACATAAAGGAACTCACTGATATATACATAAGATTCACAATCTCACACATATTTACATTGTATTTACATAGCCAAATTTCAACAAAAGTCAAAGTAAGGTACACAAGCCTGGGGCATACCCCGAGGTACAACAGAAGGAAATCTACACTACTAGAGGCGTCGGGCCAACACCGCTACAATGCAGCTCTGCACTAGAAGACGGTGGAGAAACCTCCTGCTCTCCTTCACCTGTAAGGAGTAGGGGTGAGCCTCACAAGTCACTGACTCAGTAGGAAAACTCCCCCAGAAATCGAGCAAATCAACTCAAGTACAAAAGCAGGAAGCTACGCTAGCAATTTATAGAGCAAGTTGAGCAAAATATTAAAGCTGTAATTACCACTTACCACTTATTGTTAACTCAAACCAACTTTAATAAATAAACGGCAAAACCACAACTCGGTGTATGTGCTAGAGTAGAGACCGCTACACTCGATCCACGTAGACTAGTTCGCGACACCAGCAACTGACCCAGACAAACCACACAGATCTACCTCTCAGTCTCGTAGCCACGGACGAAAGGTCCAGCTGCCACTCCACAAGAACAAGTCAAACAACTGTGGAGACCAACCAACACCACACCTGCGGACCACACAGCCGCAGGCCCATGCCTGGCACCTCTAGGGACCCTGGCCTGAGCTCCCTAAAGTGAGGCACTGGAAACAGGACTAGCTGGGGACCAGTGACGTCTACTGGTGTCCGTACCCCCAACTACGAGCGCGCTATAAGTGACAACACAACAAACTCTCACAAGTCAATGTCCCACTATCGTCTTTCCCTCAGCCGGACATACAACTCAAACACAGGAGTGAGGGTGTCCAGGACAGATGACACAGACCTTGACGGTACAACACAAGTACCAAGACAAGCCTCGAGCTCAAAGCCTGGCTCAGACAGAACCTGGGGCACCCAACTGAAGAGGTAACCACGGTAGGCGTCGTACTACTCGCCACGCACACACAAACCACGTGCGCACCACATAAACCACGTGAAACCTCGCATCAACCACGTGCACAACACGTCAACCACGTGAGCACAACACACTAACCGCGTGTACAACATGCCAACCACGTAAACTGTTTGCTAGCCTCGTATCAACACCTTCACAGGGCATTACTGTAACACCCCGAAAATTCGGTAATTGGAAAATTAGAAATAAATCGAAAATGATAAAATCAATATTTATGAAATAGCAAAAATGCACGTGTCATTATCATACATACAAAAACCATTAGAAAATTTTCATAAAAATCATAGTTCAACTCTAAATAATACTCCCTAATGACCCACGGAGAAATTCGTGCAAAGGAAAATCGGATGGTCCAAGTTTAAGGCGTTTTGCGACTGAGTATCGTAATCAGGGAATAAGTCAGGAAATCATTATCACACATACTTAGATGAGTCATAAAATTAAATAAAAATCATAGATGGACTTCAAATAATATCCTCTAATGATCCATCAAGAATTTTAGGTCAATAAAAGTCATTTGGGATATATTTAAGAGTTAGTGTGACTTCTTATCGTAATTAGGAAATAAGTGAGACAAACCATTATCAGGTGTATAAAATGAGATCATAAACTAAATGAGAAATTTATGGTGGACTCCAAACAATATGTGGGGATAGTCCATAAAAGAAATCAGATCAATGGACAATGTAAGACCCGTGAACAAATTCAAGTATGAAATTAGTAAATAAATAACTTTTGTATTATCGGAATAATAGAACTTACGTACCACTATTGTACGTGAGAAAACACATCGGAAAATTCCGTAAAAATTTATAAATCAACCCCAAATATTATCCCTAAGCGTTCCATGAAGGAATTCGTGCAACGGAAAATCTGATTGGCCGAGTATATGCCACATGTGACCAAGTTACCCAAATTAGAAAACTAAGTCGGAAAATTGTTAACACGAAAAAATAACCCAACTATAAATTAAATAAACATATTGGGGAGACTTCCAATATCATGTATTAATAACCTATTAACAAGATTGGGCTAATGGAGCACATTTGGCCCAAGGATAAAAATTGGGACAAGAAAATACCAGAAATTTGTGTATGTAATTATGCAATAATTAGATAGGGCAATTTAGGGTTAAAATAAGGGTGATTAGTCATGTATGGTAAGCCAAAACCGGACCCAACCCTAAGAGGAGGTTTCCTAAATCGTTGCTACCTTCTTTGGGTGAGAGAATCCCAGATTTCTTGGAAAGCAGGGAGCAGAATTCGCAGCCCCTTTCCTAGTCCCGTTAGGACTCTTAACTACACCCTAAATCTATAAGAACTCGTCCTCAAATTCTTGGGGAAGGTTTAGCAACAAGTTTGGGTTGTGAGCAGCAAGTTTGGAGCACTGGGGAAGTGGAGAACGGCTGGGGAAAACGTGGTCTTCCTCAACCTCGCTCTGCATCAACCCAGAAATCTGCAGGGAGTTCTTAGCGTTTAAAGGTAGATGTTCTCGGGCCAAGATTAAAGAAAACCAACACCATCATGTAGATCTTTGAGTCTAGGTTCATTTTCACTTGGTTTGACAAGTTTTCATGGAGTATACATTGTGTATTCGTAGTTTTCCCGAAGTCTCGCACAGTTAGGGCTTTTCCCATTCTTCTTATTATGCACGTGATTTGACACCGAATTAGCCTAAACTTCCTTCATGAAAGTTCTGCTACTTTAGTCATTATAATCTTTTATGTTGGATGTTTTGTCCAAAAGCATTTCTTTAGAGAGTTATAGGCATGGTAAGAGAGTCTCTGCATGATACTGCGATTTCGGGCTGCACTTAGCTTTATGTTCTTCACATGTTTTCTCAGAATTCAAGACTGAATTAGATCAAACCCTCAACATCAAAGTTCTTCTACTAGTTGTCCTCGTCATCTTTTATGTTGAACATTTCATCTTAATGTCATTCGTTAGAGAGTTACAAGAGGGGAAAGTGAATCACTGCATGAGACGTGGTTTCTGGTTACACCTGACTCATCTTTTTTTTCTGGAAGGGCCACTAGTGTCGACACTACTTGATCTAGTGTCGACACACTGTCCCAAAACAGCCCAGAAGGTGTTCTGGGAAGCTCTCTAGTGTCGACACTACCTGATCTAGTGTCGACACACTGTCCCAGTTTGATCCAGAAAGTTTCTGGGAGCTGATCTAGTGTCGACACTACCTGATCTAGTGTCGACACACTGTCCCATATTGGCCAGAAGGTTTTCTAGAAGCTGTCTCTAGTGTCGACACTACCTGATCTAGTGTCGACACTACTTGATCATTATGCCTTGTATTTGAAGCATTGTGTCGACACTACTTGATCATTCTGCTTTGTATTTGAAGCATTGTGTCGACACTACTTGATCATTCTGCCTTGTATTTGAAGCATTGTGTCGACACCACTTGATCTAGTGTCGACACTACCCTTACAAAAAAATTACATATTTTGGGTCTGATCATTTCATGATGTCTACTAGCATGTGCATGATGTTATATGGTATGCATGGACTTAAAATAAATCAACCCATTGAAAAATAGTAATGATATGAATACGATTCTAATGTGTAATTGTGATTGATCTTATGTCTATTGGATTATCTTGTGATCTTGCTTATTGTCAATTGATAAGATAAGAATATGATATAAATGTGGGGATGAATACATGTTGGTATGGACTTGCTAGTGGAGTTAATGTCATAATTTGCATATGAGTTTCAATAGTTTTATGTTTTCCGGTGTTCAAATAATCATTTGTCAATTACATACATGATAGGAAAGATCCGTAACTCGTCACTTACATATTTGCACGAATAGGCACACCCTTCTTGGGAAATTGAGAGCACATGTTCCGCATACGATCTGTCTTTAGAAACACCCTCATGTCAAGACATTAATGGATTATGAAACATGATACGTCATTATATTGCCTTTTGTTCTCTTGAGCTATTTGTCATACCTTGACTCTATGAATGATCATGTTCCTTTTACTACGAGCTTATTATTGAAACTCTGTGGCCATAATATGAATCTGTTTGTTCGGCACAACGTGGGACTCCGGTCCAAATTTGATCCAATGCCTGTGCAAATAAAGGGGCCTGGTCTGGTCCTAGGGAGGAGCACCCCAACGTACTTATTAACCGAGGGAGTATGGACTTCTGGTGCTTGGCATAGCACAAACAAATAAGCAAGATTAGTGTGAATGTGCCTTTGTTTGATATGATAAGTCTGATTTGATCTAATATGATATGATTTGATATGATACGTCTGATCATGTGAACGCATGATATCTGTCTGAATATGGCCAATCTCTTTTGATACGATTCAACTCTTGAAATATCTGTTTATTGTATATGCAACTCGACATTTTGATCTGATATGATATCCGTTCTATTCTGCTATTCAATCTGTTAGTATTGCATACATGGTCATCATATTCATGTGCATATCTGCCTATTTAAAATGTTAATCATGTATATTAGTGCCCGCACAATATTGAGATGTAAATCCTACTGAGCTAGTTCGCTCACCCCTATCATCCTGCCCTTTTTAGGAAGTGATGAAGAACCAGTGGAGTCGATGGGGCAGGGCAAGAGCGATGAGCACCCACCATATGAGTAGATGACAATTTAGAAATAGACAATTGAGTAGTTGATGTATTAGAGAAACATTGTTATTTGAATAATGAACCCTTTTCAGTGAGTTCTTCTTATGTAAGGTTGTAACTAGTTGAATGGAATGGAATAAATAATACTTTTGGTGACCATATTATGGTTTCGAATGTGTTATTATATTCAATTGTGACTCTGCGCTATTCAACTGTGATACGTCTGTTTGTATCGTTCACGCCTCCCGGTATTTATTCTGCTGCTAAAATATCGGGGCGTGACAGTTACAGATGCCAATGCACCGCTTATACTTGACAAGTACATAAAATATCAGTAATCGGATAATTCCTCCATTTAAACCATGCACAACATGACCTCTCGGCTGAGGTCGCGATGTGGGGTAATGTAGCCTTCAGAACGTGACACCCCGACATGTCGCGTTCATAACTTGAACACGACGGGTCGGCCTGTCGCGTTCTCAACGCGACAGGGGGCTCCGTCGCCTTCACAGGCATGAACCCTAATCCGGGATCCTCTCCACGGATCACCACCCCAAACCATGTAAACCACGCTTAATTTCTATTTTTCATGCTTTAATGAATGCCCTAGCATGATATATAACGTTCTTAAAGCCAATAACCATCCACACATGCAAATCAAGCAATCTCGCGGTGTAAAATGGGTAGAATTCCCCTACCTTCGCGAAGAACGTGAAGAATAGAGAACACCCGGCATTTCCCCCGCTCCACACAAGGTCCTCGCGGCGAGAACATGCCAAAAACACCACCAATCCGCCAAATCGCCCAATAAATCGCCACAGTACCTTCCCCTGGCCGAGCAGAGCTTGTGAAAGCTCTGTTTGGCCAAAGCAGCTTAAAAACGCAATGCAGTTAAGAACGAGACGTACCTCTCCATCACGACCTAAACGCGACAGAGTAGGGCATCGCCTTCTCAATGCCGACGTCAACATGCCGCCCAGCGCACGACATGCGACGCGCATGCAAACGACGACCGCCTCTCAGCAACAAGCAGAACGCGACCACCAGGGCCGTCGCGTTCAGAACGCGACGCGCACCCCTGTCGCGTTCACATGCAGTGAACCAACAGGTGCTTTGGGCCCAACCTGCCGGCCACATTGCCCTAAGAACCTACGTAGAACACTTGTACACACAACATTGGCCACACACTGGCCTCCACAACCATTAAACAAGGATCCGAAAAATGTGTGACGTTACATTACTATCATCTAAAAAGAAATTTCGACCTCGAAATTAAAAATGCAATTCAAGTGCGTAAAACATTAAACATAATAACATGTACTATCATCTAAAAAGGTTTAAAAGCTTACTCAAACAAGTAAGGATACGCTTTAGCCATCTCCTCTGCTAATTCCCAAGTATCCTCTCCTCCCTGTCTATTTTCCCATCTGACTTTTACCAGTTCAATTTCCTTATTCCTCAGCTTTTGTGTCCTGCGGCATGTGATCTACACTGGGTATTCTGGCATAGACATGTCTGGTTTCAAATCATCTCGCTGATAACTGACTATCAGTGCTGGATCTTCAATACATTTCCTCAACATAGAGACATGGAAAACATCATGAGCATCAGTGAAATCTGCTGGCAAATCAATCTTGTAAGTTGTCTCCCCAATTCTTTCTAACACTTGGAAGGGCCCCACATACCTTGGGCTCAATTTACCTTTCTTACTGAATCTCAAAACACCCTTTGTAGGAGACACTCTAAGAAAAACAAAATCCCCAACTTCAAATTGAAGTGGCCTACGTCGATTGTCTGCATAGCTTTTCTGTCGGCTCTGGGCTGTCTGCAATTTTTCCTTAATAAATCTGACCATCTCTGTAGTCTGCTAAATTAATTCTGGACCCATTACCTGCCTTTCTCCAACTTCATACTAGTTTAAAGGTGTTTTGCATGGCCTACCATATAGGGCCTCATAAGGTGCCATTCCAATGCTAGTGTGATAACTATTATTGTAGGCAAACTCTACCATGCCTAGATGGTGCTTCCAACTGCCTCTCCACACTAAGCAACAGGCTAGCAACATGTCTTCAATTGTCTGAATTGTTCTTTCTGTCTGACCATCAGTCTGGGGGTGATAGGCCAAACTGTACCTCAATTCTGTACCAACAACCCTCTGTAAGCTCCTCCAGAAACCAGAAGTAAACCTTAGATCCCTGTCAGAAACAATTGTCTTCGGGATTCCATGTAATGGAACAATTCTGCCAACATAAATTCTTGTTAATCTATCCACTGTCCAGGACATGCTCACTGCTACTAATCTGCATACTTTCGTTAATCTGTCAACAAATACCCATATTCCATTGTGCCCTATAGCTGTCCTCGGTAGTCCTGCCACAAAATCCATGGCTATATCGTCCCATTTCCACTATGGAATTGGTAATGGTTGTAGTAGACCTCCGGACTTTTAATGTTCTGCCTTTATTTGCTGACAAACTACACACATGGCAATAAATTCTACTATTTCTCTTTTCATGTGCGGCCACTAAAAATGTTTTTTCAAATCTTGATACATTTTAGTGCTACCTGAGTGAATAGTATACCTGGATTTATGAGCTTCTTCCAGTACCCTCTGCTTCACTTCTCTTTCTGCTGGTACATATAACCTGCCTCTGAGTCTGACTACATAATTATCATCAATGGTGACACCTTCCATCTTCACGATTTCTGCTAAATTTCCATTTGTTCTCTGAGCTTCAATGATCTGCTAATACAAAGATGGCTCTACAGCACTATTGTCTAGTACTGCTCGCCGTTGACGGCTGGGAACATATAATGAATTCTCTACTATTTCTTCATATAATTTCCACTCCTTTATCATCATATGACTCAGATATGCTTTTCTGCTCAGTGCATCAGCTACAACACTGGCCTTACCCAGGTGGTAAGCCAAACTAAAATCATAATCTTTTAAGTATTCTACCCATCTATGCTGACGGAGATTCAAATCATTCTGGGAGAAAATATACTTTTAACTTTTATGATCTGTGAAAATTTCAAATCTCTCACCATAAAGGTAGTGCCTCCACATCTTCAAGGCAAAAACAACTGCCGCTAACTCCAAATCATACGTTGGGTAGTTCTCCTCTGCTGGCTTCAACTGTCTAGATGCATAAGCCATCACTTTACCATGCTGCATTAGTACTGCTCCAAGCCCCCTTCTAGATGCATCTGTGTATATAACAAAACCACCACTACCTGCTGGTAATGTCAATATTGGTGCTGCTGTAAGCCTTTTCTTTAATTCCATAAAACATTTCTGGCATTCACTTGACCACACAAATGGCACACCTTTTCTGGTTAATTTGGTCATGGGTGCTGCAATTCTGGAGGAATCCTGTATAAAACGTCCATAGTAACCTGCTAAGCTCAGAAAACTTTTGATCTCTATAATTGTCTTTGGTGCTTCCCATTTCATATCTGCCTCAACTTTAGCTAGATCAACTGCAACTCCCTCTGCTGAAATAACATGACCCAAAAACTGAATTTCCTTTAACCAGAACTCACACTTGCTGAATTTAGCATACAATTGATTATCCCGCAAAATCTGTAAAGTAAGCCTCAAGTGTGTTGCATGCTCTTCTTCAGATGCTGAATAAACCAGTATGTCATCTATGAATACCACAATAAACTGATCCAAGTATGGATGAAAAATTTTGTTCATCAAGTTCATAAATGCTGCTGGTGCATTGGTTAGCCCAAATGGCATAACCACAAACTCGTAGTGCCCATACCTGGTTCTGAATGTTGTCTTGTCAATATCTTCCTCTTTAATCCTTAGCTGATGATACCCAGACCTCAAGTCAATTTTTGAGAGAACACCTTAGCTGATTGAAGCTGATCAAATAAATCATCAATTCTTGGTAATATATACTTATTTTTTGTCGTCACATCATTTAACTTTCTATAATCAATACACATTCTAAAGATTCTATCTTTCTTTCTCACAAATAATATAGGAGCTCCCCACGGTGAATGGCTCGGCCTGATAAAACATTTTTCTAGCAACTCTTGCAACTGTTTC
Source organism: Colocasia esculenta (assembly GCA_014218235.1). Lineage (NCBI taxonomy): Eukaryota > Viridiplantae > Streptophyta > Magnoliopsida > Alismatales > Araceae > Colocasia > Colocasia esculenta. Next base: position 11,496,460 of record CM024765.1, on the reverse strand, counting down.
TTTAATTCCTTGAGCTCTGGTGGTGCCATCATGTACGGTGCCTTAGAAATTGGCATTGTTCCTGGTTGCAATTCAATTGTAAAATCCACCTCTCTGTGTGGAGCCAAACTTGGCAAATCATCTGGAAATATATCTGCAAATTCCCTGACCACTGTAACTACCTCTACTGATTTACCAGTCTCTACTAGACTCACAAAAGCTTAATAAGATATACACCCCTAATTCAACAATTTTCTAGCTCTAATTGCTGAAATTATAAATTTGGAGGTATAAAAAGGCATACCTTGAAATTCAAATACTGCTCCACTGGGGTGACAAAACCTGACCTTTTTCTTTCTGCAATCCACCATAGCCCCATAGGCCTCAAGCTAATCCATTCCCAAACTAATATCATAATCTCTCAATTGCAAAGCATATAATCTAGCTGGCATCTAATTCCCTAAAACCACAATAGGAGTCTCATCTATGTAACAAGAGGTGAGCATAAACTCACTCAAAGGAACCTCTACCACCAACTCACACAATTTCTCTTCTAGTGGATGCACCATACAATCTAAAAACACTTCGGAAATAAAAGAATGAGAAGCACCCGAATCAAATAAAACTCTTGCTGAGAAATTATAGATAGGTAATATGCATTCTATTAAATTAGATGCCTCTGTCTAGGCTCAGGTGATAGCCATAACCCGGCCCCTACCTCGCTAATGCAGTGCTCCCCTACCTCGTCCTGCTGGTGGCTGCTGGGGCTGCGGCTGCTGCTAAACTCCTCTTCCATACCCATACTCTCTGAGATAGGGGTAATTGTGGATCAAATGCCCCAGCTGATCACAATTATAACATCTATAACCTGGTGGAAGTGTAGGCTACCTGGCTGTACTCTGCTGAGACTCCTCCACCTCTGGCCTATAGCCACGTCCCTGCTGGAACATCTGCTGGCGACCTCCTCCTTGACCTCTGAATATTTTCTTCAATTTTGAACCCCACTTGCTGAAACCTGAGAAACATGGTCCCGCTGGCGCCTTTCCTTTACTGATCCCGGAAGACTGCTGGGGTAGCCAGAAACTACCCGAACCTGACTCTCCTGCCTGGCGAGTCCGAACGGACCTCTCTAGTGTGGCTGCTCTCTGGGCCGCCTCTTCCACAGTCTTGCACATAAGCGGTATTACTGCATTCTGCAACTCAATCCTCAAGCCTCGAATGAAATACTCAACCATCATGGCATTATCTGACGCAACGTATGGGACATATCTACTAAGTGCCATAAATCGCATCTGGTACTCTAAAATAGAAGAGTTCCCTTGCTGAAGTGTCCAGAACTGCTCCCTCTTTGCCTGCTGAACTTGCACGGGAGAGAATGTATCATTAAATACCTCGAGAAATTCCGGCCATATGATAGCCTCCTCTGTCCTGCCTGCAAAAGTGGTCTGCATCTTTAATCTCCACCATTCCTGCGCAAAACCCCGCAACTGATATGTAGCTAAGACCACCCTGTTTGCTGGTGAACACATCATCATCACAAAAACTCTCTCAATCTCGTGAATCCAGTGCTTAGTTGTGTCTGGATTCGATCCACCTGTATAGGTAGGCGGTTGCAGCCTCAAAAACCTTTCAACCTGCATAACGGGTTCTTCTGCTGCTCTTACTAGTGGTGGTGGTGGTACAGGTACTGCAAAAGGTACCTCCACACCTGGTGGTGGTGAAATTGGTGCCACTGGCATGGCCCCTCCTGCAACTGGTGGTACTGCTACTGTCGACTGTACCGATGCTTGTTGATCCATTCTCACACAAATATTTGTAAGACTTTCCCATATTCTCTCTATCATTCGCTGAGTTGACTCCTCCTGCTCATCTCCTCCACCACCCCAATCTCTCCTATCGGCCATCTCAAATCCCTGCACAAACAACATTCCAGCCACATACACGCCAACAAATCATTACAAAACAGCTACCAGCAGTGGACTTGTGTAGAAATAAGGCTATGTAATTTCCCAGTTCCTTCATATTTACACGGACCTTGCTCTGATACCAATTGTGACGGACCATGTCGCTCAAACCCGTTAACCTAATAACGAGCTTGACTCGACTTCGTCTCCCGCGAATGAGCCGTAGCCTCGCAAGGGATATCACACACATGTCCGTGGAAACACAAAGGAACTCACTGATATATACATAAGATTCACAATCTTACACATATTTACATTGGATTTACATAGCCAAATTTCAAAAAAAGTCAAAGTAAGGTACACAAGCTTGGGGCATACCCCGAGATACAACAGAAGGAAATCTACACTGCTGGAGGCGTCGGCCCAACACCGTTGCAATGCGGCTCCTCACTAGAAGATGGTAGAGAAACCTCCTATTCTCCTTCACCTGTAATGAGTAGAGGTGAGCCTCGCAAGTCACTGGCTCGGTAGGGAAACTCCCCCAGAAATCGAGTAAACCAACTCAAGTACAAAAGCAGAAAGCTACGCTAGCAATTTATAGAGCAAATTAAGCAGAATATTAAAGCTATAATTACCACTTACCACTTGCTATTAACTCAAACCAACTTTAATAAATAAACGGCAAAACCATAACTCGGTGTACGTGCTAGAGTAGAGACCGCCACACTCGAGCCACGTAGACTGGTTCGCGACACCAGCAATTGACTCAGACAAATCACACAGATCTACCTCTCAGTCTCGCAGCCACGGACGAAAGGTCCAGCTGCCACTAAAACAAGTCAAACAACTATGGAGACCAACCAACACCACACCTGCGAACCACACAGCCTTAGGCCCATACCTGGCACCTCTAGGGACCCTGGCCTGAGCTCCCTAAAGTGAGGCGCTGGAATAGGACTAGCTGGGGACCAGTGACGTCTACTGGTGTCCGTACCCCCAACTACGAGTGCGCTACAAGTGACAACACAACAAACTCTCACAAGTCGCTGTCCCACTGTCGTCTCTCCCTCAGCCGGATGTACAACTCAAACACATGAGTGAGGGTGTCCAGGATAGATGACACAGACCTTGATGGTACAACACAAGTACCGGGACAAGCCCCGAGCACAAAGCCTGGCTCACACAGAACCTGGGGCACCCAACTGAAGATGTAACCATGGTAGGCGTCGTACTACTCGCCATGCACACACAAACCACGTGCGCACCACACAAACCACGTGAAACCTCGCATCAACCACGTGCACAACACGTCAACCACATGAGCACAACACACTAATCGCATGTACAACACGCCAACCACGTAAACTGCTTGCTAGCCTCCTAAACAACACCCTCATAGGGCGTTACAAGTGCCAATGCACCGCTTATACTTGCCAAGTACATAAAATATCAGTAATCGGATAATTTCGCCATTTAAACCATGCACAACATGACCTCTCAGCTGAGGTCGCAATGTGGGGCAATGTTGCCTTCAGATCGCGACACCCCGACATGTTGTGTTCATAACCTGAACGCGACGGGTCGGCCTGTCGCGTTCTCAACGCGACAGGGGGCTCCATCGCCTTCACAGGCAGGAACCCTAATCCGGGATCCTCTCCACAGATCACCACCCCAAACCATGTAAACCACGCTTAATTTCCATTTTTCATGCTTTAATGAATGCCCTAGCATGATATATAACGTTCTTAAAGCAATAACCATCCACACATGCAAATCATGCAATCTCACAGTGTAAAATGGGTAGAATTCCCCTACCTTCGTGAAGAACGTGAAGAACGGAGAACATCCGGCATTTCCCCCGCTCCACACAAGGTCCTCACAGCGAGAACATACCAAAAACACCACCAATCCGCCAAATCGCCCAGTAAATCGCCACAGCACCTTCCCCTGGCCCAGCAGAGCTTGTGAAAGCTCTGTTTGGCCAAACCAGCTTAAAAACGCAATATAGTAAGAATGCGATATACCTCTCCGTCGTGACCTGAACGCGACAGAGTAGGGCATCGCCTTCTCAATGCCGACGTCAACATGCCGCCCAGTGCACGACACGTGGTGCACATGCAGACGACGACCGCCTCTCGGCGACAAGCAGAACGCGACCACCAGGGTCGTCGCGTTCAGAACGTGACGTGCACCCCTGTCGCGTTCACAGGCAGTGAACCAACAGGTGCTTTGGGCCCAACCTGCCGGCCCACATTGCCCTAAAAACCTGCGTAGAACACTTGTACATACAACATTGGCCACACACTGGCATCCACAACCATTAAACGAGGATCCAGAAGGATCCGAAAAATGCGCGACGTTACAATGGATCTCATGAATAGGGTGTTTAGACCATATTTGGATAGCTTTGTAGTGGTGTTCATTGACGATGTGCTAGTCTATTCTCCTGATGAGGCTACACACCGTGAGCATTTGAGGGTTGTTCTAGAGGTTCTCCGAAAGCACAAGCTGTATGCTAAGTTCAGCAAGTGCGATTTCTGGATACGCGAGGTTCATTTCCTTAGGCATGTTATCTCAGGCACTGGAGTTGCAGTTGATCCGACAAAGGTTCAGGCTATGTTGGAGTGGGAGACTCTAAGGACACCATCAGAGATTCGGAGTTTTCTTGGCTTAGCAGGCTATTATAGGCGATTTATTGAAGGATTTGCCTCTATCGCCGCACCTTTGACTAAGCTAACTAGAAAGGTTGTGAAGTTTGTGTGGTCTGAGGATTGCGAGAGTAGCTTTCAGTTGCTGAAGATGAAGCTTACATATGCACCCGTATTGATCTTGCCGAGTGGTGCATAAGGTTTTGCTATCTACTCTGACGCTTCTCAGATAGGTCTTGGTTGTGTGTTGATGCAGCATGGTAAGGTAGTTGCATATGCTTCTCGCCAATTAAAGGAGCATGAGCGTAACTATCTGACCCATGATTTGGAGCTAGCGGCTGTGGTTCATGCATTGAAGATCTGGAGACAATATCTTTATGGTGTCAAGTTCGAGGTGTTCACTGATCACAAGAGTCTGAGATATCTCTTTTCTCAGAAGGACTTGAACCTATGGCAGAGGAGGTGGATTGAGTTCCTTAAGGACTACGACTTCGAGCTTTAGTACCATCCAGGGAAGGCGAATGTCGTAGCAGATGCTCTCAGCCGGAAGAGATCATTGCTTCAGTAGGATTGGAAGATGCTTGAGGATGCGGCATGTGCGATGACTGAGTTAGAGCCACAGTTGTGTCAGGCTTTCGTGGCTTAGTTGTCTATCCAATCCACAATTCTAGATGAGGTGATCGAGCAGCAGAAGGCTGATCCTAGACTTCAAGTAATGGTGGGAAAGGCAGGCATTGCTCGTGATGAGGACGATGTTATTAGATTTCAGCACCAAGTTTGTGTTCCTGATGTTTTAGATGTTCGTGAGCGTGTTCTTGCAGAAGCTCACAGGTCGAGGTTCTCTATTCATCCAGGCAACACTAAGATGTACCAGGATTTGAAGAGATCTTTCTGGTGGTCTGGTATGAAGAAGAATGTGGCAGAGTTCGTGTCTAGATGTTTAGTATGCCAGCAGGTGAAGGCCGAGCGTCAGCAACCATCGGGCCTTATGTAGAAGATGGAGATACCTGTGTGGAAGTGGGAAGCAATCACTATGGATTTTGTGACGGGTTTGCCCAGATCAGCCAAGGGCAATGACTCGATTTGGGTGATTGTAGATCGTTTCTCCAAGACTGTTCATTTCTTGCCTATGAAGTAGAAACAGTCCGTGGAGAGTTTGGCTAGGCTATATGTGGGCAGCATTGTAAGGTTGAATGGTGTGCCGAAGTCGATTATCTCAGACCGAGACCCACGGTTTACATCAAGGTTGTGGCAGGGTTTTCATGATACTTTGGGTTCTCAGCTGAAGCTTAGTTCGGCGTTCCATCCCCAGATAGATGGTCAGTCCAAAAGGACGATCCGGATGCTCGAGGATATGTTGAGAGCGTGCGTGCTTGATTGGAATGGTGATTAGGAGCGTCATCTACCTCTTGTGGAGTTCGCCTACAACAACAGTTTTCATGTGAGCATTGGCATGGCTACGTTTGAGGCTCTATATGGGCAACCTTGTAGATCTTCTTTGTGCTGGGAGGAAACAGGCGATAGGCAGCTAGTTGGTCCAGAGTTGGTGCATGAGACTTCGATAAGATTCAGCTTATCAGGCAGAGGTTGGTTGCGGCGCAGGATAGGCAGAAGAGCTATGCCAACAACAGGAGGAAGGATTTGGAGTTCTAGATTGGTGAGCATGTATTTCTTAAGGTTTCGCCTACTCGAGGCGTTGTTAGGTTTGGCAGGCATAGCAAGTTGAGTCCTAGATTCATTGGCCCGTTTGAGATTCTCAAGCGGATGGGCAGCGTGGCATATGAGCTAGCTTTACCCCCAGCACTAGCTATTGTTCACCCAGTCTTCCACGTGTCTATGCTTAGGAGATACGTGCGAGATCCGTCTCATGTTATTAGTCACGAGCCAGTGGAGATTCAGCCAGATTTGTCGTATGTAGAGCAACCAGTAGCTATCCTTGATCGGAAGGTTCAGCACCTCAGGAACAAGAGCATTGCGTCCGTGAAGGTGTTATGGAGGAATTTCTCACGGGAGGAGGCTACATGGGAGCTTGAGGATGCCATGAAGAAGAAGTATCCCCATTGTTTGGTTAGTATTTTCGTTCTAACTTCGAGGACGAAGTTTTCTTTTAGGGGGAGAGGGTGTAAGGCCCTCGAATTTTGTCATATTATACTTATTTAACTTTGTGCATATTATAATTATTTAATTCCTTATGTGCATGTGTATATACATGTTTAATTCTGTACATATTGTCTTTATTTAATTTTGTGCATATTGTATTTAAATAATGTTGTGCATATTATATATACGTAATATGTGTATGTATGTAAATTGATATTTCTGTTTTCTACCGAAATCCCTGTTGACGTCAACATCCATTGATGTTAAGGGTAGGTTGATGGCAACCAGTGTGCCGTTGACTTCATGTTGACGTCCAGATCGATGGACGCTGACTTCCTGTTAACGGCAGCAATGTGGGCGTTTACTTCTCCAGTTATGTTGCAATTCCAGATCTGTAAACGGTTGCGTTTTCTCTAGTTCTTGAATTGGAAACCCACCCCAACGGTAGGAAACCTAATGTTAATCATACCCCGACGCATTAGCCCTATAAAACACCTAGATTCGGCGAAATTAGGTCTTTTGGCTTATGAAGAAACCTAGGGTTGTTGTGAGAAAACTAGACTTTGTGCAAGCTAGATCTGGCGATTGGAGAGTTCTTTCGGCGATCTACTATGACTGGAATGAGCTCTTGATATTGAGGAATCTTCCTCGACTCCGGAGATCCATCTGCATCAGCAAAAAGACAGGATTCGGGAGGGGATTCTGCACCTTCGTGGCTTGACCGAGGAGAGCTTCTTCGACAATATTTGATCTTTCTAGAATTTATTCCAGGCAAGTAATCAAGGGTTAACATCCCTAGATATGTTCCCTAGGTCCTAGCAATTTTTCTGGATTTTATCCGTGTCCTGGAACCCCAAATTCACCTTTTTATTTGCGTTCAGTCTGCACTTTCTGCATACAGGAAATTGACGGCAAGCTTGCTGCCGCCAAGTTCTTGAGTTGACGGCAGTATCCTGTGCCATTAACCCATGTTGACAGCAAGGTCCTTGCCGTCAAGTTCTTCTGTTCTTCACAGAATTATATTGAGCATGTCTGTGTTATGAGTTCGGATTTCTAGATGATTATGCAAGCTGTAAAATTTATGGCTGGTTAGATATGGTCAGTAGGTCATATCATGAGGTTCTGTCGAATTTCTGTGCATGGTTTTAATTAATATAGTTTCTACTGTTAGAGAATAAGCATGTTATGGCTGTGTTTAATCCTGAAAAATTAGTTTTATTGCATGTTAATGTCACATAAAATTTCTGTGATCTTATAGTGACTGTTCACATATTTTGGACCTGTTAGAACCAACTACTTTACTATCTAACATGTTAGGTGAAAATTTCATTGAAATATGCATGAAATCTATTTAAATTATTAAATTTTGTTTTACTATTACGAAAAAATATGAAAAATTAGACATATGATATATTACATGTATAAAGACTGTGACAAAAATTTGATATTATTTTGACAACTGTGAGTATTGTTTGTATTTTAAAAGGATATTTAAGCCATGATAAGTGCGTTTAATGTAAATCATGTAATTTCAAGAGAATTGTAGCATGTTAGGGCACTGTTATGTTTGATTTAACACTGTGGAACAGTCATACTGAGTTCTGTAACTAAAACATATGTATTTGTTTAAAGTGCATGAGAATGAGTTAAATAGTGCATGTGAATAATGTAAACCATGTGATTAAGTGTTAATGTGTAAATTGTGCCGACATTGACACTGCTACCATAGAAGGCTGCGAAGCCGTACTATAGTAAAGTCCCTATGGGAAGGCTCAATGCGTATGTGATATCCTATGGGCATTAGGATGAAATTCTGGAGGTGGACAAGTATCATTGGTTAGGGTAGAGAGGGCTTCTCCCAGTTCTGTGCAGTTACCAAGATTCGTCACTGTGTTGTCTAGGTGATGGGTATATGTTATGTGAATGTGTGTCCTTTATGGTGATTCGGACTATGTGTCACGGCAAATTAAGTGTAAAAGTGTGAACAATGTGAATATGTGCAATGTGAACATGTGAAAGTGTTATGTAAATGTGTTAGCATGTGAAAAGATGTGAAACTATGTGAATGTAATAAATCCATGTTAAAACAGCAAGCTAAAGATGTGTATGTGTTTTAAAAGCATGTGAAAATGGTTAGATATCATGCTAGGATTGCTAGTTACCTTGTGCTAAGTTCCATGCTTTAATTGTTTAAGAACATGATTGATATGAGCTATGATTAGCAACATGAATCAAGTTATTTATCATGTGTAGAAAGTATGTGCAGGTTGTTTATGTATATTTGTAAATTGTCATAAAGTATGTGCCATGTATTTCTTTTATTGTTTAAAAGATAGCATGTGTGTGATATGTATAAGGATGTACCTTAGGTTGCTTGCTGGGTCTTGTTGAAAGACTCATACTTGCTTTAACATACATGTGAGACAGGCATCCCCGTACTTGAGGAGGATATAGTGAGGAGCGACTCCGAGCGCGAGGAGTAGCTTCACTTATGGAGATTACTGCGTAGTTACTTTTCTTTTCATAGTATGTAAACATGTTATTCATATAGACATGTATAATGTGGACAATTGTTATTTCTTTACATTTGCTATATAGACTGTGGAATTTATGTGAATGATGATGGAATAGGAGTTACTTTCTATTTCCGCTATACTCTCCTTGCTATTTATGTACATCTCGACCTATTGTGTAGTGTTGGGTAAATGTCCCACTGTAATGACGCCATTTATATCAATGTGGATTGGTATAATCGTACCGGTATAAGGAGGGTTTCTACAAGTTGTGCTTAGTAGAATTTACCTTCTAAACATAATAAAAGTAAGGTATGAAGGTAGCATAGAAAGGGACCATGGGTATGCATTCCATAAATGAGAGGGAGAGAGAGAACACAACTGACATACAAAAGTTTCATAATAGTGCAAAAAAAAAATTGTAAAAGAGTTACTCTGAACCAATCAGTAATCGAACAAGTATAATTTAGTTCATGACACAATTTCATGGAAATGTAGAGCAAAATTTTGCATATAGTGGTGCATGACAAACACTCAGATGATCCATTATCATTCCGTACAGCCAGTAAATGAATTCGGGTGCTCCTTCTGAGACTGAATTGGCCCCATTTGCACATGCATAATATTCAAGTGAGTTCGGAGACCCCAAAGTGTGTTACACCATTTCCATTTGATCATTATTCATGTACGACCTTTGGGCAGATGTTAAGTTCAAGAAATCTCATTGTACTGATAATACCAAGTCAAGTAAGTCAAATGTAAGAGTATGAGGGTAACAAGTCAAGTGTAAAGTTAACGTGTCGGGTTTGTGAAGGTTAAATCAAGATATAAGAAAAACTAGATAAAATGACAAACTGGAACTAAATAGAGAAATCGATCGACCGTTCAGGGGTTTCGATCGACCGACCTAGCCAGTAGCTTGGTCCTAGATTTAGAATGAAATTGGTCGATCGTAAGAACAAAATCGGTCGATCGGAAAGGACAAATCAGTCGACCGAATTTTGATTTTCGATCGATCGATTCTGAAAAAATTGGAATCACACGAGTTGAAAATCGCACCAACTTTTCTAGCATGGGAATGGAAATAAACAAACAGGAATAGGAGAGGAGAGTCTATTCTACCGTTGGACATACTGTAACACCCCGGCCCCCCTTGGGCCCTTGGCCCCGTCCTCTGGGTCGTGGCAGGGCGACTGTCGCGACGTGGTTCCGATCGTGTCGATGTCTGGTTCTGCTTGGGATTGCGACAGGGGGTATGTCGCCTTCTTGAAGACGACATACCCACTGTCGCCTTCTGGTTTGATGGATGGCGACATGGGGTATGTCGCCTTCTTGAAGGCGACATGGCCTATGTCTCCTTCCCATCGTGTCACCCCAGACGCCGTCTGACAGACGTGAAGGGCGTCCTTTGTGTCAGTACGGCTCTGGCGGTGTCGGGTGAACGCGACAAGATGGTTGTCGCCTTCACTTTTTCGAATTCCGAGATTTGAATGTTGTCAGTGGGTTGCGACGGGGTGTGTGTAGCCTTCTGGTTCCCGTGGCGACATAGGATATGTCGCCTTCTCAGCACCGGGGCTTAAAGCCCGGGCGCCCGAGCCCCTTCCCCTCTCTCGCGCCTCTCCTCCCCCCCCCCCCCTTTTCTCTCGCCCTCTTGGAGCTTCCGACGGTTTTGGGGTGCCTCCCCCATGTTGAGGCGGCCGTGCTGAGGAGGGTGACGCTCCGTTCGCAGCAGGGTTGTGTTCGTGCCGTGCGGTGCGAGGAGGAGACGGCCAAACCTACGAGAAGGCCCCAACGGGTGCGTTCTTCGCGTGGAGGTAGGGACATTCGACTCCTTCGCCCTAAGCATGATCCCCTCCCCGTCTAGACCGTGGTTCTCGTGTGATTGGGGTTTGGGAAGTGTGAGACTCCATGCTCGTGTGAGTGAGGTTTTCCTCCGAGCGTAGAATCCATGTTCTTGGGGTGTTCGAGGGTGGTTTGTGTTTTAATGATTTTCTAGCATGATAATCATGCTCCCCTCCCCCGTGTGTAGTGTTTCTCCCATTTCGGGGAGGTTCCCGAAAGAAGAGTCTCCGGAACCCTCGACTGGCCTGAAGGCGACGTACCCTGTGTCGCCACCTGACTGGTAAGGCGACACCCCCTATGTCACCTTCTTGAAGGCGACAGGGCCTATGTCGCCTTCTCAGTCCAGAGGCAGGTTGTGCTTCCGCCGTTTCCGTTTTCGCTTTACTGTACCGTGGCACCTGTGCTAGTTCCCTAGTACGGTCTCACACTAGTCGTTCGCCCGGTGCGCGGCACTTGAGGGCTTGTCCCGTGCGAGAGGTTGTTACCGTTACCTGGGACCCCCGTCCTCGGGAGCCTGTTGAGGGAGTACTCCGGGCTACGAGTGTGCTCGAGTTGGCAGCCGCTTAGGCGCTCTGGAGCTGAGGGGAAAACGGTGGTTAGGACAGTGGCGTGTGAGTCGCTTGCAGAGCTCTCGTGGTTGGTCTGGGACGCCGAGGACAGTTTGGAGTTCTACCCGACGCAGGCCAGCTAGTCCTGTTTCTCACTGCCTCGCTCCTTGCGGCCCTGGAACCGCTTGGGGAGGTCAGGCGTGGGACCGTAGTCCGGCCAGACTACGGCGGTTACTGTTGTTGTACTTGTGTCCTACCTCGCTCTGACGAGACGCGAGGGTCAGGACCTAGGTCGAGGATAAGACGTCTGTGGACGCACCTGACCGTCTGACTAGTGGTGTTGTTCCCGTAGCTAGTGTTCCTTGTCCAGGCGGAGTTCCCTCCGTCTGTGTTTTACTAGCCGTGTGGTGGTCACGACGAGCAGTCGTACGGAGTTTCCGACCGAGAGTACTTTCCGTACCGTGTTAGCTTTAGCTTCGCTTCCGCACTTCCTTTTGTAGGTAGAAAGATATCAACTGCCGTCTTTCCTTTATTAATAGTTGTATATGTTCCTCTGCCTGTTTAGAGCCAGTAGGAGATTGGTAGTCCCTACTGAGCTTCTGTTGTGAAGCTCATCCTCTGTTTTCCAGGTGAGTCTTTCCAGCAGCGGCAGGCGCGCGTCGAGCGGAGGAGACGGGGCGGTAGTCTTGGTCCCCGTAGCTAGCAGTGGTTCCCCCTCTCAGTGTACGTCACCCTCGGGGTATGCCCCTAAGGGACTTGTCTCTCCCTTACCTTACTTGTACTAGTGTGCGTGCGTTGGGACTGTACTTAGAGCGTACGCAGCGGTCTCGCTTTACTTTCCTGTTTCCGCTTGTACGCTTCTAGCTTAGCAGTTGACGTTTACTTCCGCTACATATCCTGTCAGACGCGTGTTATAGCCCTTCCGGGTCCCCTGGTCCGTGGGCGCGACCGCGAAAATCGGGTCCTCGGCATGCCGAGGGTCGGTTCTCGGGTCGTTACAATTGGTATCAGAGCTTGGTCTGACAGGACTTGTAGTGGATCTAAACTGCAACAGTAAGTCCCAACAATAGTAACAAGTACATTGCTAGCCGCCCGAGAGGTATTTGTAACCTTTGTCAGTTGTGTTGCCGTGTAGGTCATGGCTCCGCGTCGGCGCAGTCAGGCTAGGCAGCTGGTTGAGCAGCAGGATGAGTCCGATATGCCCGCTCAGGGGCAGGTTCAGGAGGAGGTGTCCGTGGAGGAGTCAGTGGCACAGCCTCAGGGTGCACAAGCAGCAGCAGCAGAGGTAGCGGCAGCAGGTGGGTAGCAGCAGGAGTACCACCCTCAGCCTCAGCAGTATGCAGACTGGTTTCCCATGGCCGAGCAGTTCTTTAGAGCTATGTACCAGGGAGCGTACCAGCCCAGGTAGGCAGCAGCAGGTGTTCAGCTTCCGGTATCTCCGTTAGCGGTGTCGAAGCAGTAGGTAGAGCCAGAGGTGGAGCAGCCAGAGCGTCAGCGGCGGTCGGGCACTGGGAGTACCCGGGCCCGGCGGCGAGGACGGCGGTTACGGAGGACAGGACCGCTCTCCTCGAGAGGTTCCTGCGCCTTCGCCACCGATGTTCCACGGTGAGTATGATCCAGATAAGGCAGAGAGCTGGACCCATGAGTTGGAGCGCATCTTCGAGACTATGGAGTGCACTGAGGAGGACCAGGTTCGTTTGGCAGTATACCAGCTCAAGGGAGCAACCCATGAGTGGTGGAGAGTTCAGAGGCAGACTCACTTCCAGGGGCAGCGGTTGGACCAGATCTCTTGGCAGCAGTTTTCAGAGGTCTTCCACGGCGAGTACTTCCCCGACTACGCTCGACGTGAGAGACGGGACCAGTTCCACGAGTTGGTGCAGGGCAACCTCACAGTTTCTCAGTACCACCAGAGGTTTGTCCGGTTGTTGAGGCATGTGCCTCATGTAGCAGGCAGTGACCAGGCTTGTGCAGAGAGGTTTATAGCAGGGTTGAGACCAGACCTGAGGTGGGGTGTGACGGCACACATGTGTACCACCTTGGGAGAGGCCGTGGCGAAGGCCACCGCCTTGAATAGGGAGACTTGGCAGCCTCAGCAGCAGCAGTAGTAGTAGGGAGGAGCCTCTTCCAGGTCCTCGCCGTACCAGCGTCCAGTAGGCAGCCACGGTAGTGCGACTTCCTCTTCCTCAGGCTCGGGCAGTTCTGGTAGCTCTGGAATTCGCTCGCAGTTCAGGAAGTTGTCTACTCGTGGGGGTGGACGGAGCCGTCAGCAGAGGCGTCAGTCCAGGTTTGCAGAGTAGTCAGTACAGCAGGGTGCTGAGCAGGGCAGTCAGGAGCCAGTGTGCTACACTTGTGGCTTGCCAGGCCACTTTAGGAGGGATTGCCCTAGGGGGCAAGCTCCGCAGCAGCAGCCGCCAGTGCAGTACGCGCAGCAGCCACCTCAGTACCAGTACCCTCCCCAGCAGCAGGCACCGCGTCAGCAGCAGAGAGGGCAGTACCAGCAGCAGGCCCAGCTGTTCCCGCAGTCGGAGCAGTACCAGTCGTACCAGCAGTAGCAGCAGCAGTTTCCTCAACACCAGCAGTCGCCTCAGCAGCAGCCCAGCAGGCGCCGCAGCGTGGACGTGGTCGTGGTCGCGTGATGGCACTCACCCGGGAGCAGGCAGAGGCATCGAACCTGGTGATAGGTACTCTACCTATCCTTGGCAGAGCTGCTCGTGTTTTGGTTGATCCCGGTGCTTCCTTGTGTTTTGCTTTCGAGGAGTTTTACGAGTCTCTTGCTTGTCACACACCCGAGAGGCAGTGTGACGTATTGGTCGATCTCCCGTCCGGTGACTACATGCGTTCCTTCGGGTACCTGGAGGGTGTGACAGTCGAGGTTGAGGGTCACCAGTTGCCGGCCAGGTTGTACGCGCTGCAGCTTTGCGACTTCGACGTCATCCTGGGCATGGACTGGTTGGAGGCTCACTCAGCCGTGGTTGATTGTCAGAGGAAGACCGTTCGGTTCGAGATACCTGGAGCACCTGTTCTCTGCTTTCGAGGTATCCGGTCTACCCGTCGGCCGTTCATTTCTTTCTGTAAGGCTCGTCATTTGATCCGTGATGGCTGCGTTGCTTACCTTGCTTCGATTTGTTCCTTGGAGCCTAGCGGGTCTTCAGTTTTTGATGTGACAGTTGTTTCTGAGTTTTCTGACGTGTTTCCGGAGGATCTACCTGGGTTGCCGCCTGAGCGAGAGGTAGAGTTCTCCATCGAGCTTTTGCCTGGTACGATGCCTTTGTCCAAGGCACCTTACCGGATGGCCCCGGCGGAGCTGCGTGAGTTGAAGCGCCAGCTGCAAGAGTTGCTTGAGTTGGGCTTCATTCGTCCGAGCCGTTCGCCGTGGGCGCGCCTATTTGTTCGTGAGGAAGAAGGATGGTATGTCTTCGTTTGTGCATCGATTATCGGCAGTTGAACCAGGTCACTGTGAAGAACAGGTACCCGTTGCCGAGAATTGATGATTTGTTTGATCAGTTGCAATCGGCCCGAGTTTTCTCGAAGATCGACTTGAGATCCGGCTACTACCAGCTGCAGATCCGAGAGTTAGATGTTGGTTTGACGGCTTTCCGTTCCAGGTACGGTCACTTTGAGTTCGTGATGCCGTTTGGGCTGACGAACGCACCTGCAGCATTCATGGATCTGATGCATAGGGTGTTCAGTGAGTACCTAGACCGCTTTGTTGTTGTTTTTGTTGATGACATTCTGGTCTACTCGGCTTCTGAGGAGGAGAACGAGGAGCACCTGAGGATCGTGCTG
The DNA here is from genome assembly GCA_014218235.1 of Colocasia esculenta. NCBI lineage: Eukaryota > Viridiplantae > Streptophyta > Magnoliopsida > Alismatales > Araceae > Colocasia > Colocasia esculenta. Next base: position 11,481,140 of record CM024765.1, on the reverse strand, counting down.
GAGACCCTGCAGAGTCACCGCCTCTATGCCAAGTTCGGAAAGTGTGAATTTTGGCTGAGGGAGGTGCACTTTCTCGGGCATGTGATCTCGGGTTCTGGTGTGGCAGTGGACCCTGCCAAAGTGGAGGCCGTGTTGTCGTGGGAGCAGCCCACATCAGTTGCAGAGGTCCGCAGTTTTCTGGGTCTGGCAGGTTACTACCGGAGGTTCATTCAGGATTTCGCCAAGATTGCAGCACCGTTGACTCGGTTGACGAGGCAGGACACCAGGTTTGTTTGGTCAGAGGACTGTGAGCAGAGTTTCTTGGAGCTGAAGACGAGTTGACTTCGGCACCAGTGTTGGTCTTGCCGCGGGCACCGGTGGGTTCGTGGTTTACATCGATGCGTCGAGGTCAGTTTGGGTGTCGTGCTGATGCAGCATGGTGGGGTCGTTGCCTATGCTTCTCGGCAGCTCAAGAAGCATGAGGAGAACTATCCCCCCCACGACTTGGAGCTAGCAACTGTGGTATACGCTCTCAAATTTTGGAGGCACTACCTGTATGGCGAGGCTTTTCAGATCTTCACCGATCACCAGAGTTTGCAGTACATCTTCACCCAGAGGGATCTGAACTCAAGGCAGCGCAGGTGGATGGAGTATTTGAAGGACTACGACCTAACCCTTTCCTATCATCCAGGAAGGGCTAACGTTGTAGCCGATGCTTTGAGTAGGCGCGTGCGCTTGAGTTCGCTGATGGTCAGAGAGTGGAGACTGTTTGAGGAGCTGTCTCAGGGGTTGTTTGTTCCGTCGAGGACCAGAGATCGTGCCGTGGCTTCCAGTTTGTCAGTTCGGCCGTCACTGTTCAGGCAGGTGTTGCAGGCGCAGCGAGCAGATGTAGAGTTAGCAGACATTTTGCGGATGCCGGACGTTGAGCTCAGCGAAGACAGTGAGGTCAGGTTTAGAGGTCGTTTGTACGTTCCAGAGAAGGTACGTCAGGCAGTGTTGTCAGAGGCTCACAGGTCGAGGTATGTCGTTCATCCCGGCTCCACCAAGATGTACCATTGTTTAAGGAGGTTCTTCTGGTGGCCGGGGATGAAGAGGGGCGTGGCGGAGTTCGTCGCTCGGTGCCTTACCTGTCAGCAGGTGAAGGCTGAGCACCAATGTCCTGGTGGTGAGCTGCAGCCGTTGCCCATTCCTGAGTGGAAGTGGGACGACATCACCATGGACTTCGTGGTTGGCTTACCCCGCACCCCGCAGGGGCATGACAGTATTTGGGTGATCGTGGACCGTTTGACCAAGGCAGCGCACTTCCTTCCGATCAGAATGTCCTGGTCAGTGGACAGGTTGGCCAGATTGTACGTGGACAGAGTTGTTTCGTTGCACGGGATCCCAGTTTCAGTCGTTTCAGACAGAGATCTGAGGTTCACGTCAGGGTTTTGGCGCAGTCTTCAGAGAGCACTGGGTACAGGGTTGAAGTTCAGCACAGCATACCACCCGTAGACAGACGGTCAGTCAGAGCGGACCATACGGACACTGGAGACATGCTGAGAGCGTGCTGTTTAGACTGGAGCGGCACTTGGGAGTCTCACCTTCCGATGGTAGAGTTCGCATATAACAACAGTTATCACTCGAGCATCGGAATGGCGCCATACGAGGCCTTGGTACTCGCCCGTGCAGGACTCCGCTTCACTGGTTCGAGGTTGGTGAGAGGCAGCTTTTGGGGCCAGAGTTAGTGCAGCAGTGTGCAGAGACAGTCAGTTTGGTCAGGCAGAGGTTCGGGCAGCACAGAGCAGGCAGAAGAGTTATGCGGATGTCCGCAGGAGACCGCTAGAGTTCAGCGTCGGTGACCTGGTCTTCCTGCGGGTCTCGCCGACCAAAGGGGTCATGCGGTTTGGTAAGAGGGGAAAGCTCAGTCCCGATATATTGGGCCCTTCCCCTTTTTGAGAGGGTCGGCGAGGTGGCGTACAGGCTGAGTCTTCTGGCAGAGCTAGCAGGTGTGCACAGCGTTTTCCACATTTCGCAGCTCAGGAGGTACGTTGCAGACTCTTCGCACGTGTTGGACTACTCGCAGCTAGAGGTAGCGCCAGATTTGTCAGTGCCAGAGTACCCAGTTAGTGTTGTCGACCGCAGAGTTCAACAGTTGCGTAGGAAGCAGATTCCGCTGGTTAAGGTCGTTTGGCAGAACCGTGTCGGTGGCGAGGCCACCTGGGAGCGCGAGGGTGAGATGCAGGAGCAGTTTCCTTACTTGTTTGATTGATCGATATGTGGTGATCTCCCCTTTTGTCGTCTTCCGTGTTGAGACCGAGTTGTTTTCATTTCGAGGACGAAATGTCTTAAGGAGGGAGGGTTGTAACACCCCGGCCCCCCTTGGGCCCTTGGCCCCGTCCTCTGGGTCGTGGCAGGGTGACTGTCGCGACGTGGTTCCGATCGCGTCGATGTCTGGTTCTGCTTGGGATTGCGACAGGGGGTATGTCGCCTTCTTGAAGACGACATACCCACTGTCGCCTTCTGGTTTGATGGATGGCGACATGGGGTATGTCGCCTTCTTGAAGGCGACATGGCCTATGTCGCCTTCCCATCGTGTCGCCCCAGACGCCGTCTGACAGACGTGACGGGCGTCCTTTGTGTCAGTACGGCTCTGGCGGTGTCGGGTGAACGCGACAAGATGGCTGTCGCCTTCACTTTTTTGAATTCCGAGATTTGACCGTTGTCAGTGGGTTGCGACGGGGGGTGTGTCGCCTTCTGGTTCCCGTGGCGACATAGGGTATGTCGCATTCTCAGCACCGCGGGCTTAAAGCCCGGGCGCCCGAGCCCCTTCCCCCTCTCTCGCGCCTCTCCTTTCCCCCCCTCTTTCTCTCGCCCTCTTGGAGCTTCCGACGGTTTTGGGGTGCCTCCCCCGTGTTGAGGCGGCCGTGCTGAGGAGGGTGACGCTCCGTTCGTGCAGGGGTTGTGTTCGTGCCGTGCGGTGCGAGGAGGAGACGGCCAAACCTACGAGAAGGCCCCAACGGGTGCGTTCTTCGCGCGGAGGTAGGGACATCCGACTCCTTCGCCCTAAGCATGATCCCCTCCCCGTCTAGACCGTGGTTCTCGTGTGATTGGGGTTTGGGAGTGTGAGACTCCATGCTCGTGTGAGTGAGGTTTTCCTCCGAGCGTAGAATCCATGTTCTTGGGGTGTTCGAGGGTGGTTTGTGTGTTTAATGATTTTCTAGCATGATAAGCATGCTCCCCTCCCTCGTGTGTAGTGTTTCTCCCGTTTCGGGGAGGTTCCCGGAAGAAGAGTCTCCGGAACCCCCGACTGGCCTGAAGGCGACGTACCCTGTGTCGCCACCTGACTGGTAAGGCGACACCCCCTATGTCGCCTTCTTGAAGGCGACAGGGCCTATGTCGCCTTCTCAGTCCAGAGGCAGGTTGTGCTTCCGCCGCTTCCGTTTTCGCTTTACTGTACCATGGCACCTGTGCTAGTTCCCTAGTACGGTCTCACACTAGTCGTTCGCCCGGTGCGCGGCACTTGAGGGCTTGTCCCGTGCGAGAGGTTGTTACCGTTACCTGGGACCCCCGTCCTCGGGAGCCTGTTGAGGGAGTACTCCGGGCTACGAGTGTGCTCGAGTTGGCAGCCGCTTAGGCGGACTCTGGAGCTGAGGGGAAAACGGTGGTTAGGACAGTGGCGTGTGAGTCGCTTGTAGAGCTCTCGTGGTTGGTCTGGGACGCCGAGGACAGTTTGGAGTTCTACCCGACGCAGGCCAGCTAGTCCTGTTTCTCACTGCCTCGCTCCTTGCGGCCCCGGAACCGCTTGGGGAGGTTAGGCGTGGGACCGTAGTCCGGCCAGACTACGGCGGTTACTGTTGTTGTACTTATTTCCTACCTCGCTCTGACGAGACGCGAGGGTCAGGACCTAGGTCGAGGATAAGACGTCTGTGGACGCACCTGACCGTCTGACTAGTGGTGTTGTTCTCGTAGCTAGTGTTCCTTGTCCAGGCGGAGTTCCCTCCGTCTGTGTTTTACTAGCCGTGTGGTGGTCACGACGAGCAGTCGTACGGAGTTTCCGACCGAGAGTACTTTTCGTACCGTGTTAGCTTTAGCTTCGCTTCCGCACTTCCTTTTGTAGGTAGAAAGATATCAACTGCCATCTTTCCTTTATTAATAGTTGTATATGTTCCTCTGCCTGTTTAGAGCCAGTAGGAGATTGGTAGTCCCTACTGAGCTTCTGTTGTGAAGCTCATCCCTCTGTTTTCCAGGTGAGTCTTCCCAGCAGCGGCAGGGCGCGCGTCGGGCGGAGGAGACGGGGCGGTAGTCTTGGTCCCCGTAGCTAGCAGTGGTTCCCCCTCTCAGTGTACGTCACCCTCGGGGTATGCCCCTAAGGGACTTGTCTCTCCCCTTACCTTACTTGTACTAGTGTGCGTGCGTTGGGACTGTACTTAGAGCGGTACACAGCGGTCTCGCTTTACTTTCCTGTTTCCGCTTGTACGCTTCTAGCTTAGCAGTTGACGTTTACTTCCGCTACATATCCTGTCAGACGCGTGTTATAGCCCTTCCGGGTCCCCCTGGTCCATGGGCGGCGACTGCGAAAATCGGGTCCTCGGCATGAGCCGAGGGTCGGGTTCTCGGGTCGTTACACATACTTTTCAGGTGTAGTGGAGAACTTTAATCTCCTCATCTATCCTCTTTTCTCTCTTGGGCATGCAAAGTAGAGGGGAATCGGTTGATCGATTCCGAAGATAATTCAGAACTGGTTTCTTTTCTACTTGTGATGGTGGGTTAGAAGCTTGAGTTGGAACATGTCAATCCACTTAACTCGTGAGGTTCTACTTTAGGCCACATAAATCACTCGAAATATTATGATACTGAATTAAAACAAAGAATGGAAGAGAAGATAATATCCTACCTTAAGAGAAAACTCTTCTGGGAGATAGGGCTCCTTTAGACCTTCAGACCTTCTTCCTTCACCCTTGCACAACCTCCCTTACTTCTTCTTCTCCCTCAACTTTTGGCGATAAGAGAAGCCAGCAACCAGGGTTCTGGCTAAATGATCAACTTATATAGAGCTACAACTAAGGTGTGTGCAAAATCCACAACCATACCTGGACGATGGGGATCTCTACGATAGGCTACATTAGTGGGTTTTACCTACGTCGCATAGATCTTACCATGGAGTAACACGTATAAAGATGCATACGTAACCCATGTTACGTAGGTGAACAATGAAAGAGATTACGCAGTAATCATATATATGTATATTTATATATGCAAATAAAATATAATTTATTTTATCCATTCTGTTTAATACAAATATTATGTATTTGAGTTGGTATTTTAGATTTATCTTGGCTAGAACATTCTATAATTTTATGTGTGCTTACTTGTAATATAATAGGTTTGGGTAATGATATCATGAAATACACTTAATCAAGTGTAACGTTAACATGTAACATTAGAATTGATTAACCAAAATTTCTCAAGATTTATTTATTTTTGATACATAAAATTGGAGTGTTACACTTCATACTATGGTTTGGACTCTTGCCCTAATAAGACTCTTGATAGACTACAAAAAAATTATGGGTTCTAATTAAAGGAATAAAATCGATTGTAGTAAACATATGATATTCTATTAAAAATAGTTAGAATAATAAAATAAATTTAGCGGTGGCTACATTTGATCTTCCGAGCAAACACAAAATCAGTGGTTAATTAAAAAAATAAAATATTTTAGTAAAAAACCCAATGGAAAGCGATTAGAAGACAAGACTTAAGACTTTCGAGTTTCGACTTGGACCCTAAGAAATCAAAAAACTAAAAACGAAAAAAAGGGACTTAAAGACAAAGAGGACACGTCATTGGGGGATGCCACCCGCGGGAAGACGACGGGAGCAAAGGCGCTCGTCCCGGGATGAAGTGAAACAGCTGGTGTCTGTTTTCTCGTGTTTTTTTTTCTTTTTTCTCTCTCTCTGTGTTTTTGTCTTTGTCTGTGCCCTCCTGGGCCTCCCCTTCACCTCGATCTCCATGGCTGTCTTATGCCTTTCCTGTTGCTGCTGCTCTTCCGCCTGCGTGCCTGTGGCCTGGCTACTGGGCGGGAGTACGTAGGAGCTGGTGAAGACTGGTGGGCGGTCCACGATGGACGACGACGGGGGAGAGGAGGGGCCGCGAAAGCCGCTGGTGGTGAAGCAAGGAGGGTCCTCCTCCTCATCGTCTTCTTCCTCCTCCACCTCCATCTGGGTGGTGTCCGCTAGCACTTTTGTTGCGGTGATGGGCTCCTATGTGTTCGGCTGTGCTGTGAGTACATCTGAGCTGCACTTCCTACTGCTACATGAAACAGACATTTGCGTATATCTTTTCAATCCTATCTTTTTACCGCCTCATTTAGAAGGGGAAGAGGCTTGCTATGAACGTGAAAAACCGATTGGGGGGCGTGGTTTCGTCCTTATGCTCGGGAAGTTTAGACAATCTATGGCTTGACGGCGAAGCATTGTCTTCTTTTAGTTTGTTTTCTGCTTTGTCATGGTGGCACAAGGCTTTGCAGTTTGACTTCCGAATATTTGATGAACTAGACATCCACATGACGCAGTCTGATGGGCAGAGCAATTATTCAACGTTGGCCTCTTTATAGAGTAGAACAAGTAAGAAAGAAGCATAGAATACTGCAAACACACACGCAAGCGCATGCATGAAACTGATGCATAAACACGCACACAGATGTTTATTGAGGGCAGAGTGTTTTGTAAGGTGGTGTCCTCTCCAAGTGACTGGGATCCTGTTAAGACAGAAAAATAGTGGTCAATGCTTGGCGAAGTTGGACGATTCTAACTATTTTGTGCCTCAGAATTTAGTGAGAAGATGTCAAAACCATGTGGAAGAAAATGGGATATGAAATAAGTGAGGTGCGGGAGGGAGGAAGCACTATTGCAAGGTAATAGTTTCTCCAACTTATGAGGGATTCTTTCAAGTCTCGAATCAGAAGAATGCTTGATGTGGGCTTCATGAACTTGGTTAGTTCCACCAAGCTTTATGCTCTGAATTGAGAGAGAAGGTGAACATGGTCAAAACCATGTGAAAGAAAAGCGGAAATGGAGTAGTGAAAAATACTTTCTCTGATTTGACAATGAAACTTCCAAAAACCAAAAATAAATAATACAATCTCAAGACTGATCTGAGAGTTTGGTCTTTTACTGTAAGTCTCCTGTTTGAAGTAGACTTACTAGTTTTTGTATCTGATGCTGCTCAAAAGTATGGGAGAACTCAGGTCAAAAAGTGGGACTGAGCTGAGAGAGACAAAACCCTGACTATGGAGCCGAGCAATGTTGGTTGGTGGAAGAGAGTTGTCCTAAGATGATGGATTCTGTTATTATGACCAAGGGGAAGAGGAGTTCTCAATTTATTAGGACAGAGAAGAACGGTTCCCCCAGTAATTTGAGGGAAAGGCCCTCTGAAAATCAAGTCAGCCAAGAAGAAGATGGATGAATTAGTATGGTAACATCAGAGTAACAGTTACCTTTTTGTCTTACCTGCTATGTATGATATTTGTTGTCCATTTCTTGGGAAAAAAAAAAGTGGTATTCCCAACAGGGTACCCTCTTTTGCAACAATTGATGTGGGCATGCGAACAGGGTCAAAGAGTTAAGCCAAGAGTGTTACATTTAAAAAGCTTAATAGGATATGTAGTGCTGAGTTGTTATTGGACATTGATCCTGATTCCTCCTTTCTAGTATCTTCAACTAGACATTTTATTTGGCTGAAATTCTCTTGTTGGAGTTAATATTTCAGATGGGTGATAGCTTCTAGTGTTTTCATCTTGATTTGAATGGACATCAACAAAATAGGTATTTTTGGTATTTTTCCCACATAACTGACACTTAAAGCTGTACACAAGGAGTGGCTCAGGTTAAGGCCCTCCATTGTACACGTTAGGTGCTAGGTTCCAATCCCCACCCCCACACTTGCCTTTCCAAACAAAAAAAGACACTTAAAGCTTAACAGATCATGGATGGCAGAGTCAGATCGGGGTGCTGGATCGGACCCAGTTGACCCCGATCCGAGTCGGGTCGGATCACAGGATCCGCTCGATTCCATGGGAATCTAACTGATCCTGAATCGACCAAGTTAAAAAATGAAGAAAAAATGTGAAAAATGAAGGAAAAAATCAGGAAAAATCAGAGAAATTCTTAAAAAACATAGAATAATAGAACATTTTGGGTATATCCATAGTCTAGTTGCACAAATGTTCATATTACAATATAGAGCAATGATAATTATGGTACCTTATTTAAGTAAATGAAACTACAAATATTACTTAAGTTACTTAAGATATTACATGTAAATAAGGAAGTACCCTCCATTTGAATCTAATAAAAATATCAGAAAAATTATATCTCTTACAAATAAAAAGTCAACTCTCACATCCAAGAAGAAAATTATGATTTCGGTAGTTCCATCAAAATAACGACTTTTAATCTTTCATAATTTGACATATCTAAAAATTTCATAATTCAAATAAACCTAATAGAATACTAAAAATCTAAAGTCCGATAAAAGAAGTTAAACGTGCATATGACTTCTCCAAGGGAGCTACTCTCCTACTGACAACACTTAGTCTGCTTGAGACATCTCAGGATTTGGTCAAACCTAAGCTATCATCACCTAAACTCATGAGATTTTGGAGAAGTCATATGCATGGTTTGTCATGGCGAATCGGATCGGGCCGATTCGGGCGAATCAGAGCGGATCAGGGGAAACTCGATTCGTGATTCGCCTGATTCGGTCCGATTCGCATGTATATATATATATAATATATATATGTAATATAATATATGTATATGTAAGACATATATGCATGCATATATGTAACATATGTATGTTAGATATGAGAATGGGGTGAGGGATTCACATGGTATGAGATGAAACTCATATCTTATTTACATTCCATATCATTTAAGTAAATATTATAATTTGTTGTTTCATTTATTTAAGATATTACATGTAAATAAAGAAGTACCCTCCATTTGAATCCAATAAAAATATCAAAAAATTCAAATCTCTTACAAAAAAAAAGTCAACTCTCCAATCGAAGAAGAAAATCGTGATTTCGGTGATTTTAGCGAAATGCTAACTTTCTAATCTCTCATAATTGGTATATCTAAAAATTTGATAATTCAAATAAACCATATGGAACACTAAAAATCCAAAGTCTGGTAAAAAAAGTCAAACATGCATGTGACTTCTCCAAGAGAGCCGCTCTCCTACTGAAAAAAGTGTTGATTTTTTTTACCGGACTTTACATTTTTAGTATTCTATTAGGTTTATTTGAATTATGAAATTTTTAGATATGCCAAATTATGAAAGATTAGAAAGTCGCTATTTTGATGGAACCACCGAAATTGCGATTTTCTTCTTGGATAGGAGAGTTGACTTTTTATTTATAAGAGAGATGATTTTTCTGATATTTTTATTGGATTCAAATGGGGGTACTTCTTTATTTACATGTAATGTCTTAAGTAAATAAAACTATAAATATAGCATTTACTTAAATGATGTTAAGATGTTCAGGTAAATAAGGTAAGTGGAGGGTATTAAACGTATCTAAGGTATGCTTGAGGGAATTGGGCTACATCAGATGGAATCGAGGTGGAATTAGATGGAGTCCGATTTCATCCAATTCTGCTCGATCCACCCTGATCCCACCTTACATCGTGGGTGGGTCGTCGTTTCCCCCCTCAAATCGGGTCGCCATAGGCCGATTCCGACCCTAGTCGGCCGATTCCAACTCGGATCAGCCGACTTTGCCATCCATGAAACATATGGGTTCCAGAGCTTCTGTCTATTTCACTTATGACCACAAGTTTTATTTATGCTCGTCGAGTACTTGCATAAGTAAAAGACTACCTCTGGCAATTGTGAAATGTAGGATCCACCAATCTAATTAGCTGATCAAGATGGGATTGGCAGTGGGAATATGATTATACCCCTTCAAACCAATCACATTCATAAAATTAACAAGTAGCCAAAGCTTGTTTGAATGGGACTGTGGAACGCGGAAGATATTTAAATGCATTTTGGAGTTTCGACGTGACGCGCGGGAGATGCGCGTACGTCCTTTTGCGTGAACAAGCGTTGTCCGGACGTGCCAGACTGTTTACAGGAAACAGACAAAGAAATTTTGTTTATGAGGTGCATTGGGTATAAACCCTGAGCCCTCGAATATTTTATATATTTTTTCCGCGTGCATCTGTATTTTTCAGGCGATTGGAGTGGTCGTGTACTTGACCGTTCCCCACCGATCGGAGCCGGTGTTTCATTTACATCGGGTAAAACCCGAATACTTTTGATGTGATATGTTTGTTAAAAGACCTTATGCCGGAATTCAAGGAAATTAGACGACAAATGAATTTCCACAAATCCTCAAATATGTTTATGACATTTGTATTTCCATCCTCAATGGGGTGTTTGTACCTCCATTGGACATTTACATGATATATCATTTGCATTCACGTCCTCAACGGAGTGTTTATGCCTCCATTGGGCGTTTACACAACAAGTCATTTACATTTATGTCCTCAGCGGGGTGTTTATACCTCCATTGGGCGTTTACACAACATGCCTCAACATGTGTTATTTTAAAACACCGGAGGGCTTAATTACAAATTTTCGGGTGTTATATATATAGACCTGCGGTGTCTTGACACGAACGGAGCACGGAGGGCCCAGCACATGTGCAAACAGACAAAGCTTGTTCTCTTCTTCGAACTTCTGGGGTCGAGGGAGCAGGTGTGTCCTGCGAGCTCTTCGGGGGAGTGAGGAAGCAGGTGGGAGAGCGATCGTCCGCTGTGACTGGCGAAGGCCCAGGGCCAGTTCTTCATGCCCCTACCCCTGTATTTATAGGGGTTTTTGGGGCCGGCGGGGGTGGCACTGGCCATGGCCGCCAGGCCGGCCAGGGCCGCTGGGCTCCTGGCGCGGGTGGCCCTGGCGCGCGCGGGCCCTAGCGGGGGTGTCCGTGCACGCTGGGGCCGGCGCGGGTGGGCCCCGCGCGCAGGGCGCCCGGCGCGGGTGGCACCCGTGCGGGGTGCTGCGCGTGGGCCCCCCGCAGGGCACCCGGCGCGGGTGGCCGTGCCTCCCCTTGGTCCGCCTATAAAAGGTGGGTCCTTGGCCTTTTTTGGCCATTTCCCACGGCTGTGACTTCTGTTTTTGGAGGTGTTCTTCGTCTGTTTGTGACCTTTCGACATGCGTTTGAGGCCGTTCGACGTGCGTTTCACCCCGTTTTCAGACGTCAAGGGTTTTTTGCCCGCCCGATCACGTACAAGCCGTGCCTGCTTTGCGCGCACTTCGGGACGTTGACTTTTGACCGTCGGAGGGTATTTGTCCCGCCTTAACGGACCTTTTGAACGTCACTTTTGAATACATAATCCGAATTAATCCGGACTAAAATACGGACTCGAATCCATTTATCTCAGGCGTTCGAGTGGGGTTGGAGTTTGGGGTTTATTCCCCGGCTTCCGTATTTTCCAGGCGGATTTGTTGCCCGGGTTTTGTTTAAACACCGGTATTTTCCCGGGTTCAACAGGGACCAAATCAGTTCAAAATGGCAAATGTGGTTTGGTCAATTCTTTTATCTATCGATGGATCTGTTTAAACCATAGTACCTAATTATACTTAAACCCAACCCAAAGAGGAATTAAAATGGTTATTTATTTCCACTAGCAGGTTTAGCAATCTCTCACGTCCATTTCTTTGATTGACTTCAAAATAATGCACCTATATTGGACATCCTCTCCATTTGTGCGTGTGGAAATATAGCTATACGTGTAAACATCTGGCTGTCTTATTCTGGCATTTACTGGAAACCGAAATTCACATTTCAAGCATTACATGTGGCATACTCTTGGCCTCTGCAGTGGAATTTTATGTGCTTTTCATTCTTCGCATACTCTGCCACTGTTTGGCGATATCAAGGAGTGTTTTTTTATATAAATATGTATATCTTTGTTTTTAACTATTTTTATCCTTTTTGTAGGTGGGATTTTCATCACCTGCACAGGCTGGGATAATGGATGATCTTGAGCTTTCTTTAGCAGAGGTATGGAAAGTAGAGGAAAGAAAATCAAATTTTCTGCTGCAACAGAACTGCACTGAGTATTATTCTATTGTAGGGTGTTTCATATTGTATTTGTATTTGATCTATGGAAAGTGGATCTTCAAGAATTTGGAGCAGTTGGGTTGATTATGTAAACTTTTAGTTCTCTCCCCCCCCCTTCCCCCAGCCTGCTCCTGTGTGTTCTTTGATAAAAAAATCATGAATTATTCTTTTTTGAAATCAATTTTCCACCATTTCACAAAACACTTCAATCTTTGTGGCACTTCTATAGATTTTAAGATGTAAAAACCAAGTATAAGGCATACGGTCATTAAAGAAACTCATAGAATATTAAATTATCCTACTTTACACTAATGGGCCCTTGAAAAAATGACGAGCTAGGGACAACAGAAGATGACTTACTTTTGTATCTCCTTTCCTAGCCACAATGATTCCTGAACCATCTGCAGTGGTTATTTTATCTTATCATCCACACAAAGTCTTAGAGATAAATGAGATAGAAGTGCCAGTCATAAATCAGTGACGCCATATTCCTTGACCTAGGAGGTGTTGATAAAATCTGAAGAGACAATTAATGTTGCTAATGTAAGACTTGGCTAAGCTTAATCAGTTGATGGAAAAGGGAATGGTTAGCCTCTAACTATGAGATGATCCTTTGCAGATGTGCAATTGCATTTAAGGAGAAACCTAAGAGAACAGATTTACAGGGCTTATAGATTCTTCTCGATGGAAGGAGATTGAAAGGTACCAGTGGGCCAAGTGACTGAAATCTTCCTATTGGCTGTCCTTTGCTTTTGGTGCAGAATCCATTTGACTTTTCCCTGTCTCAATCATCTTTCAATTGCTTCTCCCTCCTATGATGGCTTGTCAAGGTTTCCTTTGTATTTATATCTCATAGATCTTGTCTTATCCTGAACTGTTGTCTGTAAATACTAAATACTGTAGAAGTTTGGAATACTCATTGAAGACAGTATTAGTGGCGGAACACAATTGACTCTGCTATTACAGTCTATGGAGAGGCCATACTTTCATTTCTAAATTGTGATTCACAAAAAAGGTAAATCTACTTCCTGAGTAAGTCCGTTATGGCCTAGTATTTGTCTTTATTTTTATTCCTAGATGACCAAACAGTGTTCTCATTGTTGATTAGGGAGAAAAGACAGAATTAATTTGTCATTAACTGAAGACATATTTATACTTGAGTACACAATATGTTGTACCGTAGTCACACTATAAGGTAAACATGGTGCAGCACTAACAACAATAACAAATAAGTCCCTATTATAACTTATTTTAACATTACTCCTCAAGCTGGAGCATATATGTCAAATATGTGTAGCTTGCTGCAGAGGGTCACAAACTGAGAAACTCCAAGCGCCTTTGTAAACAAATTGGCTAACTGATCATTTGTAGGAATAAAAGGGGTGCATATCTTTTGTGACATAACACATCTCTCACAAAGTGGCAGTTAACTTCAATATGTTTGGTGCACTCATTGAAGATAGGATTATGAATAGCAGCTTGATTGTCACAATGCATCTCCATGTGCTCATTATAAGTAAACCCAAAGTCAGACATTAAACTCCTTAATCACATCATTTCATAGGCCATCTGGGCGATAACCCTATACTCAACCTCAGCTCTAGACCAGGCAACAACAAATTGCTTCTTATTTCTTCCAAGTTACCTAATTAACACTAACGTAAGTGCAAAAATCTGAGGTAGACCTCTTGTTTAGCTTCGACCCTTCATGATCAGCATCTAAAAAGGCTTCAATCCTCAAGTGACCATTCTATTTGTATAATAAACATTTGCCTGGAGCAGCTTTAATATAATGTAGGATTTTCAAAGCCACTTCCCAATGGCACACTTTAGGTTTCTGCATAAACTAGCCAACTACTCATTGCAAAAGAGATGTCAGGTCTAATAACAATCAAGTAGATAAGCTGCCCACACAACTTTCTATATTTTGCAATATCACCAAATTCTAGTCTGTCCTCAATATCAATGCCTTGTTGTGGAATAGTGGGTTTTTCAGCTGGCGTACGCCCAAGCAGACTCATGTCTCGAAGCATATTTCCTCTATGAGAGAGAGACCAGAGACATCGTCTTGTCTATGAGCTATCTCCATACCTAGAAGGTATCATGGTCTTCCCAAGTTCTTTTTGACAAAGTGTTTTTCGAGGTACTTTTGAACTTTTTCAATGCCACATGTGTCACTACTAGTAAGTAATATGTCATTTACATAAACAATCAGAATTGCTACACCTACAGATGAGTGGTGAATAAAAATAGCATGGTCAACTTGACTTCTTTTTGGCCCAATACCAGAAGCAATGTGGCTAAATTTATCAAACCAGGCATGAGGACTTTGTTTCAAGCCATAGATTGCCTTCTCTAACTCATGGATGGCAAAGTCGGCCGACTCGGAGCGGAATCAGCCCATGGCGTCCCGACTTGGCGGGTTGTGGTGGGGGGGGGGGGGGGGGGGGGGACACCTACCCACCCACGGGACTAGGTGGATCGATCGGAATCGGGTGGAGTCGGCCTGACTCAGCCCGACTCCGGCTGATCCACGCCGACTCCGCTCGCTCCTGGCCGCTTCCATGGGAAGCGGGGACATGTCGAATGGAGTCGGCCCTAGTCGGACCGGATCTATCTGGAGTCAGGCGGATCCCTCCTTAAGGAGGGATCGGGAGTCACGGGACTGCACAGACAGAGAGCTGTCTGCGCAATCTCGAACTCCCCCCTCCCAATCCCAGCCTCCCAGCCCCCTGCCCCCCCCCACCCTTCCAGAGGTCCCCTCCCTCGCCACCGCCGCCGGAGCTCCAAGGAGGCTCACCGCCGGCCACCTCCGCCGGTGCCGCTGCATGCCGCCGCCGTCGCTTCCTTCTTCCTCTCCCTTTATGTTCTCTTCTCTCTCTTCCTTCTGTGCAAGGTGAGTTTTTTTTTAATTTTTAAAAAAAATCTGAAAAAATAGGAAATGTTGAATATGCTATAGATCTATAGATAAATAGCATTGATAAGATGTTTATGACCCTCATTCTCCAAAATCCCCAAATTGAACCCTAATTAGGGTTTAAAAATTAGGGATTTTGTGTCCATGAATACAACTAATGTGCAATTGAGTGTCCAATACAATCATTTTAGTTTATTAGAGTTTGTTGGTGGACTCAATTGCATTGCATGGTCCATTTTCCTCAAAATCCCCAAATGACCTAATTAGGTTAAAAAATTAGAAATTTTGGGTCATTAATATAATTAATGTGCAATTGAGTGTCCAATGTAGTCATTTGAGTTGATTAGAGTTTGTTTGTAGATTCAATTACATTGCATGACCCATTTTCCCCAAAATTCCCAAATTGAACCCTAATTAGGGTTTAAAATAAGGGATTTGTGTAATTAACGTGCAATTCAATTGCATTCTTACACAGGAATATGGCACATCAAGAACATGAAGAGCAAGAGGTGGAGCAAGCCATTGATCCTGGTTGGGCTCATGGTACTCTCCTTGATGCACAACAGAAAAAGTGAAATGTAATCGGTGTTCAAAGGAGATGTTTGGAGGCATATATCGCCTTAAACAACATATTGCTGGGATTTCAGGAAATGTAGCAAAATGTCCATCATGTCCACTTGAAGTTAGGAATGAAATGGAAGCATCCATGAAGGGAAAAAAAAATTGAAAAAATATTGACAACTCAGCAGCAACAACAACTTCAAGATGAGATTTATGGGCGACAAATTCGTAGAGATTATAGTTTACCAATCAATGTGGATGATGATGAAGATGATGATGATGATCCTGATCCTGAGTTCACTGTAGCTGCACGTACTAGTCGGCGTTCTTATGCGGAGGAAGATGATAGACGAAGGGGCTTGGGGACATCGGGGTCACATTTGTCTAGAGATGACTCTAGGAGATCTCTTCTTAGGAGCACATCAGTTCGTAGGGCTGCCGGTGCATTAGGGTGTGGAGGTAGACTTTCAGATGTTCATACTTCTACACATGGTCCTATGGATAGATATTTGTATAGATCAAGGTCTGTAAAGCAACCAGAAATCAAGCAGGCATTGAAAGGAGTGAAAGCCACTGCAAATACAGCAAATGGAGCAATCAAAGGTATTGTGAAATGGTTTTTACATGCAGATGTGCCGGTACATACGGCAGAGAGCCCATATTTCCAGAGTATGTTGGATGCAATTGTAGAAGTTGGGCATGGTCTTAAGGCTCCCACATGGAAGTACATTTATGATGCTGGCCTTGATGAGGAGTATGATGAATTGAAAGGATGGGTGAATGGCTTCAAAAATGTTTGGAAAGAACGTGGTTGCACCATTATGTGTGATGGTTGGACAGAGATCACAAGGAAATCCATGATTAATTTTCTAGTGTATTGCTGTGAGGGTATTATTTTTCTTAAATCTGTTGATGTCTAACAACATCAAGAATGCAGATTATTTGTTTAGACTAATGGATGAAGTTGTGGAGGAAGTGGGTGAAGAAAACGTTGTACAGGTTGTGACTGACAATGAAGCGAGCTACAAGGCTGCTGCTAAATTGTTGATGGAAAAAAGAGAACATCTCTATTGGGTTCCTTGTGCAGCACATTGTATTGATTTGATGATGGAGGACATAGGCAAAGATGCACATATTCATGGCCTCATTGATGATGCTCAGATGATCACTTCATTTATTTATAGTCACAATAGGATTTTGAATATGATGAGGCAATACACAGATGGACGAGATTTTCTTCGTGCTGGTCCCACTAGATTTGCATCAAATTTATTTCTTTGGAGAGCCTCATAAAATATAGGCATCAATTGGGTCAATTGATTAATTTTGAGCAATTTTTGCAACATGTAAAAACTCTTAGAGCTGAAAGTAAAGATGTTGCTCTCCAAGTACAAGATTTGATTAGCAATGCACGATTTTGGGAGAGGATTTTCTACTACCTCAAAATAATAAAGCCTCTAGTACTTATTCTTAGAATGGTTGATGGTGTTGATAAAAATGATATGGGATATTTGTACGAGGCAATGGACAGAGCAAAGGAAAATTTGAGAGGAAGAAATCCCAAAGCATACAGAAAATGATGGGCCATCATAGACAAGAGATGGTAGATGACTCTCTACCATGATCTTCATGTTGCAGGTAATTTATTGAATCTAATTAATTCTTGAATTTTTATCATACCATGCTGGAAATTCTTATCATATGCAGGGTATTTTTTCAACTCTAGAATTCAATACAAAGATAATGTGCATAATGATGGAAATGTGATGAGAGGCACCATAAATGTCATCACTCGCCTTGCAAGGACAATGAACGAGAGATTAGATGCAATGGCAGAGGTAGGATAGAATGTTTTCTTTTGCATATGTATGTATGTTTCATTTTGCAAGGGTCATTTGATATATGTTATATCTTCCATTTTGTAGGTGGAGAGGTATAGGATGAAACTTGTGATATATGGAGGATATGACATGAGATGTGCAGCTCAAAGACTCACTCCAGATTATTTTACATGAGAATTATTTTCCAAAAATCGTAAATTTATCACATTTAGGAATTTACCATTATAAACCGATTAATGTTCACTCCTTTTATTGCAACAGCTGAATGGTGGATTCAAGTAAATTATCAGCAAGTTGGCACAAATCCTTTAACGTATGTTGCAGTGAGAGTGTTAAGTCAAATCACTTCTTCTAGCCAATGTGAAAGAAATTGGAGTACATTCAACCTCATTCACACGAAAATCCGCAATAGGCTGGGTGTGGATAGGCTAGAGAAGTTGGCTTATTGCCACTATTATATGCGTTTAAGGGTGAAGTAAAAAGAAGAAAGACAAAAGTTAGAAAGGCAAAGATTCATGCAGCTAGCTAGTAGACCATTTGAGGAGGTAGTTCCTGAGATAGATGTGGATGAATTGCTAAATGAAGAACACCCTGTACATGCTTGGGTGGAGACGAGAGCTAAGGAAGAGATACCTGAGTTTCATCCTGATGATCGCCTGGTTCAGGCATGTGCAGAAGATGTAGAATTAGAAGAACATGTACCTGGATATGTGTCTGTTCCTGAGAGAGGTCAAAGGCCCAAATTAAGAAGATCTGCCAGTGTATAGGATATTAGACTTTCTTTATCTCAGCCAGAATTCAGAAGATCTACCTCTTAATTGGACCCAAAAAGAAAGAAAGACAAAGGCAAGAAAAAAGCAAAGTCCAACAAGGAAAGAAGAACAGAAGAACCAAGAAGAAAATCACAAAAAGGTGCTAAGGACTCTCCTGAGGAGAGTCAGAAGACAATATTGGGGAGTCATTTTCTGAGGCTCCACCCCTACCAGCTCACTTGGCTAGATTATATGAGGCAGAGCAAAAGCATTATCAACATCGAAAAAAAATGCTAAGAAAGGAAAAATAGTTGGGAGTGATGACTCCACTCAATCACCTGATGATGATGATGGTGATGATGATGATGGTGCTGCTGCAGGTACTGGAGCCACATGAGGTTATGGGATTGGGGGTATCCTTTCAAGATATGAGGATTATTCAGTACCACCCTGTTGTGCCGGATTTTAGCCTCATCCGCCACGAGGAAGAAACAAAAGAAAAAGGGAGATAAACAGAACAAACAAACCAAAAAAGGATACAGAAGAAAAGGAGGGACCTCACGGTTGGGTCTCTCTGCTGGCTTGCCCATCGCAGGAGGAAGGAGGAGAGGTGAAGGAGGGGCCAAGGCCTAGTAGCCGCCGCCGCCGGCCCCACTACTGTGGCTGCCGCCGCCGCTGCTGCTAGCCTGCACCTCAGCAGCAGCCGCCGCTGACCCCATCTCTGCTCGCCACCGCCGATCGCCCCTGTTGCTGCTGATGGTGCATCTACCACTGCCGCCGTGTGCCCCTGCTGCCGCCGCTGCTTGCTCCCGCCACCGCCGCTGCTATGCCCTGGGTGGGCCGCCGTCGAGCAAGGGAAGGGGAGGAAGGAGGCCGCGTGCCCCTCTCCCCCTATTCTGCCACGGGAGCCAACCACAACCAGCGAGGAAGAAGAGAGGAGGAGGAGGTCGCACACCTCCTCCCTCCCAGCCGTCTCTCTCTCGCCTCTCTCTGTCTCTCTCCCGATGCCCTAAAGGGCACAAACGCAAAAAGGAAAAGAAGAGGGGTGAAAATAAAAAAGAAAACAAGGGGAAATCCGTAAAAATGCCAAATGCAAATGACCGGGACGGGACTTCAATAGACCGGGACGAGACTTCAAATGACTGGGACGGGACTTCAATAGACCGGGACGGTGTATTCTCCACCCCCTATAAAAGCACAGGGGGCGCCCCAGGCAGAGAGGAGGATTTTCTGAGGTTTGAACACAGAGCAAGGCTCTGAGAAAGACTGCAAGGCGGTCTGGGAAGAAGGGTCTGCAAGGCAGCCCTAAAGAATATCGTGCAAGGCGCGATTTAATTTTCTCAAGTCTTAAAAAGGGTCCATTGGGCTTTCTTATTGGGCCTAAGTTTCTTATTGGGCCTAAATTCCGTACTGTGCCTGAATTGTTTATTGGGCCAGACTTGTACGACATGACTTAATGAATGACCATCATGTTCATGATATTTAATGGGCCTATTGGGTTAATTTTATTCGTTTAATTACACATTATATGGATAATTATACGTAGTGTCACGTTTATTTTAAACACTGCACTACTTAATTTCTTAACCAAAATCAACTAAGTTTTCGACAAACGTTAACGAAATATTTTCCAAACATTATTATTTAATTTTTAATAACATAAAATCAACAAACAAGTTATGTTTCACATCAATTTTAATCCACCTTAAGTTAAACACCTTTTAAATCAAATACATAAATAAAAATGTTAATTTAATTCACATAATCATAATGTAAATAAATAAATAACGAAAATGCTTAAATAAATGAAATTAATAATCCTAAAATACCAAAAAATGAGAAAATGTATTTAAAAATCAATAAAAATGAAATAAATATCAAAAAATTCCAAAAAAAAATAGATTGCATACTTGCAACCATGTTTTCTTTCATGTGTAATTCATTTCATTCAAATGTGAGTCATATTCTCTTGTTTTTAATGGTTTGTCTGATGGTTAATCAAGGGTATTCAGCTTTTGTGCTGATATAATTAACACTAACCGCAGTTAGTGGGGGAGGTCAAATGAACTAAATAAGACCATGTCCATGCAAATAAATAAAACTCAAATAAATCAAAATCAAATCCAAAGATAAATTTAAAATTTTAAAAGTGTTAAAAAAAATATTCTCACACACCCCATCAACAACAAAGAAGCCAAGGGGAAGCACAAGAACAACATGGAGGATATGAAGGCCAACAAAGGCAAACAGGGCATGATTGGGGATATGGGCCTTCTTATCCACCTTTTTTTATAGTCCAAGACATTGCCAATTCTTTGTTCGGCTTTGGATATACCCAGTATGGAGGACATGAGTATGGGCCACCTGTTCAGTCTCATGAGATAGAGGATGAGAGTTCAAAAATGTCAAATTGAGAAGATATTTTTATTTATTTCATGTTATCAACTTGTACATATATCTATTTTTCCAATGTATGAATATAATCGTTATGTCTTTTATCATTGTTATTGTTCTTTATATACATGAACATGATAAGATTTGAATTTCATTGTGTTTGTGTTCAATAAATGTTGTATGTGTTTTCATAATTTTCTGCAACTTTTTCTGATTTTTCTTGTTTTTCCCTGATTTTTCCTCATTTTTTTACAATTTTTAACTTGGCCGATCCTGGATCGGCCAGACTCCATTGGAGTCGGGCGGATCCACGGATCCGACCCGACTCGGGTCGGGATCGGCTGGGTTCGACCCAGCCACCCGACCCGACTATGCCATCCATGCTCTAACTTGCACACCAACTCCCCCTAGGCAACATACCTTGGAGGTTGCTCCATATGCACCTCCTCTGAAAGATTTCTATGTAAAAAGCATTTTCCATGTCCATCTGGACTATCTGCCACCCCTGATTAATACAAAGAGAAAAGAGCACCCTAACAGAATTGAAGTGGGCCACAGGAGAGAAGGTTTTAAAGTAGTCGACCCTATAGGTTTTTGTGAACCCTTTTGCCATAAGCCAGGCCTTGTATTTGTGAATAGCCCCATCTGGAGAAAACATTGAACATCCTGACATGAGACGGGAGTAACATTAGGCGTTCAAGGCTCGAGGGTCTAGGTACCACATAAGATGGTACGCATTTCTTCATCCATAACAGTTTTCCACTCTGGTTTGGAGGGGGCCTTAGAGACAGTCTTGGGAATAGGAATGACATAAATAGACAAGGCAAATTGGGAGTCAGAGATGTATAACAAACAAAATGACCATTGCGATGTTGAGTTTACGATCGCACCCCTTTCTGAACAGCAATAAGAAGATGGTCTGAAAATGGTGAGAAAGAAGGCTCACCAGAAGTTGGTGAATCTGCTGACGTAGATGAAAGCTGTGGTAAGGCTGCTGCTAGAATGGTCTCTCGACGTTGATAGACCTGCCCATCAAAGTTGTCAGTAGCACGTAGTGCAGACTGAAGAGGCTTCATTATCAGTAACAGTGGCTGAATCAGAAGGGAGCATAACCGGTGGAATAGGAACATCAGCACCAGGAGGAGCCTGTACGTTAGAAGCAGCAAAAAAGGTACAAACAATGGTTCACAATCTCATGATATCTCGCAAGATTCTCAGTTTCAAGAAGGTCTTGAGAACCGAAGTCCCTGAGAGAGCCTTCCTGAGACCGCCTGAGAGTTCTTCTCTTTCTCTCTCTCTCTCTCTTTTTTTAATGCCTTTCAGCCCTTTCCCACATCCCATTCCATCACCCCAACCCTGCAAAAGTTTTGTCCTGTCCAAAACTCCTGTCTGTGACAGGCCTTCTTTCCTTTTTGACTGGCCAGACCAAGCCTAGCTTGCACAAAAGGATGCAATGATGACTCTTCTCTCTCCTGTCCTATCCCCAGGACTCTTCCCAAGTTTGAATCAATCATAAAGTATGAGGAATCAGCACCTAGTAGGAACTGTTAAAGGAACAAGACTCCTGTTAAATTACTAAATATTTAATTACTTAATTGGGTTTTATGAGGGGCAGTTTCCTGATGTTTTGAGTGATGTTTTAATGATTATGTTATTAAAAAATTATTTTGTTATTAAAAAAACAAAAAATACTGATGTTCTGAAAAAAAAATATCGTCACTGAATCAACAATGTTGCTGAAAAATCCTGCTAAGGTTGCTGAAATCCTGATGAAATAATGCTAAAAGCCTGAAATCCTGTTATTTTTTGGTGAAATACTGTTAGTTCCCATTGTGTTATACATTTTTTTATTATGTTCTTACAAGATTTAAAACAGAAATGATCATTTTGGTATCACACACACACACACACACACACACACACACACACACACATATACATATATATATATAGAAATGCTGCAGTGCGGCGGGAGGCTTTTGTACACCCCCGCCGCACTGCAGCAGGGACCGTCGGATGCTCCCCACACGCGCAGGATTTTTTATTTTTTTGCACCGTCGGATCTCAATCCAACGGTGCTGTGCTACAGTACGGAGGGGCCGCCCGCCATACTGTAGCTTTACAATATATATATATATATATATATATATATATATATATATATATATATAAGATAATGAACAATATGTTTACATCCAAACACCTAGGGAACATGGGGAAAAGGGTGCCAGTAGGATCTGAACACAAGAAAGACTGTTGTTCATCTAATACTTTGCTCAGAACATGAATTATAAGATAACAGGAGGTAAGAACTGCATCTCCCCAGTACTTTTTGGGAATTAGAAGAGCTAAAGGAGGCAAAAGATGTATCAGTGTACTCCAAAGCATTGGCCATGTGCACAATTTTAATAGATGCTAAATGCTAGGTCCTTATTTCAGCATAAAATTTTCAAAAGCATGAAGCACATCAGACCTTGACTGAAATAAAAACACTCAAGTCATATGAGAAAAATTATCTATGAAGGTAACAAAGTAAACCCTAAACCTAGTCTGGAGGTAACAGAAGTGCCCTAGATATCTAAGTGAACAAAGTAAACCCTAAACCCTAACCCCAGTCTAGAGGAACAGGAGAAGTTCCACGAATATCTAAGTGAACAAGATGGAAGGGATTATTGCTCCTCCTATTTTGACGCAAAGTAAAAGGCATTCTATGATGTTTGTTTAATTCACAGACATTATTGACTGTAGTGTAGACAGAAATGACACAACTTCCCTAAGCTTCAAAATAGAAGGGTGACCCAATCTGCAATGCCATTGATAAGAGGCCTCACTAGCTGACAGCGTTTGAGGTTTGGAGTGGTCTATCTGCAGTGATATAGTAGAGACCACTAGATTCAAGCCTTCCACCAACAATTGTCTTCCTCATTGGAGGTCCTGAAAGTCACAATATGGTGGATAGAAGGTCCCTGAACAATTCAAAGAACGAGTTAACATGCTAGTAGAAAGAAGATTACTAGGAAACTTTGGAACATTGTCCAAGGTAAAGTGGGATAATTGAACTATGCCTTTTCCTGTAACAGATGAGTGGGAACCATCGGCTGCGATACTAGGTGCATAGGTATTAGAAAGGTCAAGTGAGGAGAAAAGGGAGCGATCACCTATCATATGACAAGAGGCTTTAGAGTCCAGAATCCATAAAGGACTAGAAACTGCAAATGCACTACCTAAAGGTATGATGGCATGAAAAAAGGATGAAGATTCTGTAGAGCCTTTGATAATATGTTGATGGCCTTGTATTCCTCTCGAGATAAAGTTACTCATCCTCCTATGGTGAGATGGAAATAGGAGTAGACTCAGATAGCTGCTGCTATATTATAGGGACGGTGCCATTAGAAGTATCAGATGCAACTCCAAGGTTAGCCACAGGGCTTGGCTTGCTTCCTTCCTTTTTGCATTTCTTCCAGCAAAAATCAAAATTATGGTTTGATCTTCCAGAGTGAGCACGACTAACGACCCCGTCTGCACCCACAACCATGACCACTAGTGGCATGGGTGGGTGCACTTCCCATATCACTGTTGACAGTTGTCAGGCCAGCTATAGAGATGCCAGTATCAATGTGAGATGTGCTGGGGCATAGCACATGCAAGAATCCTCAGTCAACTTAGGAACACTTTTATCAGCCAACAAATTGTCTTGAACATGCCAAAGATTGTCATCAATGCAAGAGAAATTTGGCAGCCATAAATTCAGCGCCTTGTTTTTGAACTTCTGCTGCATTTATGGTGGTGAGCTGATACAGTTGGAGTTAGTTCCACAGCCATTGCACTTCTGAGAAATACTGTGCTATGTGTCAGCCATCCCTTTTGGTTGCAGACAACCACGAATAAAGATTATAAATATGTGAAATATTCGTATCACCCGAGTATGTGTGCTTCAAAGAGCCACATTTCTTTGGTTGTATTGAGAAAAAACAAAAAATACATTATTAAAAATGTATGGTTAACAATTATTTCCAGTATAACAGCCCCATCGTCTGCCTATCAAGCTTCACAGGCCCTTAGATCTGATTTATCTGGTGGATCTTCATCAACATGACATAGCTTCTTCATAGACATCAACAGGAACCGAAAGGCTCTCGACCACTGATGATAATTAGCACCATTTAGCCTTATAGAAGTTACCAGCGTATGACTGGAAGCAGAAGAGTGCTTATTCAATGAAGATGAGGAATCCCCTATGTCAAACAAGAGGTGGATGATGGACTGCAGAACAAGAACTAGATAGTTGCTGTGGAACCGAGAGTGGTCGTCTGGCCAAGGGTGGGTACACGTCTGCACACACCCTAGCAGCTCTCTCCCGGGGTTCCTGTCATGAGGGAGAAGGGAGGAAGAAGAAACCTGCTGCAAAGAAAAAGAAGAGAAGGCTTGCCAGTGGCTACAGGGTGACTGCCAGCCAGGGAAAGAGAAGAGACAGAGAGAGAGCGGGAAGAAGGGTGGGATGGCCCAGAGACCTAAAGCGCCGCTTTGGATGTAGGTTAACTCAGAGTTAACTCTAGTTAACTCTGAGTTAACTCAAAAAATGCTTTGGTAGTGTTACAAAGTTAACTCAAGTGGGTTGGGCTAAAGGTGGATTAAAAGTGAGTTAACCCACCATTTTCTAACCCACCTCTAGAGGTGGACTAGAGTTAACTCAAGTGAGTTAACCACCTTTTTCCTCTCACATCACAAGCATTAAATGCTACTTTTCCTTTTCCCATGGTTAGTTAACTCACTTTTTCTTACCAAAGTGCATTTGAGAAAAATAAGTTAACTCACTATAGTCTTAAAGTTAACTCTATTATTACCAAAGCAAAAGGTGGGTTAGCCATGTGTAACTTTGTTCATGGGTTAGAGTTATCTTAACTCCAACCCATTACCAAAGTGGCGCAAAGAGGCTCTGATTCCATGTTGATTAGGGAGAAAAGACAGAATAATTTGTTATTAACTGAAAGAGAGGTATTTTATTTATACTTGACTGCACAATATATTGTAATCACTGCTGTGCATAACGAGAGAAGCTGAGAGGATATAGTCAATTGGCAAAGCATTTACAGAAATTTATGTTCTCTGTCTGTTCTTATTGAGTTTTACCACTTTTCGGAATTTTATATGTATTTCTCTATCAATATATTCTGTAGGAACTTTCATGGAAGTGTACTTTTTGAACTTATTTTGTCTTCACATGATTATTCACATGAAAAGTTAATGGAACTGAATTATCCTCCAAAGCACTGTAAATTGCATATGATTGTGAAACTTTATCTGAGGGAAGGTAGTTGTGTACCTGAAGTATCTTAGAGCATGTCCTTGACATATCTGAACATATTTATTTTACTAGTTTACTGTTTCTGCAGTACTCTGTCTTTGGCTCGGTTTTGACGATTGGAGCAATGGTAGGTGCCATAATGAGTGGACATTTTGCAGATTTCATGGGTAGAAGAGGTGTAAGTAAGATGCATTTACTTTTAGCAATTTCCTCGAGTTCATTGAGCTTTCTAGTAGATATACAACTAAGATGTTCTTCCGCTTGATTTTTCATGGATTCAGGCAATGGGATTATCCAGTCTTTTCTGCATCATAGGATGGTTTGCCCTTTTCTTTTCAAAGGTTTGCAGGCTTATCTGGAAATCTTCTGTTCATCGTCATATAACAGAGGAACGTGGAAAAAATTGTATCAGCCAAGATTTTATATCTAATAGACTTAGCAACTCAGAATTTATTACCTTATATATCTAATGTATGGCATTAGTATGATAATCACATCATTTAGTTCAAGGGTGAAGGGTCATCTGGACTGTGATTCTGGTAACCTTAGAATTATGATCTTCTCTATTTAACATCTGATGGAATGACATGCATGTTAATGGATGCAAGGATTCTGTGTTACTTGACCTTGGAAGACTTTCAATGGGATACGGAATTGGACTTCTTTCATATGTGGTAGGTCCAAAAAGAAGATTCTAGTCGGTTGTAACCTGAATTCATTTGAATTAGCATATTAGTTTTCCTAGTTACTTTCTCTTGGCCTTACAATAATTGAAGCTTTTGTCATAAATGGAGGAAAAAAGATGTATTTATTAACCATAGCTGAAACTGATGATTAAAATGTCTATCAAGTGTCTTAACAGGTTCCTGTCTACATTGCTGAAATAACTCCGAAGAACATTAGAGGAGGATTTACATCAGTGCATCAGGTGGTATAGACAATAAACAAAATGAATAAGGGTGTAGATACAAGGACCTAATGATCGAAATTGGTAAATATTGCAGTTGATGATATGTTGTGGAGCTTCTCTTACATTTGTGATAGGAACAGTCTTGAATTGGCGTACCCTGGCATTGCTAGGTAATCACATGTTTCAATATCTGCAGCTTCTTTTATGACTCTCTGATTAATAATAAGTTTTTTTATAATGCAACTAAATTAAGGTTTCTCTGGAAATGAACAAATGCAATCTTGGAAGGGACTATAATCTTGAATTGAGCTCACTATTTTTTTTAGGATAACCTTGCAAGTCTAAGGCCTTCAGTTGTTATATTTGCGATAGTCTATTGTAATCTTCTATCTCACTTTTTTTGCCCTTGTTTCCAGTGCTAGCTGGCAGCATGAGATACAGTAGACATTATGCATTATAACATAAAACCATTCGTTTAATTTTGTTTCATTTATGTGTATGGTATCCTATTCATCACTTAAAGAGTTTGAATTCCAAGGATTTAGGGTGAGCCCTTGGGGGATATGTGATTTGGATCAGGTCAATGATTGAGGATCTATGTCCTTTGCCACTCCCCATCAACCTAAGTTGATGTTAATTACATTGATCATACGATTGAATACCTCTGATTAGCTGCCATGTATATGCTCGTAATATGATTGCTATAATTCTAAAATACAGAAGAGAAGTTCAAACTCAATACAAAAATAGTCATTTTTGTTTGTGCAAAGTGGTAATTACTTTGTCTTGCCCTTTTAGTCTCTTTTAATTTATAAGAATTTGGTCCTTTATTTCTGTTTACTTTCTTCTTCTCTCTTCCCCTCTCTTTATTACACATTTTATTTCCTAGTTGTCACCATTTTTCTTGGACTTTAGGATTACTTAATTAATTTTAAAATACATGGTACAACAGCAATTGATTTTATTAAGATATTTCCCCCCTACTTTTATTCTTATGAATTTATTTGACAGTGGCTGATTATTCATTCCCCTTTTCTTGTGCCTTGTTTCATCCCAAATAACTCTAGGGATATGCCTGTAATTTTTTAAAGATACAAGATATAGATGCAAGAATTAATAGGTTGCATCTCTTCTCCTGCAATCTCAAAAGATGTTGATAAAGACATTGTGCTCATAGTGTAGTAACCAATCTTTCTTTTGTTTAATCACGTGGGACATATATTGTTTATAGGGGCATATACTAAATTGGAACAAGTTGGGAGTATATAAATCAGAGAGTCAAATTTCTGGGCTTAGCTCCACGAGAATTGCCTTCCTTCCGTGGGCGAATTTTTCTTCTTTTCCTCTTGCTTTTCTTCTTCTCCTCTTGCTTTGCTTCCTGCACTTGCTTGGAGTTTTTTAGCATGTTCCAGAAATTGTCTTTCCAAGTTGGGGAAGACCCCCTTTTATAACCCCAAAGGTGCATAAGGTGGTGGCACTTGAAGCTGTGAAGGAGTAAGGGCTGCACAACACCCCCACCGGTTGGGTGTGAGGGTGGAGGGGGTGCCTCTCTCATCCCGTTGAGAGAGTGTGAGAGAAAGAGGAGGGAAAAAATGGTGGTAGCCTCACCTTGGGTTTCGTCTATCAGCTGGGCACAGCCAGTGGGACTTGGGAGTGGGATCTGCAGCCCTCCTTTCTCTTAAGCCTACTGGCCGGTCTAGCCAGTGCGACTTGGGAGTGGGGTCATGGCCCTTCCCGACCTAGGGGTGGGTCCCGCACCCCCCTTTTCTTAATCCCACCAGCCGTTCCAGCTGCTGGGTCTTGGGAGTGGGTACTGTGGGTCCCTTCTTCTCACCCCCACTGGCTGGCCCAGCTGGTGGGGTTTAAGTGTGGGACACAGAGCCCCCCTTCCTTCTCATCAGGTGGCCAGCTCGTGGATGGGGGCCACTCCACCCCCACTGGTTGGTTCAACCGGTGATGCTGGAGCAAAGCCCGCTAGCAGACCCCATTTTACCTCCACTGGTTGTCAAAGGGGGGAAGAGCTGTGGCACCCCCTCTCCCACCTCTCTTTTGTCTTCTTCCTCCTATAAAAGCAGCACCACCCCACCCCTCTTTCTCTCTTACTTTTTCTTATTCCAACAGTGTACTTGCTTCCACATGGAGAAAAAGACATTGGAGAAGAGTTTGACTTTGGTTGGAGGACTGCTTTGAAGAAGACTTTGACCAGTTTGATGAGGACTTGGTGCTGGGAGTCATCTCCTTGCACTCTTTGGCGCTTTCTCTACTCCTGGTCTTTACCCACCCACCCACCCACAAGACTAGGTGTGCAATCTCCACTGCACGACTCAGCCTGACTCCGGCCCGACTCGGGTCGGGATCGGCTGGGGCCGACCCAGCCACCCGACCCGACTCTGCCATCCTTGTTTTCATCATATCGGGGCTGTTTTGGTGTTGACTTCTTGTCTCGAGAGTTTTTTGGATTTTGACTCTGCCATCCTTGTTTTCATCATATCGGGGCTGTTATTGTGTTGACTTCTTGTCTCGAGAGTTTTTTGGACTTTCTTTTGTGGTTGTAACGACCCCATCAGTTAATTGACCCAACAACCATGCTAGTCGGTAGAATTCTCAGAAATGTCATCCATCATGAGACTTCTCCCAACTTAACAAGTTTAACTTCAGAGTTCTTTCTTTTTTTACTCGAGCTCTAAAAATGACTAGTCTGAGTTGTTTGTAGTCTACTGATTTTGTCCATTTAACATATTTCTATATGGGCCTCTTGTCGCTGGACGAATAAAGCACACAGTCAAACCCTAGGTAGGCAAGACTCTGGGGGTGGCTCCTATATACTCAAGAGGTGGCTCCCACTATGTAGCACTTTGCACCATATAGCCTCAAGAGGTGGCTCCTATAGCGTAACACTTTGCCCTATGTGGCACTTAGCTCTCGCACTTCTCATTGGGTATGGCTCTGATACCATTTATAACGACCCAATCAACTAACTGGCCCAACAACCGCACTAGTTAGAAGACTTCTCAGAAAAGTTATTGTTGGACGCAGAAATTTTCTTTTGGGTGGAAAATATATGGATTTTGGCCATGGAGGCATTTTTATATGTGCGTGGGCATGCCAATCTGTTAGATAGATAAAAGATTTGAAATTCACTTGATGCGGGAAATTTACATGTCCATTTATTGGACGATTGCGCCAATATTTGGGATATTTCTTCCATGCTTTTATTTGATCAGGCGATTAGGGTTTCGTGTGCTGAACCCTTTCCCACCTACCGGAATCGGTGTTAATTTACATCGGATTGAATCCGAGCACCTTTGATAATAATGTTGATATTCATTTTTTGGCACAAAGTCCAAGGAGCTTGAAAATTGTAATTTGGATTAGAAATTGGTCTTTCAAGACCATTATACTTGGCCCCGATATCTGAGCATTAAAGATCTGTGTTGCAAGATCCTTGAATTTGAGGTCATGGAGTTCATGTAAGGAGACTGTTGACATCATCAAGTATCATACTTCACACTTGTACCTATTACCTATCACCTATGTATGTTTATATGAGATAATATATATTTCTTGAAGCTGTATTAAGAACTGCTCTTCTGTCAGGTGAATCTATAGTCATCCCCTTTTTGATCCAATTCTGGGAAAACTGATATTGGGTGTTGCGCTCTGTTGTGAATGCTCTGGGTGGTGGAAAATTTATGTCTTTATAGTATCAGTAGCATATATCCTGCTGGCATGACATGGGAAGCACATGCTTCCCTCTTCTTTCTTCCTGTCAAAAGCTTTATTTTCCATCCCAAGGATCTTCTCAACTATTATCTGCATTTCAAAGGAGCATCTTCTGATCCATCTTTTTTCTTGCGGCAACTCCTAATTTTCTCAAAGAGTTTCACCTCCACCAAATTCCCGAGAGAACTATAGAAATATGAACCAGTAAATTGACTAAATAATCCTCAGACAAAGAAAGAGGGGACTAGTTGGTACATCTGAACCAAAGGCTTTTTCTTTATGTTGGAAAGCAAAATGATATGCATGAGTCAGCTCTTTATTAAAAAAAAATTCCTTTTTGGCAGGGGCCGCTCCATGTTTGATGCAGATCCTTGGGCTATTTTGCATTCCAGAATCTCCTAGATGGCTGGTAGGGCACATACCATATAACAGGTATTTAGATTTAAAATTTGACCTCAAACAAATGGCAGGCAAAAACTGGAAGACATCAAGAATTTGTGTCAACATTACACTGTTTACGGGGAAAAGATGCAGACATTTCTGAAGAAGCATATGAGATCCAGGTATTCCAGCTAATTTTGGTAAAGACTCTTTTGTTAGATGTCAAATTGTCGGGTTTATTTCTTGAATTACTTCTTGATGCAGGAGCACATAGAAAGCCTTCAGCAACTTCCACAGGCCAGAATGTTAGACTTGTTTCAAAGAAGATACCTTCATCCAGTCATTGTACAAAACTCAACTCCACCTCTTAGCTTGTTAGCCATTGTTTATTCACTTCACTTTTTGACATTATCATTTGATTATTAGGTTGGAGTTGGTCTAATGGTACTTCAGCAATTTGGTGGAGTGAATGGAATTGCATTCTATGCTAGTTCAGTATTTGTTTCTGCAGGTAAAAGAGAAATATGGGAATAGAGAGAGAGAGAGAATTGCTAGGAAGATCTTTACATTAGTGATTGTTTTCAGGCTTTTCTTCCGGCAGTACTGGAACTGTAGCAATGGCAGCAGTTCAGGTCCTTAACCTTACCACATTCTCTGCCCATTTATTATGCCAGAGCTAACATACTAGCAGCCTTGATCTACAGATCCCAATGACTACGTTGGGTGTGCTTTTATTGGATAAATCTGGAAGAAGGCCCCTCCTAATGGTGAGAAAAACATGGTTCTCTGTTTGTTCGTAATGCACAGAGAATAACTACTGTCCCCTACAGGTTTCTGCTGCGGGAACATGCTTGGGGTGTTTCATGGCTGGAATGTCGTTCCTTCTCAAGGTTTCAAATCTCAGAAGCTCAGTTACTAAGAATTTTGGAAAATTATAATGATGTTTAAAAGAAATGACGGTCCTTGTTCTCTCATCGACCAGAAATATAGTTCTAAGTTTAGACTTTGTTTCCTTTGTATGCAACAGAATCACGAGTGGCCGAGGGAGCTAATTCCAGTGTTATCTCTGGCAGGCATACTGGTTTGTGTACAGCCATTGTATACCATATCATGTGCATGATTGAAGTCATCTGTCCCGACATAATTGATTTCTTGAGAACAGGTCTACACAGGATCTTTTTCGCTAGGAATGGGGGGCATACCATGGGTTATAATGTCCGAGGCAAGTTATTGATGTGATGGACATTCATATAATCAGATTACACAACTGGTTGTGAAAACTTAGGTTGATGGCCTGGATACTTTTCCCTTCAGATATTTCCCATAAACATGAAAGGCTCTGCTGGAAGCCTTGTGACCCTAGTGAGCTGGATGGGTTCTTGGATCGTCTCATATGCTTTTAACTTTCTAATGAGCTGGAGTTCCTCTGGTGACTATGGCTTCTCTTGCCCTTTTAAGTTCCAGTTTTCATATTTATCTGTCTGTCTGGTTAATCAAACACTCTTTTTCTTTCATGTGTAGGAACATTCTTCATATTCTCTACCATCTGTGGCCTTACCGTTCTTTTTGTAGCAAGATTGGTGCCGGAAACCAAAGGCCGAACGCTAGAAGAAATACAGGCATCCATGGCTTTCTTTTAGGAACAACTAGGATGTCTCAGGTGGCTGCTTCTTTCTGTCTTACCCTCTGCTCTCCATTACTTTGAGTGTTCTGCTTTGTTGAACAGAATCCATGTCTTTTGACCCAAGTAGTAGAGCTTGTTCTCGTAGAATCCCATGTTGGAGGACGTCTAGTGGTTGTCAATTGTCATGTTATGCATGGGAAGCGGATGTTAGATGCAGCATCTATGTGGTGATTGGTGTGCTTTAGAACAATGTAATGTTTACTGGTTCTCAAATTATTGCCTTTTTATATTTGCACCATTTTGTGGTTTAATAAGTAGCAAAAAAGTGCTTTAACATGAAATAAGTTAAAATGAAAATAGCAAAACAAAAAAAAAGAAGTTAAATGGTCTGACCGTTGGTGGTCAATGAAGCTTCGTTGTCTAACATGACAAGCTTTGACATTGTAGGGATTTCGCCACTATTTTCATCTATGATTTGTGTTAACGTTATGGAGAGATGCTTTCTGATATTGACACGGACATGTAGACAAACACACTCAGAAAATAAAATGTTTTACAAACATTTGACGAAATTTCATTATGAAGATTGTTGTAATAGTTAATTAATTTAAATTAGTTGAATTAATATTAAATTTTAAACTATATCTATTAATTCTTATTTAGTATTAAAATTATACATACAAAAAAAATAATCAAACTAAATCTCATTAGTGAACGAATCCCTTTTCTCTCTCTCTTTTTATATAAATCATGTGTAGCAATCTAGATTTTTAAATAATAAATAAATAGAATTTTAAAGAATAAATTGGGAGCAAACGAATAAAAGATTAATAAAAAAATTAGACAGAAAATTCAAAGTGTAAATAGGCTAAGAGAGACATAAAAAGACTTAAAGAGAGGAAATAATATTTAAAACTTGGAATATCCAACTATCCATGGTTAAATTGGGTCAAATGAGTTCAAACATAAGTTTAATGGGTCACAAAACAAGCCTAAACTCTACCCAAATTAAGAGAAGTTCGTTTTCTATCAAAATGCCAATCCAATTAGGGTATGGAGGCTCCAATTTGAGAAGGAAATAAGCAAAAATTGCGATTTTCCCCCTGTCTTAGAGTTTGAATCAACTTGGGATTTCTAGGAACCGTAACTCCATAAATACACCTCAAACCCTCTCTGCCGGTCCTAGTAGTTGTTGAGAGGTTTTTGGGCATGCACAGAGGTAGATTGGAAGAGGAGATTGCAGTTCCTTAGGGAATTGTTCAGTGTTCTTCATCCTTCACCTTAAAGGAAGGCCAAAAAGATACGTGATCTATCGGGCCCAACTTAATTAGAAACTTCTATAGGTTTACCTTCATATTTAGATCACATAGATCATGTTTTACCCAATTTTTACTGTGTATATTACATGTATTTTGTGGACTCAATTCGGTTTTCCCGAACATGTATGCTCCATGTAATCCATCCATCACTTGCAGAACCCTTGATTTCATCGTGTTTAATAATCATTGTAGGTTTAGAAACATATATTAAAGTGTTTCAATGTGTGTGGAAGCTATTTTTAGCCTCCTGGGCCTATAGGCCCATCGTGCCTCATCATGGTCCATCAAAACGGCCAGACTCTGGTCATCAAGCCATGTGTTCTCAGATTCAGCTATGGACTTCCGAACATGCTTAGGCCGTCAAATGCCTAAAGGTCCCAAGGGTAGTCTCCGGACACCTCACAGCCTATTCGAGCAGGATGCGGTCTACCAAGCTGCGGTCTACCAAGCAGACCACAAGCTTCCTGCTCGAACCGATCCTGCGGCTTATCATCGAGCAACGCTTCCGAGCACCGGGCACCGCGCAGCATGGCCAATGCCCGAGCAGGCCTCTGCACGGCGCCCCTTGGCCTGCGGCTTTGAGCGGCCCTTCGCCTTCCAACGGCAGTTAATACGACGGCACGACACGTGCCCCATGGTTAAGGGCGTTGACCATATAGAATCCCAACAGACGCCTCAAACGGACAACTCCCCACCTAGGGACTCCAACCGAAACGTCCATTCAATCATCATTGAAGGAGATTGTGTCCGGATCCTTCATCTCCCTTGCCTATAAAAGGCACAGGTAATCCGCATGCAAAGGTACGCAACCTTTCTCCCACACACTCGCCCACGTGCGAACACACACCAAAGAACCTTCCATTCCTGCCTCCTCTACAGTCTGACATGACTTAGGCTTCGGAGGGTTCTCCCCGGTTCTTCAACTGGGCCCCCCTGATCCTTCTGGATTTTACAGACCTTCGTTCGCACTAGCGACAGTCCGTTCCCTCTTTCCTTAGTGGAGGACCGTTCGGCTCAAGTTCGAGCAGAAAACAACATCCACAATGTGTTTCCCCCCTTTTTAAATCATCACATGTTTTCCCTCTTTTTAAACCATTATACACCGACTATTTTGAGTTTGGAATCGCAAAATGCTGTAAGAGGTCATTCTATGTGTGAACTCGCATGTCTCCTAAGTTGTGTTCAGAATGTGCCTATGCGATACGGCATGTCTTAAGTCGCGCCACAAAATCATGACATGTTCACTTGAACATAATGTGTCATAGGAGCTGATCGTGTTCATAAATCCGCCCGTTCTCAAAGGCACATTTAGACCCTTTTTTAATGATTCTTTTCTTCCAAATAGTACTTTGCATCTACGGATTAAGATAATTAATTTATGTTTCTGCCCTAACATGTTGTACAAAATATAATACGTGTAATAAAGAGATGATTAATCTTTCTTAAACCATGTATACTTGATCTCATCTTGTATCTTTCCTCTTGAATCTATCATGCTCTAAAATATGATAACTTGTCTTGATTAATCATGCAACATGGGAATCCATGTTCTAATTTTCTTTACACATGACAGCTTTGGTTTGGTTTTAAAGAAATAGGTCGCATGATTATACATTTTTTTTTATCGAAATTCGTGTTACCTTGACGGCGGCAAGATTCACACCAAGATGTTACTGCGAATGCCCTTGGTGAAGTTAGGGCCTTCCACCGAAAATTCCTCTTGTCAAATTAGAACTTCTTCATCAAAGCCTCCGTAACACTTTGCTGGCCATGAATTTCTACATAGTCACCGAGCAAGTTGTATGACAAAAGTCTAGAAACTTGAAACATGTCAAACTATTAAGGCATGTTTTTTGTCGACCTTAGTGATATTTCTAATCACTGTGTGTGAACGAGTCTTACCCTCATGCTGTATTCATAATGTGCATGTTATCCCCGACGTGTCTTCAATCTAAACGTGCCATTGACCCTAACCACGTTTAGCCTTCTTCTTTCAGTACTATATTCTAACTTTGTAGACTCTATTTACATATGTTTCTGCACCAGATCTGATTAATGACATGACTATTCCACTTGGATCTTCTTCTCTATCACTATTTCTTGACCATCATGTAATCCATATCTTACTGTACATAGCTTAATCCTTATCATTCACTTGGCCATTAAATGATTATCTAGATATTACAGGAGATCTTGTATGCACAACCTCAATGTCTGGCATTAATAGGGCTCAATCTAGTCTTGAGAGAAGCGTCTAAAAGTCCTTATGCTCACAAGATTTGGATGACCACAGGGTGACATTGCACCGAAGTATTTGCTTGTTAGATTAATTTATGACAATCAGTTCGTCAACGAATGCTTCGTATATTGTTTGACTGGTACATGTTGTCCTTGTAGTAATTATATCTTGTTATAACATTTCTATTTTATTACTCTAGTTACATGTTATTGTTTGCTTGTAAAGATATCTCTTGCTTCAGACACATGATCTCTTGTTACTATCTTCCTCTTACTCTAGTTAACCTTTCATTCATACTTTCTTGTCACTTATTTACAACCATATTAGTTTTTGTTTTAATTCACTATTTAGTTACTAGTGCATTCTAACTTGTTAAAAATACATATACAAGTGATATAAATTCTACTGAGCTTTATACTCACCTTACATATATTTGTAATTTTCAGATGAATTTGATGAAGATATGTGTACTGATGAGGACAAGCAAGAATAATCGAGTGCCCCAATTATCCTAGAGATTGTAGTAGTGTCTTTATTTCTAGAAAATCAGATGTAATAGTTATGATGAGTCTTATATATTGGTCCTGAACTAGTGAGTATAATGAAAATTAGTGATTTGATATCAATAAAAGTATGAGTTAATTATTTTGACATTATTTCTAATTATTGTTCGTACTTGTCGACACGAGTGTTTATAACTATATGTTCCGATATTTGACATCGGGACATGATATCATGGTACTATTTTAGTTTTTTTTCTGATATGGTTTGGTACAAATAATATTTTTTTATCATTTTTATAATAAAAACTTAAGGGCCAAACTGGATCGACATTATACCGTACGCTCGATATCATCCCATATCAGGTAAAATTTATTTGACCCGACGACCAATCCTGATGTATGTGCACACGAATGCAGAGTAGATTTTTATGCAAATTTTACTTTAAGTGGATGTTTATACAAAAATCTTACGCCTATTTAGGTCACCATTATTTAGAAGTTATCTTTAATAATATCCAAGGCAAGATTTCTACTCAATTTTCTTTTTCGGACATAGATGGGCTTAGGGGTGATCATGGTTTGGTTTCAAAGGACTTCGGTTTGGTTCGGGTTGGGTCCGAATTTATTTTGATTTGGTTTCTTAAAAATCTCCTATTTTGATTCGGTTTAACTTGAAAATAAATGGGCCTTTAGATTCTCTTAGTCTTAAATAAGATTTAAATCACTTGTTTCTCTAATAAATCACTATCAAATAATATTTAAAATGAAGTATTAAATGTTGATGACAATATTAACCTCCATAATATATATTTTTACGTAAATATATTGAAAAAACTTGATAGATATATACAAATTAGAACTTATTATTGTAATTCGGTTTAATCGGTTTGGTTTGGTTTCTAGAGCTTAGAAACCGAACCAAACCGAATTTTCCTTTTCAGTTTGGTTTGCACCGTACCATCTGCTGGCTCTGCGCATGTCACATTAGACACGTAGTAGCATTTCCAGCACGTCCTTAAATCTCCCCCCTCCCTCCATTATCATCAGGATCCTCTCTCTCTCTCTCTCCTTTGCACCTCTCTTGCCTCACAAGACAATGTACCAGAAGTTGTCGACTCCGTTTTGCTCTCAATTTTCAAAATTTCCCACTGCCTTCGCCCTCCGAATGCCGATCCCCCGCGACGCCTGGCTGCACAGGAAATGCATCACTGTGAGGGCAGACGCCGACTCTTCCCCCAGCGGCGGCTTGGACACCCCGATTATCAAAGTCAGCAGGGAGGGAGGCAGGGATGAACAAGGCAGGCGGGGAGGACTGATGGGTGAGGGAAGCAACCCATTGAACTCTACCGCTACTTCTTCTGTTGCCGCCACCGCCACAATAGACAAGGATCTTTTCCGCTACTTCTTCTTAGACAAAGCATAATATAGATAGATTTTAACTTTATAGTTTAAAGACATATATCTTTTATCAGTTAAAGACAATTGAGATGAAACTTCAGTTATAATGACATAATCACCTTGTTCAAATACCTATCACATATTAAAGTCTATGCCGCGCAAGAAGCATTCCATTCACATCTTCCAATACTGTTAATCTTTACCATCAAAGAATAATGGCCTTGTAACGGATTGACCTTCAGAGTTGTGCATTTTTGCTGTCATCTCTTCTCAAATCGTTTGATTCTTCTGAGAAGACTAAACTCTGATGCTACTTGTTGGATCTAGATGGAGCTATAGGGGGGGGGGGTGAATAGGACTTTCTGTAAATAAAATATTTGGATATGAAATAACACTAAACAGATATGTTAGTCCTTTGAGTGATGTGTGTGAAATACGTGTAACTTGACTGAAAATAATCACAAACAATACATAAGAGTTTTATCCTGGCTCGGACCTCCTCTCAATTAGGAGTCCTACATCCAGTCCCCAATCACGTCTTGGGATTTCCACTAACTACCAAGAAAACTTGATCTTCCCTTCAAAAAGGGGTATCACAACCACTTGCTCCCAAGCAAGTCTTCCCTTAACCCAAAGGGGTAGAATACTTCTCCTACTACAGTAGGCCTTCTCTTCTATCAAAGGGGAACACACAGGGAACAAACCCCCTGTCGGTTACAACTCAAAGATATTACAAACCAAGTGTTGCTCTAAAGATGAGCAAGCACAGATGAACAAAAATAGATCTAAAGGAAAATGAATTTTGGCACTTCTCTCTTTCTGTGTCTAAAAGTGGATTTTAAAAATGAATCTAATGAATCTAATCCACCCAATGACAGACTGATTGAACACTTGAAAGCTTGAATGCTTGGAGTGCTGTGCTTTGACAAATAGCTCTTGCTTTGCTCTTTTCAGGTGGCTCTCTTAAATGTATCACTGTGTGTATATATGTGTATATCTGAGTGTCTATATTGTTCATCCAAACTTCGGCTTCTTATATAGTCTTCAAAATGTTTAGAGTCTTTAGCTATCCGTTGGAATGTAGCCATTTGAATTTTATTCGTTGTGGCACAAAAGAAGCTTTGAGAAGTTTATCTTTGGGTCCTTTGTTTCAACGGCTTCTTAGCTACATGGGTAGCTTCATGCTCCTGTTGATATCTGCCATAAATGCCCGCAAGCACCATACTCATGCAAAGCCTTTTCTCCTTTTTACCATTAGTCTTGAATTGAATAAAGTATTAGATAGTGAAGATAGAAAGTAGATCATCTACAAGACATTTACCAGTTACAGAGAAAAGTATTGTCCTTAAAGTATATGAGGGTAGGTGAGCAATAAAGGAGAACAAGACACCTACTCGGTGCGTAGTGCATCTGAGACTGTCTAACCTTAAAACTTGGAAACCTGCCAGTTTAAAGGACACTAACAAAGGACGTGTAAGGTATACAACTCTTAAGGAACCTTTTAAAAAACAGTACTCCAGATATGATCTTATTTTAAAAAATAAGTTTGAATGCAGAGAACATAAAGAACAAGATGTGCAATAGTACTTCCTGGAGTTCAGAACTCTTAAGTACATATGAAGGATGTATTGCAACTTACAAAAATGAGAGTAAAGTTAGATTTGATGAGCAAAGGTTTTAAATAATATAGTTTCTCCATTTATTAGTAAAGATCTTCACAAAAGTATATTACAAAGTTAATCAAAATGAAATAGTATTAATAGATGTGAAACTAGATAAAATTATGTTAAATGCAGACTTCGATTATACTGAAGTCGAGTGGAACTTCGACTATTGTGACTTGTTCACAAGTCGGAGTCTCACTTCAATTTCCAAGAGTCGGAGTTAGACTTCGAGTGTTGTAACTTGTTCACAAGTCGGAGTCTCACTTGGACTTCAAGGAGTCGGAGTTAGATTTCGACTGTTGTGACTTGTTCACAAGTCAAAGTCTCACTTCGACTTCTAAGAGTCGGAGTTGGACTTCGACTGTTGTGACTTATTCACAAGTCGAAGTCTATCTTCGACTTCCAAGAGTTGGAGTTGGACTGCGACTGTTGTGATTTGTTCACAAGTCAGAGTCTAACTTCGACTTCTAAGAGTCGGAGTCTACAAGAAGTATAAATTATGGACTTAGAAAAAATTTATCGGTAGTAGTTAAGCATGTGTCGACTGGTAAGTATTTGTGTGATGACATATACTGTCTATCATTAATTGTACAATATAATACACTCATGTCTTTCGTGATTTGACTATTTGGTTATTATTAGATGAATTTGTTAGTTTCCAGGATTAGAGATGATTTTGTCATATTAAAAACCAATTAAATAAGATGTTTGTAAAAATAATTGCACAACATGTTAGCCAGTTTTAGGGTTTTACATGCATGTACATACAATTGATGACTAGACAGACTTATTAAATCCAATCGATGCGCGAAACAGGAAGTCGACTCGCAAGATGAAAGTGGACTTGCAAGGTGATAGTTGAATTGGAGGGGTGATAGTCGCTAGTAGAAAGTAGAACTAGACAGACCATCAAGTTTTAGAAATCTAAAACAAAGTGGTTCTAAGACGTAGTCACAATTAAAACACTCTAGGGATACGTGAAAACAAGAAAGAAAGATGAGGAAAACTTGAATACTGCACGATAATTAGAAACATCATGCACTCTCTATAGACACTATGAGAATCCAAAGAGAAGAATGATCGGTTGACTGAATTTCAGAGTTAGGTCGACCAAAATACGGTAAACGCAACACAAGTGTCAAGCTATAATCGCAAGGTTCAACCAGACATGGGAATATAACCAGAAAATCAGGAATTAATGAGCTTTCGAATGGTATAAGACTTATTAAGTTTGTGCCCAAGAACACCTACCTTTGATTGTTTCTTAGTTCTTGGTTCCAGAAGTTGAAGCAGGGACGCGAAGATGATGAATTCCTCGAATTCCAAGTTCGGATTCTTCCTTCTAGAGGTTCTTCTCACGTCCAGTAACCAAGAAGGGTGTATGAAGTCAGCTAAAGAGGCCACACAATGGTTATATAAGGCCAAGGTTTATAGAATCTCAGTTTGAGATTCCCTATTTCATGGTAGAATCCCTACCATGCTAGGTATTTCCTAAGTTTATCTACTCCAGTTGGAAAGTAGTTGAGAACATGTTTGTGTTCTCCTAATGGGTTTAGGACTATTGGTTTTCGTGGGTTGGTTTTTACTATGTTTGAAATTTCCATAAGTTTATCCCATCTTTAAAGGGATGTGCTAGAGTCCTACTGTAGTTCTAACTTAGAAGTTTATGATTTTCATTCTATATTTACAAGGAAATCACAATCTCAAAGAAATCCCACTCATATTGGAAGCATAAGTTTTCTAATCGATTAGTACTTAGATAATCTTACCACTATTGGAGAACATAAGTCTCCAATCGATTGATGTTTAAAACTTACTATGATTGGAAAGTAGGTCTCCAATCAATTGGTGTTATTATTAGTTATTACTGCGATGGAGAACAAGATCCCCAATCAATTGATGTCTGAGTGTACATTGATCCCTATACAACTCAAAAGTCTGCTTCGATTGGAGAACAAAGGTTATGATTGGTGAACAATCGTACCGATTACTGAACAAGTGTTCAGAAATGCTCCGATTGGTGTAGAAATCTTTCGATTACTAAACAAAGGTTTAGTAACCTTCCGCTTGGCATTAAAATCTTCTGATTGGTGATATAATCATACCGATTACTGAATAAAGCTTTAGTAACCTTCCAATTAGTGAAGAAATCTTCCGATTGGTGAAGAAATCTTCTGATTGGCATTATAATTGCTCCGACTACTGAACAAAGGGTTCAAAACATTAGCAATTGATGTTATAATTTTCCTGTGTAACTTGGTGATTTGAGGATGACTTAACATTGCATTATTTCCACTAATCATATTATTAATGTTGGTGATAACTGCTTTTGGTTGAATTCATAAATTTATTCATGTGCTACTATAGAAGTAACCTTGTGTCTGTAAAAAAATCCATGGTTGGTTGTTGACAGATGCAGCTATGTGTCGACAGGCAAGTTTGTATTTGTCGACTGATTGTATGTGTCAACGAATTAAGCAATATGTATACAAGTTTGTATGTGTCGACAGATCTTAATAGAAGTCTGTAAGACAATCATTGGTACTAGAATCTTCCACATATGTTAATGTGTGAAGTTCCAACTAAATTTTAGATTTATATTTACCATATTATCAATTTATCTTAAGTTCTTTATTTATAAAATTTTCGGGTGTTACACAGGTTGTACTACAAAAATCTAGAAACCTGAAACATGTCATACTATTAAAGCATGTTTCTGTCGGCCTTAGTGATATTTATAATCACTGTGTGTAAATGAACCTTACCCTCATGCTGCATTCATAATGTGCATGTTATCCCCGACGCGTCTTCAATCTAAACGTGCCACTG
Source organism: Colocasia esculenta (assembly GCA_014218235.1). Classification (NCBI taxonomy): domain Eukaryota; kingdom Viridiplantae; phylum Streptophyta; class Magnoliopsida; order Alismatales; family Araceae; genus Colocasia; species Colocasia esculenta. Next base: position 11,438,686 of record CM024765.1, on the reverse strand, counting down.
ACCCTAACCATGTTTAGCCTTCTTCTATTAGTATTGTATTCTAACTTTGTAGACTCCTTTTACCTATGTTTCTGCACCAGATCTTATTAATGACGTGACTATTCCACCTGGATCTTCTTCCCTATCACTATTTCTTGACCATCATGTAATCTGTATCTTACTTTACATAGCTTAATCCTTATAATTCGCTTGGTCATTAAATGATTGTCTAGATATTACAGGAGATCTTGTATCCACAACCTCAATGTCTGACGTTAATAGGGCTCAGTTTGGTCCTGAGAGGAGCATATGAAAGTTCTTGTGCTCACAAGAGTTGGATGACCATGATGTGACATTGCACTGAAGTATTTGCTTGTTAGATTAATTTATGACAATCAGGTTGTCAACGAATGCTTCGTATATTGTTGACTTATACATGTTGCCCTTGTAGGAATTATATCTTGTTATAACCATATCTATTTTATTACTCTCATTACATGTTATTATTTGCTTGTAAGATATCTCTTGCTTCATACACATGAACTCTTGTTACTATCTTCCTCTTACTTGCTAGTTAGCCTTTCATTCATACTTTCTTGTCACTTATTTACAGCCATATTATTTTAATTCACTATTTAGTTACTAGTGCATTCTAACTTGTTAAACTTCTAATAACTTAAAATTACATATACAAGGAATATAAATCCTATTGAGTTTTATGCTCACCTTACATATATTTGTAGTTTTAAGGTGAATTTGATGAGGATATGTGTAACGTCGCACGTTTTTCGGATCCTCGTGGATCCTTGTTTAGCGGGTATGGTGGCCAATGTGTGGCCCATTAGCCTGTGTTTCCGGTGTTTGCACGCATTGTGAGCCTTCGTGGGTAGGTAGTTGGGCCCAAAGTGCTCACAGGTTTTGTGCCTGTGATCGCGACAAGGGGTTGCGTCGCATTAAAATCGCGACAGCCCTGGTCGTCGCGATCTCGTTATCGTGGTTTGGCGGTCTTCGTCTGCATGGCTGCCGCGTGTCGCACGCTGGGCAGTCAGCTGACGTCGACAGTGGGAAGGCGACGCCCTAGTCCGTTGCGACAATGCCGTGACGGGGAGGTACGTCTCGATCCCAACCGCTGGATGTTTTTAAGAAGTCTCGGCCGAACGGAGCTTCCACAAGCTCTGCTCGACCATGAGGAGTTGCTACGGAGCTCTCTCGGGCGATTTAACGTTTTGGAGGTGTTTTTGTCGCGCTCCGCCGTGAGGACGTCACGTGGAGTGGGGGAGATGTCGTACCGTGCGCAGTTTGTGTGTTCTTCATGAAGGTAGGGAATTCTACCTTGATTCATGATGTGGGATGCATGTTAGCTTGTTTATCGCTTTGCAAACAGTAGATACCATGCTAGGGTATCCATTAAAGCAAGTAAATCGAGAATTAATCGTGGTTTGAATGACTTAGGGTGGTAATCTGAGAAGAGGAACCCGGATTAGGGTTCCTACCTGTGAAGGCGACGGAACCCCCTGTCGCGACAAGGTCGCGACAGGCCGACCCTTCGCGTTAGGGTTTTCTAACGTGACATTTTGGGCGATCGCTATCTGAAAGTGACAGACCCTTCTGTTGCGACCCAGTCGCGACAGTATAACCCGTTGCGTTAGGGTTTACTAACGCGACACATCAGGGCGTCGCGTTCTGAAGGCGACACAACCCCATGCCGCAACCTCAGCCGAGGGGTCTTTTTGTGTATGTTTTCAAGGTACGATTATCTGATTATTTGTTAAGTGTTGTGCATGGCACCGGTTTGTGGTGCGTTGGCACTTGTAGCACTCATAGAGCATGTTGCTCACGAGGTGAGCATATTTTCAAGTGGTTAGCATACTGTTTGTGTAGTATGCGTGGTGTTTACGTGGTTTGGGTGTGTGCATGGCACACACATTGTCGTGGTGTAATCTTTATGATTCGTCATAGTGGTAGGGCAGTGAGGTTTCTGTGTGAACCTAGCCGTGATCTTGTGGTGTTTTCTATAAACTATTTAAGATGGTTTAACTTGTATAGCATGTGTGGGATTAAGTATTAATGTATGGTTATCGTATATTGTGTTTACGCGGTATGGAGGTCATGGTATGACCAATGACAGGCCGAGTTGTTAATGTTAATGCGATTCGTAGATATGTCTGTGTAGGTTGGCTTGTGGGTCATGAGTGACCAGGTCAAGCTACTCCTTACACACTTGCACCGTGGTTTGTAGTAAAGATTGTATATGTAAATATCGTGGTTTGTGTATTTCCGAGTGTGGTGGTCTGGCGCCTATTCCGAAATGCCTCTCTAGTCGGGTACCCCAGGTTCTGTGTGAGCCAGGCACGTGTGTTTGTTGTGCTCAGGGTTTGTCCCGGAACTTGTGTTGTACCGTCGAGGTCTATGTCGTCTATCCTGGACACTCTCACTCCTGTGTTTGAGTTGTACGTCCGGCTGAGGGAAAGACGACAAAGGGCAGCGACTTGTGTTGAGCTGGTTTTACGTTTGGTCGCTTGTAGCGTGCTCGTGGTTGGGGGTACGGACACCAGTAGACGTACTGGGCCCCAGCTAGTCCTGTTACCAGTGCCTCACTTTAGGGAGCTCGGGCTTGAGTCCCTAAAGGTGCCAGGCATGGGCTTGCAGCGTGTGTGAGGCTGCAGGTAGTGGTGGTGTTTATTAGTCTCCACAGTTAGTTGCTTGACTTACGAGTTTGTGGAGCCGTAGTTGGACTGAGGGTCCGTGGCTACGAGACTGAGATGTAGTTCATGTGTTGTGTTGTCCGGGTTGGATATTGGTTTGATCAGCCAGTAGTCTGTTCCCGTGTGGTGGCGTCGTTCCTTTCTGACTCGTGCTTTACCACCGGTTGTGGTTGTTGTGTTGTTACTCGTGGACTGAGGTTTTTCTCAGTAAGGTGTGCCCTGGTGTTGGCACGATACTAGTTATGGCTGGTGAGCAGAGACTCACTGGTTGTGGTTTGACTTTCTTGGTGTGCCCTATTGTTGGCACAGTTGTGTTAAGCTTTTGCCTGTGGTGGAGTGCCTTGTGGTGGCACTAGTTTGGTTGTGGTCTTTGTGGTGGTACCTCGTGGTGGTAGGTACCTGTACCCTGTGTGGGTACCTGTTTCTCGTGGTACGATGTGTACTAGTCTTTTCAAGTATTATGGTGGAGCTGTGCTCCGTGGAGGTCGTGTGGTGAGACCTTTCACTTGTTGTGTTTTACCCTTCCTTGGGTAAACTTTCGATTAAGGTTATAATATGTGATGGATTGGCATCATGTAATCAGTCCTGTTATTTAAGTGTGACATTCGTTATATCGTGGTTTAGGGGTATAAAGGACTAGCTCTTGGTTAGCAGTCCTGTTACCCATGTGTTTGAGGTTCGCCTGTGAAGCTTGTAGCCTAGGCAAGTGGTTTGCCCATGTGGCTTGTAGCTTAGGTGTCTAGTTCTTGAGGTAATGTGCTTGTGAGGCTTGTGGCCTAGGCATTTCAGTTGTTGAGCAGACTAGTAGTGTTGCGCTAGTCCTGTGGTTCCCCTCTCTTTCCGAGGAATATGTACTTGTTTATAATTTACTGTTTAAGCTATTATTATTATAAATGTTGTGAGCATGTCATGGTTTGGCTTTTAGTGTTGCTAGTGAGACCCTCTGGGGTTGAGGTCTCTTCTTTTTAGTTGTTGAGGTTTTTGGGTGGTTCCCTACTGAGCCAGTGACTTGTTGAGGTTCACTCCCCTATAGTTCTTTTCAGGGCTTGTTGTTTGTGTGGCTTGTGGAGACGTTGTGACAGACTTGTACTACCAGCAGTTGAGTTGTAGTCGTGTTGTGTGAGCTTGTGCTCCCTCGGAGTATGCCCCAGGTAGTTGTACTTTTTAATTGGACATGTAATAATGTATTGGGACAGGTGTAAATTGTTAGATGCAGATATGAGCACATGTACTTTCTGGACACGTGTGTGAGGTATCCCTTGCGAGACTTCGGTCCGTTCGCGGGAGGCGGATCTGGATATGGAGCATTAATGGGCATAAATATCTAGGGCCATCACAATATGAATATTGATGGGGACAGGTAAGAGTGATCGAGTGCCCCAATTATCTTAGAGATTGTAGTAGTGTCTTTGTTTCTAGATAATCAGATGTAATAGTCGTGACGAGTCCTATATATTGGTCTTGAATTAGTGGATATAATGAAAATTAGTGATTTGATATCAATAAAAGTATGAATTGATTATTTTGACATTATTTCTAATTATTGTTACAATGGATAGTCGATATTTTTTTTTGTACTTGTCAACACGAGTGATTATAACTATACATTCCGATATCTACACCGAGACGTGATATCATGGTACCATTTCGGTATGTATTTTTTTTTCTGATATGGTTTGGTACAAATAATAATTTTTATTATTTTTTAATTTTTATAATAAAAACTTAAGGTGTATTGGGCCGAATTAGGCCAAATTGGATCGATACTGTACCATAAGCTCAATATCATACCATATCAGGTAAATTTTGGTTCGGCCCGATATAATTGTCGACCAATCCTAATATACATACACACGAATGCAGAGTTGATTTTTATGTAAAATTTACTTTGAGTGGATATTTATACAAAAATCTTACGCCAGTTTAGATCACCATTATTTAGAAGCTATCTTTAATAATATCCAAGGCTAGATTTCTACTCATTTTTCTTTGGGTTTTTTATTAAAATAATTATATGTTTATTATTTATTATTTAAATAATCACATTTTAAAATAATTCTCAAACTAGTCACCAAGTTGCCACGTTGGCAACTTAGCGACTGGGAGACCGAATTCGTATGAATCGGTCTTGGCAATGTCGGCAGCGGTGTCGACATTGCGAAACTCGACATTGCAGGCAACTTAAGACACCCCCACCCACGCGTTAGGGCAACGTCCGTGAACCCCTGTCTCCCCACCCCCGCCCCCATCCTCGCTGCGGTTTTAGTCGTTGCTGCAGCTGTCGCCGCCGAGATTACCATAGGTTAGGTGAGAGCCATACACTTTCGACATATTGTTGATATTACTAGTTGTTTCTAGATAAGGATATGATCTTTGGTTGTCTCGGGTTCCTCTTATTTGTTTTGTTATTGTTGAGATGCACGTTCTAGATAGAGTACTTAGACAGTTTGGTAGAGCACAACATATTCCTGGTCCTATTGATACATTACATCGTGTCATACGGAAAGAACCTAGGCATATTAACTGTGCTACATATTTCACACATTTTGTACAACTGTGGCATGCTTGGAGATATTACAATATACCACCGATCACAGACACATCAACTGATGTTGGTAGAGTGGAGTATATATCTTGGTATTGGTCTATCACCAAACGATTCATTGGTTAGCCGAGGTTCAGTTATGATATCCGTTATGAGCTGTGTGACCACATAGAGAGGAGTTTGGTGGAAGGTATGAGACATCTACATATGATGATTTCTGATAGCCTTCGAGATGATATGATATCAGACTATACACACTCTAGATATATAGCCCTGCAGGCGTACATTGATAGTGTGCTATCTCAGGTTCATCGAATAGATTCATCTACCTCGCAAAACTTTCAGAGCCATACACATAATCCTCACAGCAGCCAGATGATGTAGGACTATCTCAGTTTTCTCCAGACCCTTTGTATGACATAGGAGCGTCACATATATTGACAAATGAGGTGATGCTATATGAGATCACACTTTCACAGCCACCACAATCCACAGTTGGTACATATTGTCGTCAACGATGTCACAAAGGTTCGACTAGCACACTAGCAGAGCAGAGTCAATCTGAGCTAATTGGGGACACATTAGGTAAGATATCAAAGGACATGGATTCCGAGGTAGCATAGTCAGAGTCATGTGATGCGATCTTAGGGCATGAGACACAGCCACAGTCAAAGACATATGTTGATGCTCAGAATGAGATGCAGGAACAACTCTGTGATCGTAGTCGAGGATCTAGAAAGGGAAAGAAGAGATGATTTCCATAGTTCTTTTGATTTATCTTCGGTACTAGATATTTTTGGGTTGTTTGCGGTTTCATAGCTTATTTTGATGTATTTGTGGCTTAGACATATTATTTTGATTTATTTTTGGTTTAGATATATTATTCTGATGCATTTAATGGGCATGACACAATCTCAATTCTATCTATTTTTAACATAAAACATTACAACATTGAGTTAGATAATTCAGTTGTGTGCGTATCAAGTATGATGAGTTAGATAAAAAAAATATAACATTAAATTTACATGGTACTTCTCAATTCACATACATCATTCAGTACATTCTTCTTGTGCGCGAGAGCCTTCATCCCTTGTGCGCTCCGACCTTCATCCCTCAGTCTTGGTGTTTTTTTTTTCTTCTTCAAAATGTTGTTGACGTGGCAACTTGTTTTATTAATTTAAGAATTATTATTAAAATGTAATTATTTTAATAATAGTAAATAAAAATATATTTATTTTAATAAAAAAACCTTTTTTCTTTTTCGGACAGGGATGGGCCGCACCGTACCATCTGCTGGCTCTGCGCAGGCCACGTTAGACACGTGGTAGCGTTTCCTGCGCGTCCTTAAATCTTCCCAGGCTCCCTCCGTTATCAGGATCCTCTCTCTCTCTCTCTCTCTCTCTCCTCTCTCGCCTCTCTCGCCGCCCAAGACAACAATGTACCAGCAGTTGTCGGCTCCGTTTTGCTCTCAGTTTTCAAAATTTCCCGCCGCCTTCGCCCTCCAGGCGCCGAGCCCCCGCGACGCCCGGCTGCATAGGAAATTCATCACCGTGAGGGCGGACGCCGGCTCTTCCCCCGGCGGCGGCTTGGGCACCCCGACTGTCCAAGTCAGCGGGGAGGGAGGCGGAGATGAACAAGGCAGGCGGGGAGGACCGGCGGGTGAGGGAAGCAACCCGTCGACCTCTTCCGCTACTTCTTCTGCTTCTGCTGCCGCCACCGCCGCGATAGACAAGGACATCAAGAAGGTGAACTGCCCCCGCCTACTTGCTCAACGATGTCAGTGGTTCCTGCAATGATGGGTTTCGTTTTGTCCGTCCTTTTGTTTCCGTGCTATCCGTGGTGCTTCTCTTCAACCGTTCCAGTTCGCCTACGCTCCGTTCGGCAGTTGAATCCCCTGCTGGTCCATCTCCTTGCTTACTTTCTCCTGAGATTTTTCACTTCGTTTCGATGATGTACCATCATAGGTCGTCCAAAAGACTGCAGCAACCTTCGCGCCGAGGGCTTCCACCGCGTCCAAGAACCCCGCTGTGCCGGGTACTGCTTTATACACTGTTTTCGAAGTCCAAGGCTATGTCTCCATGTTGCTGGGGGGAGCTCTCTCCTTCAACCTCGTATTCCCTTCGGACCAACCAGATATTTGGCGGTTGATGGGGATGTGGTCCATCTGGATGTTCAGTGAGTTCTCTTTTTACTACGATCTGATTGTGGGTTGTGCCTTCCAATTATGGGCCTACCTACCTCCTACTTTCTTACCAATGTGATATGCTCCTCAGTTTGAGTTTTGTTAAATGTATAGTGCTTTGTGATCTTCATTTCTGTTGTCACTATTTCTCTGAAGCTGGAGTGCTCTGAACAGCTTACTAATGATGAACAAAATAACGGATATGTAAAGCTTTTAAGAAATTAATCGGATATTGCTTTCATGCTTTATGCTGATCATGTTTACTTCCTTTCGAAAAAGATGTGGATTGTACAACCATTTCATTTGAAACTCTAGACTTCAATTTGAACAGTAAATGACTCAGCTTTCCTGAAAACTAGTGATAGTTATAACGTGTTATGAGAATTCACATTAGATTTTCCAAGATAATGTTTGAGAGCTCTATCTCATAGACATGACAGATCCTAAGTAGCACAAACATTTGTCAAGAAAAAAAGAGTTGACTTTTCATGGATGCTTTTGAAATTGTTATGTATATCAGAGCGAACACCCCACCCCCCCCCCCCCCCCCCCCCAAAAAAAAAAAAAAAAAAAACTTGAAAGGAAATAATAGAAAACAGAAGGAGTACCTGCACAGATCATCTGCGCAGCAATAAGACTGGATGGAGAAGAAATAAGAGCAACAGCTTCAGAACATCATCGCAGGGCTGTCACATGGGGGAGAAGAAGGCAGTGTATTGGAGGGAAGGAGAGAGACCCTGGATTTCCTTGTGCAGAAAAGATAGGATGGAGAGTCCATCTACACTCTCCTTCTTGGTGCAATTAGCAGGGAAGAGAGAGGGAGAGTCTCTTTCTTCCTTTTTCTTAACCTCTGCTCTTAAATACATCCTTGTTGATGGTTTTTTTGAGAAAAGGAGGACACAAGCAAAAAAGGGTACCTGTTTGCATAAGGAAAATGAAAGTTTGACCCCTCTTCTGGCTTGTTTTTAGTGGCATATAGGGAAAACAACAAATAAAGGATTGACCCCTCATGGGATTGTCTTCATAAGGAAGAAAACAAGAGAGGCTTGGCCCCTCCCTCTACCCATGGAATGAGGTGCTTTGTGATTTTGACTTTGGAAATGAAGTAAAATTCTTACCCACATATGAGACCATTCACCCAAATTCCCTCCATCATGTGGGAATACACCTTAGTTCCCTTGCTCATGTGGAAGAACAATTGCTGCAAAATATTTCTAAGAATGTAGTGTTTCACCAACTACAAGGACTTTTCATTGACCTTAATTTTATTGTTTATCAGGATTAACACTTTAACCAAGTTCTTGTTTCCTCCATTAGTTTGATTTTTCCTTACTGCTTATGACTGTTAGATTCTGAACATTCTTGCCTCACCTCCTCTTCTTCACTTCTTTCATTCTGTAGTACATTGATGGAGGATGTATAACACACCATTGCAAAATTTTCAGTTGTGGAGAAAGCCTTTCTCTCAATTTTTTCTCCCTTTGCCACACTGATTGATCGGCCCTTTTCTGGCTGGGAATTGGCCGGGGATCAGCTGGATCAGCCATGGCCGATCTGATCCGGAATCGGACGATCTGCCGATTTCGCCTTCCATGTCACACATAGAGAAGAGGACTTCACTGTCCTTTTCTCACACTTTTCTACAGAAGGTTAGAAATGGAAGAGATGGAGCGAATGTGGACTCTACATGGTTATTTGCATACATATATGTACACATGTATAGGCATATACATATGAATTTTTACTTTTAAGCTATTTAAATTCACATAGCCAGTAAATGCTTTAAGAAGCGTGATATTACAGGGTAGAGGAGTTAATGGGTAAGGAAAGAGAGAAATAAAATGGTAACTTTTGGGATAGGGAGATTGAAAGACATAATTTCCATTAACTTCAAATTTCCATTTCTTTGTTTCCAAGTGGTTGGCATCCATTGAAAGAAGCGTACAAAATCTTTCATTTCTTTTGACCAACTCACTTGTCTGTGTTAATCTACAGTTGCAGTTGATTGATATTTTTTGTAAGAAGTAAACAATTGTTGAAAAGAGGGAGGAAGACACATAGTTCTCCCTTCTTCTCCCTTGGGCAGTTAGCCTGGCATTCATCATTAGTATTATAAACAGATCCTAAGATATGTTTGCCACTTGGAAAGAAAGGTACCATTTTCATTTTCATCACCCATTAGCATCCAACAATCTTTACTCTATAATCATGCACCTAAAATACTGTGTTTGATCATTCTTATGCATCTTGAAAGTGTTCTGATAATATTCATCAGTGACATGCAGTGTTGGAAAATGGCTGTCCCCTCAACCAAATTGTTTGTCTGACTCATAAATATTCACACATGCATGTGCTCTGTGATAGTGAACAGCGTGATGCAACATACCATACAAATAATAGGCTTTTAAATGAACTGGCTCTATCAGGTGACCCAATCTCTATTACCTATTACTCCCCATTGGTAAACATAAAGAAGATTACAGGGTTTGCCTTCTCCATGACAAGCAACAACTGAACAGATATAGGAATGATTATGCATTTTGTCCTACATTTAGTTCCAAAGGTGCATTTCTGGGATCACAAAAGACACGAGAGTTCAAAAGACTAAGCATGGCCAACCTTCAAGTCAGTTGGACTCGCAGGCAACTTGCATGTTTTGTTTCCCAAGCAACAAAAGTTGCATTGGAAACAAAATGACTCCATATTCATATGTAGCCATAATCCTGATATATGAATTTTTAGAATTAAATCTAAGTGAACACTGTCCTTAAAGGCAATTCATCTTCTATCTGAGTACAGAAAAGTGGAAAATCATTTCTAGTACATGTCATATTTGCTGAAGCAAATGTAAGAAGGCTTTGCAAACATGAAAGCAGGGTTTGTGTTTGGGAGGGATTTGGTTAACATTCACCCTGGAATCTCAACCTAATCGAAGTAATATAATATGTATTTAAATATTATGGAATTTGATTTATTATATAAGAATGAAGACTGGGTTTGGTATTGGGTCTAGGTTTGAATTTAATGTCTCATTACTCTATCCACTATATGCACTGGTTTCAAGTGTGTGTCCATTAACTGCCCTTTAAGTTAATAACAGTTGAATAAACATGTTATTGGTTATTGTTTGCATGTCTACTTTAAGCAGCCCTATTCAGCAATCCTCATTGCTTCTTTTGGAGACAAGAGATTACTGGATACTAGATAATCCTGGATGTATATCTGTATATAACCAAATAATCTTATGAAGCAAGATACTATTAAAAACATACATATTCTTCCGTATTTTCTAAATTTAATACGACAACCAAGCTTTACTTTTTAAGTCCATGTCTGTGAGCCTGAGGAGTGCATAACGTGGGTATGATGTACATATTTAACTATGATATATTCACAAACTGATTTTCACTTCAAGATATGTCTATGACTTTTAATGTATTTAAATTAGGGTTTTTGCCTATAAACCATTATTTTGCGAATCTGCCATTTTTGTTAAAATATTGTTTAGAATATCATCATACCATGTAAAATATTGTGAGACTGCCACTGTAATTAACTTCCATAAAATAATTGAATATATACCTGTTAGTTCAACCTTTCATCATGAAAATACCCAACATATCATGGGACGTTAGTAACCATTAACCAACCATAGTTTTACCCATGGGCAATGTTGTCCTTTCAACTATGGGCTAGAGGAAACATGGTTAAGTAGATGGCTGGTAATCTGATGTGATGGAAGTTGCATTTTTTACACCTTTTACATTGTAGGATGATATTTTAATTTTTAAACGATATCTTAATAAAGATGGCAGATCTGTAACTTCGTTGTGAGAATGGTTTTGTTGCAAAAAAGGTCCTTAAATTTACTAGTCAATGGATTGGGCTTAAAGCCCCACAACCCCGCCACATCTCATTCATGCCAACTGCAACTGGAAGCAGGCTCCATGCAGTTGACAGCCCCTATATAGAGACTTGTTGCACCCTTTATTTTCTCAATAATCAATCAACATATCTATTTTCCTCGACTGTGTCATGATAATTCATACTTGGAGATGGACGGACATGGCACAAAGCCGACGTCGCCACTCCATGAAGTATTTCCACAATCTCGGGTTCTACAAACCCAATATCATCCCAATTTGAATCCCAAGAAGACCATCAAGTGGCTTATAGCCAGGCTTATTGTGGTTTTCAATCAATCCCCGACGATCCGGCAGGTCCTATTGGACATCCGGTATGAACAAATTACTATCACAGCAAAGGTAGTCAGGAGGAGAGTCATGTTTACACACTTGTGGAAGATTGGGGAACGTGTATCATCAATCATGTAGCCCAAACAAGGTGCAAAACCTCCTCCCCGTTAGCTGGTGGCGCAAGAGAAATGACAAATGGACGAGTCTGTGCACAACGTCTCCTCAATTTCCAACACACGTCCTGACTAAGTTGCGAAGGAGACTTGGGATCCTTCCTTGGGAATCGTGCCCCTGTTCTGGATGAACAGGGACCCCCAATGGGTTTTTAAAGGGAGGGCGGGTGCTTGACCCAGTGGGCCCTACTGGGCCCAACTGGTGCCTGCGGTCCATTTGGACCTGGTGGGCTTCTCACAGGTCAAGCGCACCTAACTGGAGCCCAGCGGGGTTACCTTGGCCCCAGTGGCATCCGGTCAACCCTGCTGAACTTGAGTGGGGCTGACCGGCCCCCAGCGGGGTCTGGTTCGGAGCCCAGCGCGGCCAAATTGGCCCTCACAGTGGCCAATCAACCCCGATGGACTTGCGGGGTTGACTGGACCCTAGCGGGGCCATTTCAACTCCGGTGGGTTGCTGTGGGGTTGAAACCCCCTCTTTGGCCCCTTTTCTACCCCGGTGGGTCCCACCGGGGTTGTACGGCCATTTTTGGCCACCTAGGTTATCAACATGGGGTGCAGAAATTGACCCAGGTTGTCAACTTGGAGTCTGGAAATTTCTATAAATATGCCCCCCGGGCTGAAGAATTGGGAGGTTGATCAAGGTTGGTGGATCGGAACTGAAGTTCGCTTGCTTATTCGTTCGTTCGTTTGTCCATTTGTTGGTGTAAACTCATTAAGGTTTTGAAATTACATAAATACTCCCGGGTTTTTACACTTATGGCTCCAATGATGCTTGTTATGTTATGTCTGTACATCTCTCGGATGGTGGTAATATGTAACTCTCAGAAGTTACAAAAAATGCTCCTTGCAGATCGGAAATGTTCAAGTCCTGCAAGTTGCAGTTATACCCCGCACTTTTACCCAATTATGGCTATGCCTTTGTTACCCGCGTCAATACGGAAAGCCATATTGTATAGTCGACAATATGTTGACCACCCTTTGTACTTGCACCAATGATGAATAAAATGAGGTTTATCCCTCTACTTCTGTGTTTTGTGGTCATGTGGGAAATTGCAAATAAACCCCTGCAGTCCAGTAAGCCCTCAAACAACCTTCAAACCCTCCAGAAATTGCCTTAATGCTTTTGAATGTTGAGAAACATAGGAAAAAACCCTCATCCAGCCCAAAACTTGTATCAAGTCCTTTGGCCTGGTCCAAATTACCAAAATATCCCTGGACCCAGATATTATCAAAATGCCCTTGGAGTCTAGAAACCATCCAAACCCTCAAAATGCTTATGGCTCTGGCTTATTATGCCTATATTCTCCGGATTATAGGGTTCCGCCTAATCCAATGTGGCCTTTATTGGTGATGAATAACAACACATAGTGAGCAATGCAATGAGCCGGCCCACGCAAAGGACCTAACACCTCTTTGATAGTCAATCAAGGGTGTTCGGACTTTATGCTGATGTAATAGTCAATCAAGGGTGTTCGGACTTTATGCCGATGTAAATTAACACTGATAGCAGTCAGTGGGGAAAAGTCCCGAACTTGAACCATGTACATTTGATACATATATAGGCACACATAATTCCACACTAGCCATTCATATAGCCCTACATGTGCATGGAAATATAAAATTTTCCTTTATGAGGCCCAAAAAAAGAAATTTATATCTTCCATATTTTTCAAAGAAAAATTGTCTCCAACAAGTCTATAAAGTTGGAGAACATTTTCCTCACTTGATAAGTATTTCTAAGATTTAATTGTTTGGCAAACATGACTTTCACTTTTTGCAAATCTACATTTCTATTTGGACTTTTATTTTCCTTTCGTTCTTAAATGTGATTCTGTTTTGATGCTAAAGGTAGAAGTAAAAATTTTTTTTTTTTTTTTTTCAAATCTGACCTTTTCTACTTGGCGTTTTCTGTAGTTCTTAAATGTGATTTTGTTTTGATGCTTAAGATAGATGGTAAAACTTAAAGAAGTGAGAGGAGATCGTATATGGAGAAGAAAAGTGTGCAGCCTAAGGTTTTTATTGACTGAACTTATGAGATGAGAATTGTACCATTCTTATCATTATCTTTAAAAGAAAAGAAACAAGACAGAAATCACTTGTGAACATAATCCTAAAAGTTGAGTTGCAGTTTATTTTTAACGCATTACATATGTATATGATGTATGCAAGTGAACACAAAGTTTAAGTTTCACTAGTGAACAATCCCTATCATTCTCTTGTTCCGGAGTGTCGGAAGTTCGGTTTATGGTTCTTCCACCTTGAGCTTTGGGAGCGAAGAACCTTAGATGTTCCTTATACCTGGAAGCAAGATAATCTTATAGAGCAATAAACCTCAGTTGCTCATCCGTGTCAGGAAAGCCTTTGTGCAAGTTACATGACCATTGGAGATGAACAGAACTGGAAACATATGGGTGGAAACCGGAAAGTTCCTTAAATTCTCTCTAATTATTTTTGAAAGACTTAAATAGTTTAATTTGCACCATTTGGATATTAGTATATTGCAAGATATCATAAGCTTCTACTTATCATGCGGATTCTGTTATCCTGTATTTCCACATTGATCCCTTGAACTCTAGAAAAAATTTGTTGGCAAGCAACATTTAGTGTTGGATGCACACAAATGACATTGAACTAGTCACTAACATTTTCTCATTTGCATATCTGTCTTTTGCAGCAATTCCCTCACTTAGGGCCCGTGACTGCTCAAAGAATGAGAAGGAAGCGCTCAATTATCTCTTTCTTCTCATTCCGCTACTAAATATTATAATTCCATTTTTCTGGAAGTCCTTTGCAGTTGTTTGGTCTGCAGATACCATTGCCTTCTTCATAATGTATGCCTGGAAGGTATTTGCCAAATTTCTCTTTTGACTAAATCACCTTTCTACAATGTCCAGTTTGTGCTGACTAGATGCATCTCTAAACAGCTTGGGTGGCTTCAAAATGCGGACTGAATGCTAGTGATGTCCTAAATTTGGTGAACATGATACCCTTAGACTCAACAGACCTCAATGAGTGAAGAGGCGGCCTTTTGCATTAAGTAATGAAGGGAATAGGGAATAATGCCTGGAGTTCTAAGTAAGTTCTCAGAAGGGATGGACATTGAAGAGTTCCTCTCATCGTTCCTAAATGCTGTAGCCTGTAGCTGATGAAATCGCTAATTGAGCTCTGGAACAGGCATGGGGAACATTTTGATGACGGCACAGTTGCGATTTCTTCCACCAGTGCAACTGCTATGAATAGAAAAAGAAAAAGTCAATGGTTGTACCATACCGTATTTGTTTATTATGTTGGTTTTACCCTCTTTTTTTTTTTTTTTTTTTGAGACAGCGCTTATTTCAGTTTAGGTAACAAATATACATCGAGAGGTGCAGTCCATGTGTACAAAAGTTCCCCTCAAACTGCTCGTATAATCATTTTTTTCATGTGTAATAGATTAGGATTATCATCTGCCTCCACATCTTCCTTACGAATCAACTACTACGTAATGTTGTTTGGTTGATGCTTATCACGTCTTGGATGCTTTTGAGGCTCATACCTAAAAGACTACGGTGATTTGGCTTCACAACAAGTCAACTTCCGAGTGTGAGAGTGAGTTGCACCTACTATTGTTAGTTCGAGAAAGGGGGAGAATATCAGATATACCAACCTTGTAAAATTCGAAACTACCATTAAGGTTGTTTGCCATTTGCTAGAGTTTTGAGTGTGATAGGATATCCCTTACGATAGTTACATGTAATGACTGATTGGCCATAATTTTCGTAATATTGTCGGTATAAAACTGGAAACATATCCCCCCCTTTCTCGATCTTTGTCCCCCAGCCATAAGGCTCCTCATTCTGACCGTTGCTACACCGTAAACGTCATTCTTAGGTTAAATACCATACGTATCATACAATGGAAGACAACGCAAGCTCTTCTCACATTTTCCCTCTCAACCAGCAGCCTGCCATGAGCTGGTTGATGGTACCGTCACTATTCTTCTCCTGTCTTATCATCATTATTACTATTTTAAAAATAAAAGTTATTATTATTATCGTGAAATTTGTTCCTATCATTATTATTATGATTTCCATCACGGTTGGAACCTCACCATCCCGCTGCCTCTCTGTCCTCCTTTTGAAAGAGTTATTTATTCTGTCATTCACTACCACACTTCAAATATTGCTTAATGAGAATTAGTGTTCGCTACGTATCTATTTAACGCACGCCCAATCTGAACAGCGAAACCTTGTGAGCAAGCTGCAGCTGAAGATTCTCTAGAGTCTACCGTGCACACTTTTTTGTCAGTGAATAGGACCAAAGGTTTAAGATGCCCAGATGGATAAGAAGAAATGAAGACCCTCTTCTGGCGTATCCATAAACATGTTGATGCGAAAACACAAGGAAGATACACCTCTCCTCCTTTTCCTTTTTACTTCGCCCATCAAAAACTGCTTTACATTCTTTGATTTAGTACATCCATGTAATGGGATTTAGTACCTCTAGTATGTTGGGCGGCTCCAATTGTAAGTAGCTTTGGGTTGCTCTGCTGGCTTGCAACTCAAAGTTGTATCTCGCAGACTCTTTTAGGCAGAGATTTTAATCGGAAGCCACCTTGACTTCTATTCCAAACATGGGACGAAGAGGGTGAGTAGATATAACAAGCCAAAACAGTTACCAAAAACCCAACTTATCCTAGTCTATACAACACTTCAATTTAGAGCCTCCAAAGCTCCAGTGTCTTCCCCTGTTAACTGGACTGATGCCAATAATTGGACGTTGCATCAAGTAACAGATGCACTCCCAAATCTGTTCGTTTGAATAGAGGTCCCAACTGAAAGATAGAACCATGATCGGGTTGTGCTGCCAGGTGCCGACCTTGTGATGTACTACAGGAACAAAGACGTGCAAAGTTTAACAAAAGAATAGTTGAGCAATTATCTAAAAGTGCACACTCAAACCTCTCAAATTTACCTGCAATAACTCGTTAGAGATCATTCACTGAATCACTCTAGACACCGTATCTGCTTAACACCTTGTTCAAGGAAGGCATTACATTGTATGCCTGGTAAGATCTTCCAAGTTCAATAATGGAGCCAACCTGGACGGACAAAAGGGAAATTACATTTCTACTGAACTGAGCCATACAAAATATTCTGGTTAAAAAAACAGGAAGAGAATGAAGGGAAGCTTAAACATCCTACGAACATAAAAAGGAAATGTAATCTGCACATAAAAAGCAGAATTGAGGAAGCAGATAGAAATGACTGCTTGCTGAAGGAGAAATGCTTTCCCTACCGTCCTGTGCTTCCTACTTGACATTTGCCCAAGAAGTAGCACTCAATTATTATGTAAGAGCAATACTTGCTGCACGCTTTAGGTGTGAAGAAAATGATTACATTGTGAACACCCCCCCCTCCCCCCCACCCACCATGTGATTGGCTCGTATGCAGGTGAAGTGTTTCCTCCGATGTCTTGTCACCCCTCATGTGGACCAATCACATGGGAGTGCATTTTCTATCTCATCACTTGCTTACATACCTGGGTGTGAAGCAACTATTATTCAATATGTAACGCCAAAAGAATGAGGGTGGAGAAACTTTGCATCGAGAATAATTCTTTTTCTTTGAATACAAATAGCAAACCCACCCTGAGCAAGATTAAACTCAAATCACAAATAATCTAAGCCATGGGGAGGCCAAACATCTCTCAGGCAGTGGGCCACCCTTGGTCCGACAGAGTCTGTGAGGTGGGAACCAACATGAAC
This sequence comes from Colocasia esculenta, assembly GCA_014218235.1. Classification (NCBI taxonomy): domain Eukaryota; kingdom Viridiplantae; phylum Streptophyta; class Magnoliopsida; order Alismatales; family Araceae; genus Colocasia; species Colocasia esculenta. The sequence continues at coordinate 11,421,160 of CM024765.1, read as the reverse complement.
CTCAGATTAGTACCCACCCTGCATTTATGTCCATGGTGGAAGTCGATAGTACGCAACATCATGGTTGTGCATTGTCTATCCAACCCAAGGGCTGACAATCCACCGGAAGTCTGGCTGATCATGGATCGGCCAGATTAAAAAAAAATGTTTTTCTGAGAAATTTCAGAAAAAATTCAATATTTACATATATTTATGATATATGTAATCATACATATAAATTTACGCATTCATATATATATTGTGTATATATATATACACAATATATATATATATATGTACTTAGTATATTATGTATAATATATGACTGCATACATTTATAAGGATATACATATTAATTATGTTTGTACATTAATATATATATATATATATATATATAGAGAGAGAGAGAGAGAGAGAGAGATGCTAGAGTTCGGCCAGGGCACTTCGTATGCCCTGGCCACACTCTAGCTTCCACCTTTGGATTTCAATCCAAAGGATGAAAATAAAAAAGAAATAAAGGAAACAAAACTGTTTCCGCAATTACCGGGTTTTCAAGGGCCACTTCTGTGAGTGGCTTGTGGGTATTTACAGAACTTTTGTTTTGCTTTTCTACCAACCTCTATAACTTATTATATTGTAAAATTATTTCTTTTTTAATCTTATAATAACTTTCTATAATTATATAATTACTTGATAAACACCATTTTTTGGAGAACTATTTTTTCATACAAGTGTATCTTCTTAATTTTTTTGAATGATTTATTAAATCACTTAAAATTTGACTATTCATAAATAAATATTAGCTTTTAATATTTTAAATATTAGATATTAGATACTAAAAATCTATTAATTAAATCTTGTTAGACCAGTAAATAGATTAAATTTAAGGAATGGTATAATGAGTGAAGAATAATATTAAAGTTGGCCACTGGATTGATCATTATAAGGAATTATTGATAAATATGAAAATTGAAGGAAATAATTTCTAAATATAATCAGTTATAGTTCAGGTGGTAAAGAAGAATATTAAATAGGCCAAAAATCTATGCACACAGAAGTGGCTGTTGCGGAAAACACGGAGCCAATTTGTTTCCTCATCATAGAAACAATTTGGTTTCCATATTTCTTCTTTTCTTTTCATCCTTTGATCGAAACCCAAAGGTGGAAACGAGATTGCGGCCAGGGTGTACCAACTGCCCTGGCCGTACTCTAGCATCTCTCTCTCTCTATACACACACACACACAAAATACTTACATAGGTATTTATGATACATGTAATCATATATATAAATTTACACATTCATATATGTATAATATATACATATAATCATATATCTATTAATGCATAGACATAATTAATATTATATCTTTATAGTTTATAGTATATGTATCATATTATCTTTATACATGTGTTAATGTACACATAATCATGTAATAATAATAATTACATATATATACAATGAATGTATACACATACGTAATACATATACGCATATATATTTGAAAATGTAATCATATATATATATATATATATATAAGTATGCCAAATATGATATATAATACATATATCATGTCATATATAGGTCTATATATGTTTGTGTACTATATACATAAATATGTAAATTTAATGTACACAATCATATTAGACATTAATTTGTGTATAGATATACATGTGTACTAATTTATATATGTGAAATGATGATTTAATGCAAGTATTAATTAATGTATTTAAGGAGAAAAAAATCTTTGGCAGAATCCAGCCTGGGATCAGCCAATCCAGACCGATTCAATCCGATTCTGGCCAATGCAGACGGAATTTCTACAATCTAGGGGGGCGCCAATCTGATACAGAATCGGCTGATCTGAAATGATGATTTAATGCAAGTATTAATTAATGTATTTAAGGGGAAAAAAAACTTTGGCAGAATCCAGCCTGGGATCAGCCAATCCAGACAGATTCAATCTGATTCCGGCCAATGCAGACGGAATTTCTACAATCTAGGGGGGCGCCGATCTGATACGGAATCAGCTGATCTCAATCCAGATCAGCCAATTCCGGGATCCATGATCCAATTTCCCACCCTAACCCTAAGGTACCATCAGGTTCAAATTTCATGAAACATGCCAAGCCTATATCAACTGGATTGCCCTTTCTGCAATCAAAATAACCCATGAATTAGTACATGTCATTGGAACTTGATAAATCCACCATGGAATGCAGAAAAGCAAATCTGCATTGTAATCAACCAATCCAGGTCAGAATTGCCTGGTAGCCATCTGATTCTAGGGGTTAATAGATCCCAAGTTAAAAATTCAAGAGGGAACATCCGGAATTGGCCAGAAGCAGCCTGAAAAATTGGCTAGGAATCACCTGGATCTGCTGATCCACACTCAATTCAGGCTGATGTGCCCGATTCGGTTAATGTTCCCTCACAATTTCATTTTGAAATAAATTCATTTTTCATCTGTACCTTGGGATTATTGGGCAACAAACTTCAAAATCAATGCTTGGAGGATCAATTGACCTTTTTCTGTCTAACTTTTGAGATGATTAAACATTTTATCTACACATGCCTCATCATCTATATAGAATTCAATATTTTACAGAACTGTAAACTATTTTAAGCATCATTATCAAAATTTTATTTAAATATATAATTAATAATCAGATTTTTTTATTGGTAATTCGATTTTTAATATTGAAATACATTTTGTCTTTACCTTACCCTATAATTTTATAATTTATGTTTCTCAATGTAACCTATGTCAATGTATCCTATTTTGCTGTTTTTATGATTTTCTCTTATTTTCCAGATTTTTATGATCTTTCTTTAATTTTGAAGCCATTCAAATCATTTTTTAATCACGGTGACCCAGGATATGCTGACTATCAAATATCGGATCCAGATTGGATTGGGATCAGCCACTGCCAATTCATGAATACGATCCTGGTGAGAATTCCATGAATCTGCAAATTGTCTGAAGTTGATCCATACTGCTTGTTGATTGACTAAAGCTGTAGTTCTATGATCAGTTGCCAGGACAGTTTTTCAAGCTAGAAGAGAACTGAACATGAACAGTACATCACTAGTAGATATAAAGCTTATTTTTATTTGGCATAAAGTTTATTTTATTTTCTTCTATATGTCATAGTTCATAACTTATTTAATTTGAGGTTAGTCCATAACTAATTTAACTAGAGGTTATCTCTGCCACCCATTCCTAGAAGTTCCTCCTCCGTTCCTCATTCTAAGTAAAAAGCCATTCTCCATTCCCCAGCTTTCAACTGAGTATCATTTGTCAATCATTCTCAGATAAACTTTTAAAGGGTAAGCCTTTAGACCCGGTCTGATAGCTGGATATGGCTGGTCAATGGGTGCTTTACAGGGCGATAGCACTTTCATTACTTTGATAGCCCAGACTGGTTAATCGGCCCTATCCGGGATAAATCTCTTAACCAGATGGTTAAGCAATCCCGATTCCCGCCTACCGGCAGTTATCCCAAGTTAGCAAATCAGGTTATCAAACCGAAAAAGCTGAAATCCTGGGTTAAGCAATGTCAAGATTGCTTAACCAGAATTGCTCGTCAAGTTATCAAACCCACCCCTAGTATTCAGACAGTATTTTATCTGCCTCAGGAGGTTATCAAACTGCCCACCCACCCACCACCCACCCACCTCAGGAATTGTCTCCACAGAGAAGTTTATCTGCCTCCCTTTAACCCCCCCCCCCCCCCCCCCCCCCGCCTCAGTAAGTGCCTAGACACAGTATTTTATCCACCTTCTCTTTCTATCTGTGCTATTTCTTTATCTTTTCATTCTTCACTCTTACCTTGTGACTTATCTCAGGTCTCCCCTCTGTACCCCTTCCTGGACCCAACCTTCTCTGTATCCCTCTCCATGATAAGTTCTTACTTTCTCTCACTTATCTCTGCGAGTGCCATGTAGTGTGCTAATTGCTTAATAATAATTTTTTGATGTTTTCAGATTTCTTCTAATCTGGTATTTTCTATTAGCTTGTGTTAGTAATTAATAGTGTCATTTGAGTCCCTGATTTTTTATGAAGCTACTACCAGGTGCCTCCTAGCAGGGACCTAAGTACTTACATGCTCAGGGACACATTATTCTTGGGTCATTCACTGCCTTGATAACTATGCCAACATCAAAAGAAACATTACGTGAGCAAAAACTATGCAATTTATACTTTCACAAAAGACAGAATCAAACAACCATACACCAGCAAGGATCAACAATTTACATGACAAATTTTCAATAAAATTTGGACTTACAATGATCAGTACTGATGTGAAGCCTATAGAAAATCCTTGATTGATTCTACGTAAATAATGATCAAGAATGATTGATGATGTGGCCAAAATACTGAGAAGCAGTCCCCCTGATCATTTCAAAGAAAATACAAAAACTTTGTAATCACAGATTAAGAAAGAGAGAGAGCCAATCATGGATGGCATAGTCGGGTAGGGGTGCTGGGTCGGACTCCATAGTCTAGTTGCATATGTTCATTTTACAATATACAGAGCAACGATAATATGATCCTTATTTACCTGAACATCATTTAAGTAATGTTATATTTGTAGTTTCATTACTTAAGATATTACATGTAAATAAGGAAGTACCCCTCATTTGAATCCAATAAAAATATCAGAAAAATCATCTCTTACAAATAAAAAGTCAACTCTCCCATCCAAGAAGAAAATTGCGATTTCGGTGGTTCCATCAAAATAGCGACTTTCTAATCTTTCATAATTTGACATATAAAAATTTCATAATTTAGATAAACCCAATAGAATACTAAAAATCTAAAGTCCGGTAAAAAAAGTCAAACGTACATATGACTTCTCCTAGGGAGCCACTCTCCTACTGACAGTACTTAGTCTGCTTGAGACCTCTCAGGATTTGGTCAAACCTAAACTATCATCACTCAAACTCATGAGAATTGTCACTTTCTAGTTTCTTTTCAATTAGAAAGTGAAAAATCATATAAGTTTAGGTGATGATAGCTTAAGTTTGACCAAATCCTGAGATGCCTCAAGCAGACTAAGTGTTGTCAGTAGGAGAGTGGCTCCTTGGAGAAGTCATATGCACGTTTGACTTTTTTTTATCGGAATTTAAATTTTTAGTATTCCATTGGGTTTATTTAAATTATGAAATTTTTAGATATGTCAAATTATGAAAGATTAGAAAGTCGTTATTTTGATGGAACCACGAAATCGCGATTTTCTTCTTGGATGGGAGAGTTGACTTTTTATTTGTAAGAGATGATTTTTCTGATATTTTTATTGGATTCAAATGAGGGGTACTTCTTTATTTACATGTAATATCTTAAGTAAATGAAACTACAAATATAACATTTACTTAAATGATGTTCAGGTAAATAAGGTAAGTGGACGGCATCAGACGTGGCTACGGTAAGCTGAGGGAATCGGGCTAAAGCAGATGGAATTAGAAGGAGTCGGACTGGATCAGCCCGATCCAATCCGATTCCATCCGATTCTGCTCGATCCACCAGGATCCCACCTTACATTGTGGGTGGGTCCCGTCCCCCCCCCCCCCCAAATCGGGTCGCCATAGGCCGATTCCGACCCTAGTCGGTCGATTCCAACCCGGATCGGCCGACTTTGCCATCCATGGAGCCAATAGGAATGTAGGATAATCTGCACTCTCCTGTTGGAAATGAGAATCTAAGGAAAATGTGTAAAGATTTATGGGAAGCACTAAGTAATCTAGTATTCTAGTGTAAATTCTCAAGTGAGTATACCCCAGAAACGTGTGGAAGCTTGAATCTTCATTAGATATTCTATCGTTGCCTTTCCAGGTTTTACATTTGGTACCCTGGCACCCATTTTTGTCATGTAATCAGAAATCTCCTTTGGCAGGTTTGCCTGTAAAAGAGGGTCAAAGTAGGATTTCAAGTTCAAAACAGACCAAGACACTTTCAGATTAAATAAAGAAATACAGTATTTTTCAACTACTATAACATTTTCCCTTTGCAAATATGTGAAAGAAGTATAGTACAAAAGTAATTAAACTGGAGAGATTTGTTGTTAGAATTGCGGACCCCAAGATGTTCTTTGATGCAAGAAGAATAGAGTTGCCAGATATCATAGTGAACGTTATAACTCAACAAGATGCATTAACCACATCACTTCACTGGAGAAAGTAAAGGTTAAAAACAAGAACAGTTAGCAATGCATAGTCCTGATACACAACAACATGAAGCATCCAAATTCAGAACTGTAATCTTTATGTTCTTGAAAGGTAATTTCATTGCTAGCATTCGAAATCAGACTTTCGAACATACACAAAACTTTGTAACTCATGATATAAGAGAGGAAAGTATGCAGATGTGGAAAAACACAATATGAAAGCCCTTGTGAAAAAATTGGTCTTTATGTTGGAACCCCTTAGAACCTAGGAGATTAGGGGGGAAAATCACTTATATGATATATTCACCAAAAAGCTGATTAATGTTATTAAAAAGCACAAGGGATCTTGGTGATCATAACCTGTGGAACGTATAGGAATGCTCCCCGAACACTTTTTTGGGTAGGTAATAGTGAAGTGGTATATTAACCATGGTTTGCCGAATTGGAATCGGAAGGCGATTCGGGCTTCTCCTGATTTGCCCCGATTCCCTCAGAATCGGTCCAAATCGGACCGATTCGCATGGGTATATTATATATTATATATAACATATCATATGATATATATATTACATATATCATATTTCAAACACATGTATATTGATTAAATACATATATGTAATATATATCATATTTATAATGTATAACATATATTACAAATATGATATAATATTATATATATAAAGGGAACTGGGCAGAATCAGGGATCGAGTTTCCCCTGATTCACACCGATTCAGGGGAATCGAGGTTCGGCAAACCGTGATAATAATGAATAATATTTTCAAAGTCCTCAAGAAGAGGGCAGAAATGATAGACCAGTCCACGAGAAGTGGACTCTGACCACCAGAAAAGAACCTTATTCAGAAAGAAAAAGAATGAACAAGGACTACAACTCTACTGAACATGAATGTTGAATTGGCGCAGGATGCTCTTCTCCCTTCTTGATAAGTTGACATGGAGGTCACAGGTCTCCAGGCAAGCTCTACTAGTGTCATACAGGATGTGGAGCAGTAGCTGAAACTCGAACTTGCCTTCATTTTAAAAAATACGAGAACAGCAATCTCACAAGACCCACTGAATTGTGAACCAAAAAGCCAACTTCTTCAGCTTCATTAGAAGACCATCTGTTGGAAAATTTTGCCATAGTAGATCCAACTCGCCATGCAATGTAGGCAAAGGCCAACATCAGAGATCAAAATGAGTAAGGATGTGCTACCAGACATCTTGAGAATAGGAGCATCAAAAGACTAGATGGTCTGTGTTTTCTTCCTCTCACAAAGAGCACATCTGCTAGCAGTTGAGTGAATTAAATTGATGGGCATGTGAAGATTTTTTTAACTTATTAATTGCCCCCCCCCCCCCCCCCTTGTTTTGAGTATCCATGAACAACTAATCTTATTAATTGCCCCCCCTTCTAAACATTTCTGGCTCCGCCACTGTCTGCTAGCTAGCTGCATCCCATGTTTCTGTACCATCTGCTCCCCAAATGCTTGTTATGCAATCGTGGGTTGTGGGAGAGTGGGCTATAGAACTGGCCAATTGCGATCTGCAATGGCCAATGCCAATCTGATCTCAAGGGGTATCTGATTCCTTCTTTAATTGAAGAAAGAATACTAATCTGCACTAACAGGCAAGAATTACAATAATTCTTAGCTAACTTGATCTCAATTGGGATCTGGTCTGCAGGTGTATGTGTGGAGTAGCATAATTAGTACTAACCCATTTGGTCAAAGCTTCCATTCATTTTAAATTTTTTGAGGAAAAAACCATTTGATAAGCAAGTTAGTAGGCCAGTGTAAACTGTTGTCAGTCTGTCAGCTCATCTCTATCCTCTGCCTCCTCTCTCTCTTCACCACTGCATGAAGAAATGAAGGGAAGTGGGGGTAAACGAGGGGAGGTGCTCATCACTGCTCCAGCCAATCATCCTAGAGAAAAGATAAAGCGGCACAGGTAGCAGGCTATCCAACCTCCCCCCCCCTCCATCCCAACACAAAGAAAAGAAAATAAGAAGAGATGACAGGTCAGCAGCAGAAGATAGAGAGAAGGGGGGACAATTGGGTGGGAGGGATTTGAGGAAGGCTGGATGCTGCATGCCTGTTCTCTGATTAAAAGGATGAAAATGTCCTTGACAATTCAAATTCCATTTTAATATCACCTCGATATTGGAATTAGATGATAAGGAGACATACATAAACATATATATATATACACACACACACACATAACATGTGTGTGCATGATCATTGTTTAACAAGTAACAACAACATGCAGACAAGGGAGGTACAGGGAACTCTCCTCTTAAGCTATCACATGCATTAGGACATAACTAAAATAATCCAAAAGACAGGTCCTACATATCACAAATTTCATATGACTTGTCTGTTTGGTATGTTGTCCATTCTACCCCAAGTACATGCTTGCCACATTCTCCTTCGTTAAGTCAACAGCCATGCAAGTAGCTTAATTGGGAATGGCAAATAATAGATTACATACATACCCCTAAAATCTATCGCACTTGAATGTATACCCATGAAATCTTCATATTATACCCTAAACCCCCGAAATCGAAAAAAAAGTCATCAGTTTATATCCCTGCGGCTAGCAGTCTGTCATAATGAAAAGAATATTCTGTTATCATGTAAACAGAACTGTTAAAGAAGGGGTGAAAAATACTAAAATACCCCTTTTCAAGAGGAGAGGGAGAGAGAGAGAGAGAGGGATTTTTCGTTTTTTCCTTTTTCTAAAGAGAGAGTTGTAGGGACAAGTTAGTCTTTTTGCTCTCTTAACTCATGTGTGGTTGAGTTAAATGGATGGAATCAAATGGTAAGGGCATGCATGATGAGTTTTTTCGATTTCAGGGTTAAAGGTATAATATGAAGATTTCAGGGGTATAAATTTGAATATGACAGAATTCAGGGATATATATGTAATTTTCCCACAATAAAAACATCTAAGTTGCACTGATAACCATCTTCTCCGATACACATGTTAGCACATACATGTGTCCATGTGCATAAACTATGTGCATCCACGCATGCATGCATGTGCACTAGATGAGCACACGCCTGCATGTTAACATAAAGAGATGAAACATGCATGCGTATAATGCCACTTGCACTTGTATTCATTATAAGTTTTAGGACAGAAACAGATGCATTGTCTTAACCCCAGAAAAGAAAACACAATTCTTCGTCACTGCAAAACATTAGAGACGAATAGAAAAAATACAGAAAATAAATTGCAAAGTATGAAAAAAATCACATTCATCAACAAGACTATATGTATCATGCCCATAGCATCTACTGAAAGTATACTTTTTATGTCACAGTTTGTTACTCGAACATACATCAAGAAGAGACTTACAATGTCAAAAATGTTGAATAGAAAGACAAAAAAGGCATAAATTGAATAGAAGACCCATGGTGCTGCACCAAGAGAGGTCTCCGGGTCTAGTATGTTCTTGACATTCTCCCAAAATCGTGAACCAAGAAAGCTGCCAATAAACAAAATATGTTAAATTAGGATGGATCCAAGTGAAAAAAAATAAGGTACATAGTTCAACAAGTGTGACAAAGAATAAATGGAAATGCTGCACTATACAAGAATGGACTGGTTTTAAAATACCTTGCCAGAATGCTAGGAAATGCCAACAAGTAGGTAGTGGTAAGGACAGGCTGCATGCCAGTTGGGTTGATGTTGAAAGGTATATAGGGCTCAACCTCAGTAATTGGTGACCCGCTTCTAGAGAGGGTAAGAAAAGAATTAATACTTTAGTGCCCAGATTATAGATACCTTCATGATAACTATAGTGTTGGCACAAACAAATTTTATCCAAAAGAAAGAAATGAATGCCAAAGCAAAAAAAAAATCAATTAATAGTATAATATATTTGAAAGAAAGATAGATAATATTGACAAACAATTATAGATGTTTAATATCAAAATGGAACAAACTTAGGAAACAAGTCTTCCAGATTTCTCCTTCGCCATAGACAAAAATATAGGTGCATCCTTAACCAAAAGCATCTATGCGTCAATTAAAATACAAAAACTGGACATGAATGTAGCAAAAAAAAAAGGTTATTTGAAAGCATTACATGCAGACAACTCAAATCTGTCAGTTCACAAATCTGAAAATGGAGAACTGACATGTGGCTGAATATTAAGCAGACTACATCTCTGATGGAGGTGTATTTTATAAATACATACATCTGCCAACATAGCATGCCATAATCATATCATGCAAGATCCAGCTTGTAAGGCTAAAGCTTGACCCATGTTCACAACATCTCGCAGGAGAGAGAGGAAGATGAAAAAGAAGCGGCTGCCGAGTCGAATCTTGGGTTGCGGTTCCAAGATAATCTCACCCAGACCACCTAAAACATATCTATTTATATCTCTAGGGTCACCACCCAACTATACCTGGACAAGAATGCCCATGCCACATAAGTGTACAGGGCGCACCAGCACAGAACAGAAAGAATATACAACAAATACAAAAAATTACAGAACTGCCTATTTGCTCAACACTCCCCCTCAGGCTGAGCATAGATGTTTCTCATGCACAGCTTGCCTAACATAGAGCTAAACTCTACTTTGGTAATGCCCTTTGTCAAAACATCAGCAACTTGATCTTAGACCGAACATATGGAAAGCACAATTCACTGAAATCCTCTTAAACAAAGTGTCGATCCATCTACCAACCAAAAAAAGGTGCCAATCAATCTCAATATGCTTGGTACAGTCGTGCTGAACAGGGTTGTTTGCTATATTGATTGCATCTTTATTGTCATAGTGAAGCCTCATCTGAATTCTGAAGTAACACTTGAACACAGATATCTCTTAATAGTATCTTAAGCCACAATACTTCAGCAACAACTAAAGCCATAGCTCTGTATTCTACTTCTGCGCTTGACTTTGCAAGCACGGACTATTTTTTACTTCTCTAACCAGGTTGCCACCTAGGAAAGTGAATACTCAGAGGTAGAACTTCACCTGCGATCATCCTGAGAACCTGCTCAGTTGGCATCAGAAAACCCTCTATGCTCAACTGGCCTTTCTTACTAAGCAATAACCCCTTGCCTGGACAGGTCGTGATATATCTCAGAATTCTAGCCACTACTTGCACATGAGTTGTCCTTGGAGCATGCATGAACTGAATTACCACGTTGGTGGCATATGTAATGTCCAGTGTTGTTAAAGACAGATAAAATAGCTTTCTCACAATCCGTTGATACCTCCTTTTCTCATCTTCTGAGAGAGCATCACCCTCCTGCTCACTGAGTTTGTGATTCCGAATAGGAGTGTCAGTGGCTCTGCATCCCAATTTTCCTGTCTCTTTCAGCAGGTATAAGGCATAATTCCTCTAAGATATATGGATGTTTCCCTGAGATCTTGCTACTTCAATTACCAAGATCTTTTATTTCAAACTCCCTTGCTAGTTTCTCTTCGGTTTTTTTTTTTTTCCAGAAGGTTATCTCCTGTAACAACCATATCATCAACATATACAAGGAGTATGTCCACCTGACCATCTTTCCTTTTCACAAACAAAGTGTGATCTTTGTTACCTATATCATCAACATATACAAGGAGTATGGCCACCTGACCATCTTTCCTTTTCACAAACAAAGTGTGATCTTTGTTACCTTGCTGAAAACCCATTTTCAACATCGCCATCCTTAATCTCCAAATCACACCCTTGGTTACTTCTTTAAGCCATAGAGTGCTTTCTTTAGCCTGCACACTTCTCCATGTGTTAAACCCACTTGCACCGTTCAAGTTTATGTCCAGAGGGATGATCTACGAGTTCCCAATTACTGTTTTTCTCTAGCACCACCATCTCTTCCCACATTGCCTTAACCCTGTTAGGATCTTTTTATGGCATCTGAAAAAGAAGAGGGTAAAGCACACAAGAAAGAGAGGAAAGATAGGCACCGAATGAAGGGCAAATCCAAGTAACACAAATACTTGGAAATAGGATGTTGGATTGTTGGGTGCACTCTCTTTTACCTTCCTGCAAGGCAATAGGTTCGTCAAGTTCTGAAATGGGGTTTGGAATCAGATCATAAGAAGAAGTACCTAATCCTCAGTGTTAACAAGACCTAACAACAGCATCCTCATGAGAGTGATCATCAGCGAGGGGATTTCTCTGCTCTTTCTGCTGCACTATCTCCCTTTTGGGGCATCTGGAGTACACCTGGTCCCTAATTGTCCAGACATCCGCCTAGGCGGGAAGGAGCCCAATCAAGGGCTAATTGAGGGTCCGCCTTATGAGGACCCAAAAAGGCACCCCAAGGTGGCACCAGGCACCTAGGCAGGCGCCTTGACCAGTCTGGGGCCTCTGGGCACCTTGGGGTGGCCTAGAATTTATGAGGTGTGTCAGTGGCGAATTTAGGGCCTCAAGCTCCATATTCCAACACTGTTCACAATCATTAGATTGTGAACATTGTCACAGTCATTAAATGTTAAAAAATCCTAACAAGAACCATCTAAATGGATTATGCTTTTAATATATTTTTAGTGAATATTATGTTCTAATTTTAATTATAATGTCATATTAACATTTTTATTGCATAATTGCAATTTGAATATTCATACACTATATACCTTTAGATACTTAAATTCCATATAGGAGGGCAATATCACATTGGGCACCACCTTGGATGCCTAGGTGCATAGACAAGCGTAGGTACTCAAGCACCCCAAGAACACCTAGGTATACAATAGGTTGTACCCTCGGTACACAATAAGCTCATTATCACTTAACTAATAATTATAAAGACAAAGCCACTAAAAGTAACGATTATGAATATAATGAATGACAGGGAGAAATGATGAAATTGGGTCCATGGCACTGATCCAAATTAGTAGGGATATGGTGGATCATGAAGTTGTCTTATTTACCATGGAACATCATGATTGTACAACTTTGCAATTGGGGAAAAAATACATTTTCCAATGTATCTCGCCAAGTTGCAGATCCTAGACCTTACATAAATGAGTATGGCCTCAACAAAGATGAGCACAATGGCATATTCTGGTTCAGAGATTGAAGATATGCCATGCAGTTATCAATCACCAAGTCAGTCAATAGGAACCAAAGATTAAATATGATCAAGCCACATCAGCCTTACTACCCAACCCATCCGATGGTAAGCATTTCTCTAGGATGGTGGTGGACCCCAGAAAAATCTCCTTTTTACGTAAATACAGATTCCAACAAAATACAAAGTGTTATACACAAATTTATAAGCGTGTGTCATCAGGAAATGTGAAAAAAGTTGTTTTTGGAACACTTGGAACATCCTGGAGATGACCCGACGTGACAAATAAATTGTGTTGGTTATCCCAGATATATTATGATGCCCTAGAAACACCAAGTCCAAAGAGGTGCTGAGCTTGAAATCTTAGTCACAAAAGAATGGATATAGTGTACCTCAAGTTTGATCAATGTGCAGAACGAGAAGAAAGGACAAGCAAGAAAAGAGGGGAGAAGGGGACATGATCAAGGGGACACGATCATCTCCTCTAAGTCCCACTAGCTACATAAGCTGGTGGGGACAAAAAGAGGAGGGAGGGATTGCAATCCCCCCCCCTTTTCTTTCTCTCTTGCTCTCTCTCTTTATAGGGAAATGGGAATGTGATTGCACCCCTTTATTTTCCACATGTGCCCCCTTTCCCCACGCAGACAGGGGTAGGTGGGCGCACATGGGGAAAATAAAGGGGCAAAGTGAAAAAAATTCTCAAATTTTGATTATCTGAATCAGCCAATCCAACCAGATCCAGTCCGAGTCGGCCCAATTCCTGCGGATTTGGCAGGAAATTCACTGCTCCAGAGTCCTTGACCCATGGAATCAGATCTCCATGGGCCCATCCAGCCAGGAATTGGCTGATCCTGAACCAAATCAGCCAATTCCGCACACTACGCATCTACCTGGTGGAGATGGAGAGAAAGGAAATGAGAAGGGGGGGGGGTGCCATCTCCACCCCTTTCTGCTCAAGCCCCTATAAAGAGGGACTCTCCCCCTCACTTGAACAAGCAACAACAGTCTAAGCAACAAGCACAAGCACAAGCACAAAAAGGGAGAAGAACAACAATAAACACTGGGCAATTGGAAGGAGCTCTCAACTCCAAGAAGGAGAAGGAGGAAAGGAGAAGAAGGCTTAGGAGGCCAGCTCCTGAGTTTTGAAGAAAGGAAGACAAGGGGAGAGCAGGGTTTGCAAAAATACCCCAGAAGTTCAACTTATTGTTCAAATGCCCTCTCAGGTTATCTATCTTTTTATTGAAGTAGCAATATTGTTGAAACAAAATGAAAGACATAATTTTTTCTTAAGAAAGAATATCTCGATAATTCTCTTATTATAAACAAAGTTTATCCATTTACAACTTATTTTTATTGTGTATATGTCCCTGAAAATATCATGATGTTTTCTATAGACTATAGTGACTTGCATTTCTCAATATCACTAATATAACTTCAAACTATCTTAGGACGCATGTTCATGTAATTCAATTCAAATATGAAAACAAATACAGAAATAAGACAAATTCTAGTAAGAAATCTTAATAACAAAAAAGTCAGTCATACATATGAAAATGAAATCAAATCAAGCTTCCAATCATTCATTGGCATATTTTTTGCATGGTTCGCCGTACCGTGGCGTACCGCCGCGGTATGGTCGAACCACACCGTGCCTAGGCACGGGCAGCGCCCAGGCACGGTAGGGTCGCCCAGGCACGTGCCGCTGCGGCACGCGGCTCGGGCCGGTCCGGTTCGGACCGGTCCGAGGCGGGACCGCGCCGGTTTTTTTTACTTTCTCTCTCACACCCGGTGTATCTAAGGGGTCTAAATGGTGTCTAATGAGATGAAAATTTAAACATAAGTTAATTAAGAGATGATAAAAATTATAGTAATTTTAGTTTAATTTTTTAAATCAATTTTTTGTCAAGTAAAAATTATCCCAAAAATCATTGGATCGACTTAATCTCAACATCAAAAGGATCTAAATGGTGTCTAATTGAGATGAAATTTCAAACATAAGCTAATTAATAGATGATACAAATTATAATAATTTTAGTTTACTTTTTTAAATTAATTTTTTGTCAAATAAAAATTGTCTAAAAAATTAGGTCGATTTAATCTCAACATCTATGTATCAATAACTCATGATATTTATATTTTTAGAATCAGTACATTTTTCTAGTAATTATGATGACTTCAGATTTGACTTCATTTTCGGAACCAAATGTCATCCCGTTAAAGTGCACAGAGGGTTCGCCGTATCGCGACAAACCTTATGTGCACTTAAGGGGTCTAAATGGTGTCTAATTGAGATAAAATTTTACACATAAACTAATTAAGAGATGATACAAATTATAGTAATTTTAGTTTAATTTTTTAAATTAATTTTTCGTCAAGTAAAAATTATCTCAAAAATCATTAGGTCGACTTAATCTCAACATCTATGAATCAATAATTCCTGATATTTTATATTTTTAGAATCAATATATTTTTCTAGTAATTATGATGACTTCGGATTTGACTTTATTTTTAGAACCAACTGTCGTCCTGTTGAAGTGCACAAAGGGTTCCCATACCGTGGCAAACCTTGTGTGCACTTAAGGGGTCTAAATGGTGTCTAATTGAGATGAAATTTTAAACATAAACTAATTAAGAGATGATACAAATTATAGTAATTGTAATTTAATTTTTTAAATTAATTTTTGTCAAGTAAATATTGTCTCAAAAATTATTAGTTCGACTTAATCTCTACATTTAAGGATCTAAATAGTGTCTAATTGACATAAAATTTCAAACATAAGCTAATTAAAAGATGATACAAATTATAGTAACTTTAGTTTAATTTTTTAAATTGTTTTTTTTGTCAAGTAAAAATTGTCCCAAAAATTATTAGGTCCACTTAATCTCAACATCTATGCATCAATAACTCATGATATTTAAATTTTTAGAACCAATATATTTGTCTAATAATTATGATGACTTTGGATTTGACTTTATTTTTAGAACCAAATGTCGTCCCGTTGAAGTGCACAGAGGGTTCACCGTACTGCGGCAAACCCTGTGTGCACTTAATGGGTCTAAATGGTGTCTAATTGAGATGAAATTTTAAACATAAACTAATTAAGAGATGATACAAATTATAATAATTATAGTTTAATTTTTTAAATTAATTTTTTATTAAGTAAAAATTGTCCCAAAAATTAGTAGGTCGACTTAATCTCAACATTTATGCATCAATAATTCTTGATATTTTATATTTTAAAATCAGTATATTTTTTTATAGAAGTTATATCCCCTACTACGAGGGTTTTGTGGACATATAAGAGGAAGATTAGATAAGAACTTGTTAAATGTTCTTAGTTACATGTTAAGGAAGATGATATTAATTTGTAATTTTTCATGCATATGGCCAAGGGAATAGTTAGAAAAGAAGGCTGAACTTTTCAAAGAAAAATGATGAATGTGAGGACGACGATATGAGTATTGTATTTGGCTTGTAAGAGTTATGATTATATCCTTAATATTAGATGAACACTAAATGATTGTGTCATGATTTTGGTATGATTGTATGTATGTTAGATGAATATTAAATGGTTGTGGTGGGTTGACTTAAATGACTAAATAAATTTATTTATATTTTTCAACCTCTTTATGTGATGTTCTTATGTTTTACTCATTTTCTTTTGAAGTTTGCTTATTTTAAATATTAACCAAGACACAAAACTAAAAAAATAAATCAAACAAGTCATTTTTCCACCGTACCTCAGCGGTACGGTACGGTACGTACCTTCCCACGGAGAATGCGGCACGGCCGATCCGGGCGGTACGGCGAACCTTGATTTTTTGGGATTTTTAGTTTTTGACCCCTCAATTTTTTAATAATTAGAAAACAGCCCCTGCAATCCATCTATTTATTAAAAAAATCCCCCAAATCTCTGCCATTACATAGAAAAGCCCCTGCTGTCTGTATCCATGAGGGAAATTCTGGTTACGCTAACCTAACCATTGTTTAGTTTAATTTCGAGTTGGGAGATGACACTAATTCCCCCACGGCTCCTTCCTCTCTTCTCCAAGTGCCACCTCCAGTGGGCCACCAAGAAGCCGGCCACTGGGGGTGATGCCAGCAGCCTCCAGGTCAGGCGCGAATCCGAGGAAGACAGACGACAATGATCTGAAAAACACCCCGGCCTTGGCCTCCTCTGCAGTAGCTGGCGGCGACGAGGAGGGGTGCTCTCCCCCCAAGAAGAGGGCTCCCCGCACCGCCATGTCTAGGTTTCGTGTGGCATTCACAGTGGCAATTGTGGCAGGCAGGTTGCACTGCTTGGGTGCAGGCGGAGGCGGAAGCGGTGGGGACCTGGGGTTGCGGGTGACGCATGGATGGCATGTTTCGGTTTCGGACCTATCCGAAACCGACACACCCGATACCGGCCTAAACAGGATCCTTTAAAGCCAAATTCCCTTAAACTTCCCGAAACCGTCCGAAACTGCCAAAACCGAAACCGACACTGCCATCCTTGGGGTGACGGGCACCCTCTTCGGGCTGCAGTGCGGCCACGACCACTTCGCCTTCCAGGCCAAAAACAGGCTGCACAGAGCAGATGGCAGCGCAGCTGCTGGCAGGAAGAGGCGGCTGCTGGAGAAACCGGTGTCCATGGGCTGTGTGGTTCCCTTCTGATTTGCCTGTATTTTGGGGCCATCTCCGGTTCCCTGTTTTTTTGGGCTTCAAGAGTCAATCAGCTCCCGAGCTTTCTCCATTTCCTCAGTCTGCCTTGCTGGTTGGGTTCTCCATCACTATGGGTCTTGCTCCACTCATGGTGCTTCCACATGGGTCTCGGAAAAAAGGTGTTCTTTTCTTGCCGGAGGATCCATGGGTGCCTTCCTTGCTGTAACATCGCTCTCAGTTGCCTCTGCTGATCAAGGTATGTACTCCCCACTCCCAAGTTGCCATTTTCCAACCCTTGAAGTGTTATTCCAAGTTTGTTCGTTCTCCCTGTGTCCGTGTTCATAAAGAAAACGCTGGGTGGGTGCTTTTCACTGCCTATTTTCCTCACTCAAAACCTCTTCTCAGTGCTTGCAAAGTGTGGTCGTTCCGGAGAAAGGGTGAAGCTTATTCCGCTGCTTCCCACTCTTCCCTTTCCTTTGCTGCTTCCCCTTGTTCCGAAGGCAAAGAATATCTCACCTGTGCTGCAAGTGACCCCCCATATGTTAGTGTAGTTCTCTCGCCACTTGGATATCTGTTTATGTTAGTATTAAAACAGGCCACATGGGGCGGACGATGCCGACGCAGCTCCTGGCAGGAAGCGGCGGCTGCTGGAGGAGCCAGTGTCCATGGGCACCGGGGTGCTGCCAGGGGTTGCAGCGGCAGCTACCAGAGAGGGGGAGGAGGAAGGGGAGATGATGTCTGGGGTAAGGTAAGGGTAATTTGGTTTGGGTATAGCAAGTGTCACAATAACCAGGGAAGGAATACACCTTTGATTTGTTTTTTTTTGAACGACAGTTAACTAGATGGGTTTTCTACTAAGGATTAAGACATTTTGGTGGTTTTCAAATAAATAGATGGATTGTGGGGGCTGTTTCCTAATTATGAAAAAATTAGGGGTCGAAAACTAAAAATCCCATTTTTTTTTGTAAGTAAGGAGTTCATTCGCATCTAGTCTTTCTTATGAATTGATCATATTATAGGCGTATACGGCTGTTAATCAGGGGTGTTCGATCTATTATGATCGATGTAATTAACATCAACCAAGGTTAACGGGGAGAGGTAAAGGATGCAGGTCTACAAACTTCGGCCTGCCCCAAAACACATATAAATATACTAAAATAAATCAAATAAAATACAACAAATAAATAATGAAAGCGGGATTTTTTCCTGCAGAACGGATGGGATATAAAGATAAAGCTGCAAAAAGATTTGCACAGGAAGTAAAGGAGGAATCACCTAGCACTTGATGCAAGTTTGAAAGCATAGTATTGCAGCTTGACCTTTCGGCAGCCCTCTGTAACTATGACTGCCCACATAGTGACCATAGTAAAGACTCCTAGTATTGCAAGGATATAGGGCCATGAACTCATGCCACTCCCTGAAACAAGTCAAACTTAAAAAGTGATCACAGCTGAACATTTCTTTGCAGAATTTTTTTCAAAGGATGAGAAGTTGTTGACATTTGGATATTCCTAAAAAAATGTTAGGAGTGGATAAATGCCAGCTTGTCAAACTCGTTAACTTCTGAATTCAGTGAGTTCCAGAAATCCCGCTCACCATTCCTAAAGGTTATGTTTGCATTTTCAGAATGTGTGAGTAGGGTTGTTTCTATTATCCTGTCCAAGTACTTCCATTTTGAAATATGTCATGTGTTGTGTAGGAGATAGGAGGCCGGTCCATTAACTTGTGTCCGGTTCACATAGTAGAGGGCCCAGTTTACTTACAGCAGGTTCCTGTATACTGGTTCATTACCAGACCTGTCATTGAAAAGAGCTGACAGCTGTGGTCTGTGCAACAGGCCTAGAACTCCCTCTCACCATTCATCACCTGTTTTCCTTTCTCTGCTTAATCTTCCCTCCAACATTGGAATTCTTCACTATTGATAGAACCAACAATTGTAATGACGTGTATCTTTAAGGGAAGATTCTCATAGGAATTAAAAAGATAGAGCTGAAACATAAGGTAAGAGAATAATTATATGTGCAATAATGACAAGCAAAAAAACTTCAAAAATGTAACTTGATTTTTAGTTGCTTGAATCTTTCACAGTGAAGAACCAATGAACTGCTTAAATTGGAAATGCCTACAACCTAAAGCACTCACCTGAAAGCTGAGACAACATCTTATATAGCGTGTCAGTATAGCCAGTCAATATTCCAGCACAAATTATCAATGACGACCCATGTCCTGGCAAATAAGTACAGATAAGAAGATAGAAATCTACAGCTTGCATTTATACATGCACGACAATTCCAAATGTATGTACAGGGACTTGACGCACATTTTCTAACATCGAAAGCGACCTACGGTAAACCTGGTTGATGCATAATTGTTGAAAACTTCTTCGTCTAAATGATATCTAGTGAATGGTAAAGAATGAAATCAATGACATTACCCATTAGCATAATCATCTACAAGCAAGCTCAACAATTGAAAAGGTGGACTGCACAAAATAGACAAAGAAGTCTGACCATTGGCATGACCCCCGTAATTGGAAAAGGAGACATGGAAGGCTCAGAATAGATGGACATTGAAAATTACGCCTATGTAGCTTTGTGAATAGCCTGAATACCCCTACTCTTATGATAGATATTCAAATACCCTTGAAATCGTAGGTATTCTAGCAATATGCTAAGAGACTTAACGGGCATTCTCCACCATCTAAAGTGACCTAAAGGGAACTGGATTGAAGCATAATTGTTGAAAAAAAAATTGTCTAGACAATGTCAAATAAATAGTGTAGCATGGGATTGATGGCATTTTCCATTAGAACAATCGTCTAAAGCAATCTCAATAATTGAGAAGCTGGGTTGCACGAAATAGACCTAGAAGTCTGACGACTGGCATGTCTCTCCCTACAAATGGGAAAGGAGACATGGAAGGCTCAGAGACAGAGATAGATACAGACCTGAGAAAGTTATTTATACACCCTTAAAAGTTTTGTGAATAACCTTCATGCTCATACTTTTATAAAATATTTCAATAGCCTTGAAATTTTAAAGGCCGTATCTTAGTATCCCTCAGGTTAAATATTGCCAATTAAGAGAGAATATTCTGTGAAAATGGTTATAGTAAACCTAAAATGTACTGTTTTATCCTTCAATTAAGCAGAAAGAGAGATACTGTGGAAACGCGGAAGAAGACTGTGCGCATATATTTATCCATTTATGTAGGAAAAAATTCACGTATATGCATGCATATATAACCATGCATGGGTGTGTCAGACTGTTTAAAATAAACAGACAAAAAGATTTGATATTTATGAGGTGCCTCGGGTATAGACCCTGAGCCCTCGCAATTGGGGTGGTCGTGTACTGGACCATTCCCCACCGACCGGAGTCGATGTTTCATTTACATCGGGTGAAAACCCGAATACCTTTGATACGATACGTTTATTAAAAGACCTTGCCGAAATTAGGAAAGTTTAGATGACATTTTGAACTCCACAAATATCCTCAAACACATTTTTATGACATTTAAATATACGCCCTTAATGGGATGTATGTGCTTCCATTAGGCGTTTACATGAGTCGTGCCTTCACATACGTGTTATTTTAAAACACGGAAGGACTTAATTACAAAATGTCACGGTCTTATATATGGACCTGCAGTGTCTCCTTCTTTCAACGTCACGATCCTTTTTGCCGGAGCACGGACGGAGCGCGGGCGGAGCATGGACAGGACGAGGAAATCGGAGAGGTATTCTCCCCAAAACTCCCCCAAGTACAAACTCCGTAGGGCCTTCTCCCTTTTTCCAGAACTTTTCTTCAGCCTTCAAGAGTTGGATCTCGTTCTTCAAGGCCACATACCCCATATTTATAGGGGTTTGAAGAGGCCAAAGGGAGGGGCTGCGGCCCCTTAGGGCTTTGGCGCAAAAAACCCCCCCGCTGAAGGGGGTGCTGCGGACGGGTGGAGGCGCTGCGGAGCACCCCGGGGGGTGCCCAAGCACAGGAACACCCTCGCGGGGGGTGCCTGCGCGCAGAACACTCCCGCTGGGGGTGGCCGCGCGCGGCACACCCCCGCGGGGGGTGTCCGCGCAGCACACACCCCCGCAGGGGGTGTTTTGTGCGCTGGAACACCCCCGCAGGGGGTATCCTGCACAGCACCACCCTGCGGGGGGTGCCCCAGCCGTACAGGCTATAAGAGTGGGCCCCTGGGGTCTTCTCCTGCCCATTTGACCGCCGTTTGACGCCCGTTTGACGTCCGTTTCAGCCGTTTGATGCCCGTTTGTCTCCGTCTTCGCACGTCGGGGCTGTTTCGTCCGCCCGGACACGTGCACGACGTGCGCATTGTCGAACGCACCATTGGACGTTGACATTGCCCGGCAGAGGGTATATATCCCGCCATGTTAAACCATCGAACATCTCATTTAACATGTCATCCGAATTAAATCGGACTAAAATATGCACTCGAACCCGTTCATCTCAGGTGTTCGAAATGGAGGAGGTCGGGGGTTTCTCCCGAAGCTCCGTACTTTTCCGGGAGAATTTATTGCGGGAGTGTGTGCTGTGCGGACAGCCCCCGCGGGGGTGTCCCGCACAGCACCACCCCGCGGGGGGTGGTGTTTGCGCACAAACACCCCCGCGGGGGGTGCCCCGGCCGTACAGGCTATAAGAGTGGGCCCCCGGGGTCTTCTGCCCATTTGACCGTCGTTTGACGCCTGTTTGACGTCCGTTTGTCTCCGTCTTCACACGTCGGGGCTGTTTCGTCCGCCCGGACACGTGCACGACGTGCGCATTCTCGGACGCACCGTTGGACGTTGACATTGCCCGGCAGAGGGTATATATCCCGCCATGTTGGACCATCAAACGTCTCATTAACATGTCATCTGAATTAAATTGGACTAAAATATGCACTCGAACCCGTTCATCTCAGATGTTCGAAATGGAGGAGGTCGGGGGTTTCTCCCAAAGCTCCGTACTTTTCCGGGCGAATTTATTGTCCAGACTTTGTTTAAACCCCGGTATTTTTTCCGGGTTCAACAGATACTAAGAGAATATTCTATGAAAATTAATTCTTCAAGACATTTTTTTTTCTTTCTTCCCTCCAAGCAATAGTTGTTTAACGCCATCTCTGGAGGGTATGGAGCCTCCAATCTGCTGTAGAAGACGAGAACAATGGCTAGCAAAGAGAAAAAAGAAGGGTGGTCTTGCCCCAAGATGGGAGAGTGATGGTTCACTCTAGCAGCCAAGGCATCAAATAGGATGGTGATTAGGGCAGTTAGAATGGTTGTAATGTCACAGGCATCCTGGAGGATCTCGACTAGGAGCCTAGTGGTGGAACTCCCATTTGCCTTTGGTGGAAGCAACTTCCATAGGAGTTTAAGAAAGATTAGGGATTGTCCTTTGGAGAAGTTAATCAATGACATCCCATCTCCCAACACATTCCACAACTGATAATTGCCATCCTCTCAACTATCGAGGATCTGGGCACTTTCGAGACGTCATCCTCACACAACTGCGTAGTGTCACAAGACACAACAGTGGTGCAGAGCATGGTTTGCTAGAGCGCCAATTCGGGGCGAATCAAATTCTCAATCTGATTCGGATCGATTCGGGTGGATCCGACCATAAACCCATGGATCTGCCCCAGGTCTAGCCAGATTCGCATGGATTTAATGTTTTTTTGGCCGATTCTCTGTTTAAAGCCTCCTATGAAGAATTTCATGTATAACTGATGATATTTATGTCATGCAATGCTACACAAACATTCATTTTCAATCAATTTTATTAGAAATTGAGTACAAAGTACAAACATGAAACATGAAACTCAAATCTAAATACAAAATACAATGAGACTCGTACAAACATCAAACTCAAATCCAAATACAAAACATAATGAGTCTAGTACCCCCAATATCCCTGCTGATATGGATCATATGTATCCCACTGGGGCTGAACAGACTCATCTGACTCTAAGGGTAGCTCCTTGTGGACACGCGGAAAATTCCCCGGGACGTTTCTCTCTTTTTTTATCTTTCTTGATTTGTAATTCGAGTTTGACTTGGTTTGTTATTTGTTTCTCTTATTTCTTTTGCCTTGCGGGGCGTGCCAGCCTGCCTAACAGACAGAAGTAAGAATCCGCGTAGTGCGGAGAGGAAATTAGGTGTCCATGGAATGGACAAGTGCGCCAGTTTTTAATCTGAACTTCTTTGGTTCCGCGTTTTTATTCATCAGACGATTAGGGTAGCGTGTGCTGGACCCCTGTCTCCATCGATCGGAATCGATATTTTATTTACATCGAGTTAAAGTAGGGATGCAAACAGATCGGGTTCGGAACCGAAAACACAGATTCTGATTCCGATTCCGATAACCGAAATATGGTTTCGATTCCGATTCCGATAATATCGGAATGGTTAATTCCGATTCCGTTCCGATTCCGATAACATTACCGGAACCGAAATTCCGATAAAGTAAGGTGTTTACCATAATTTTTTCTTTTAATTTTATGGATAATTTATCAAAATAACCGATACCAATTCCGATTCCGATTATTTTTCAATTTTGATTCCGATAGTTTATCGGAATATCCGATACCGATTCCGATAAGCTATCGGTATCAATTTTCAATTCCGAAACCGATAATTTTTATCGGAATCGGGTCGGAATATCAAGTTATCGGGTTCCGTTTACACCCCTAAGTTAAAACCCTTGATGTTATTTTAACATCAGTTTTAACCCGAATACCATTGATAGCAAAGGCGAGGAAAATATGCAATTTCTAGATAATCGTAATACGATGTTTTTCCCTTTTTATTATTGTCGGACAAAATGAGTTTTGACTTAAGAGAAAGGATTTGTTCCTTTAAAAGAGGTATTTTGGGTCTTGATTTGAGAGAAAGGATTTGTTCCTTTGAGAAAGGTATTTCAATTTTGAATTTGTCTTGTGAATGGGGTTTCATTTTGAAAAGGAGTATGGTTTTCCCTTGGATTTTGAAATATGATTTGAGGAGACGTGCGGGTGTATACCAGTGAATTTGTTTGGCGCCCGGAACATGTTATTTGCCTTTTTAATTTTGTTTTAAAAGGAGTATGAATTTCCTTTTGAGGATTTTTATATGTGATTTTGAAAATGAACGGGTGTATACCTGTGAATTTATTTGGTAGTTTGAGTGTATTATGAATTTGGGCAGCGCTCCCGCATACGTAAAGTTATCGCGCAACTGTATGAGCATAAGTTGGATGTACATATGATTGTATTGACTTTAGGGGAGAGTCTCTGTATGGACAGAGTGTCCCCATACAATACGCACGTATGCACATATATATTATGGACATATGGATATGCTTTTGGGCAGAACCCCTGCTTGGGCAGAGTTTCCTTTAAAAGACATATTCACATGAACACATATTCGTGAACATATGGATATATTTTCGGCAGGATCCCTGTTTAAGCAGAGCTTCTCCCAGAGAGCATACGCGTATGTACACAACTCTTTTTGTGAATATATGGATACGTTTCCGGACATAACCTCCGCTTGGACAGAGTTTCCATTAGGAAATATATACATATAGGCATAATATTTGTGAATATATGGACATGTTTCCGGCAGAACCTTCGCTTGGGCAGAATTTCCTTTAGAAAATATATACATATAAGCACAGAGTTGTGAACATGAGTATGTTTTCCGGCAGAATCTCCGCTTAAGCAAAGTATCCTTAAGAAAACATATACGTTCTCAGGCAGAACCTCTGCTTGGGCAGAGTGTCCTCTAAGAAACATATACATATAAGCACAACATCCACCATCCCGGAGTCTTACTCGACGGGCGGGGAGAACATGTGCATCTAAATGCGCATACCCATAGAGTCTTGCTCAATATGGAGGCATTTAGAGCACGAGAACAGGGGTATTTAAATACCATATATCTATAGAGTCTTGTTCGATATGGAAGGTATTTAAACCCCGAAGGATATCACCCCCACGGAGTCTTGCTCGATGTGGGGGCATGGACCGCATTATGATTTCTTTGAGAGGCCCTCCATGGAGGCTAGCTCAGCATGGAGGGGGAATGGAGGAGATGTCGATGCTGTATGGAGACGATCTCCCTTTTCTTTATGCTTTATCGGATGTTCCGCACTCCGCACCAAGCGGGGGAAGGACCGTTACCTTCACGCCGAGCAGGGAGACTTGAAGAACAAGAGGGGAAATTTTGAGGCTAAGAGCTTTATATTGTTTTTTTTTTTTTTTTGGGGGGGGGGGGGGGGGGGAACAATCTCCAGCAAGAAGCTTCAAGGGGATCCAAGGAGGAACCTCCAAGAAGCCAAAAGGGGACCCCTTCTGGAGGAGGAAAAGCCCCCTTTCAATGGGGGTGTGCATGGCCTTTTATAGGGGTTGGCCCCCCTTTACATTGCGTGAGAGAGGGTGGGCCCCCCTCAACCGATGGTACCCCCCATCGGTTAGGGGGGAAAACCCCCTTAACCGATGGTGGGTACCATCGGTTGGGGGATATTCCCCTCCAACCGATGGTTAGGGCCATCGGTTGGGGGTATCACCCCTCAACCGATGGTACCCCCCATCGATTGGGGGGTATTACCCCCTTAACCGATGGACAGGCCCATCGGTTGGGGTTTTACCCCTCAACCGATGGTACCCCCCATCGGTTGGGGGGTATTACCCCCTTAACCGATGGATAGGCCCATTGGTTGGGGGATTTCACCCCTCCAACTGATGGTACCCCCATCGGTTGGGGGGGTTTACCCCTCCAACCGATGGACAAGACCATCGGTTGGGGGGGATGGGGGTTTTGGCCTATAGATAAGCCCCCACATGCCTCGTTAAGGGGTGCCTTTGGGATTTCTGGAAATGGGGGTTTTGACATTTTTTTTTTATGCCAACACTCCCCAATAAGACGATAACTTTTGGTTTGAGACACAAAGGTACGAAATTCATCCCAAGACATCATGGTGTTGTATCTGGTCCGAAACTTCATCCGAAACTTCCTCACATAGTGGTCTCACATCTCGCAGCCAGGACGGACTACCCTCAGACTTGCCATTTGTACATCCTCTAAAGGAGCATAAATCTGAACAGGAACATGAACGAACAGATGGAGGTGGATAAAAATATGGTGCAAGGTAGCCTGTGGTGGCGAAACCACTATAGCCACTGGAGTAGCCCGTGTCGGATGACTCTGCCTGATAACTATGGCCCCCATACGATCCCACAGACTCATGTGTGCTCATTCTCTCGAAATGGGATATCATAGTGTTATAGCTATCACTATCCACTATTGAACCTTCTGCACGACCACCTTTGACAAAATTTCGTCTCCTCTTGTACTGCACTGGGGCGTCATGATCACCATCTTGGGTGCAATGGCTACCATAACGCTGCTCCTCTGTGAATACCATCCCACCATCGCTTCCCCCTCCCTATCCACTCTCACCCCCTCCCCCATCTCCATCATCACCGCCGTCCCATCCCCCATTTCCGTCACCTCCCCCTACACACCTACCCGGTGAACCAGTAGTCATAGGAGCGGCTGATAGGTAATCGGGACGAATCCTCGGGAGATGTTTCTTCTGCATTTGGATCCAAGATTTCTAAATCTGCAATATCAAGTGGATCTTCAATAGGGGAAGTCATTTTTTTCCCTTTCTTGGATCTCCAGGAGAACCAACTCTTTTTCTTTTGTGCTGGGGCATGTGGCTCTCATATGACAATGCCTTTGGTTGGGCCACATGCTTGACATTTGTCCTTCCCCTTTGCATGTTGGGATGTCGCCACCGCCTTTCCTTTCGCAGCTTGGGATGGAGTAGTAGATTGCGTATGTGACCCCTTCCTTCTTGGTTGTGAGGAAACAATTGCAGGTGCTTGATCCACATTACAAATAATTGATGATATTCCCTAACTTTACTATAGATCCCAATAAAAACAGCCTCAGCATCCCGAGCAACCCTGGAAAAATGCGCCAGTTCCTCTCGCCCTAAAGCATCCATAGAGTAGCATGCAAAATCAGCCACCAACTGTCATGTCACCCTTTTTCGGCCAATGTCTTTTCCATTAAGAGGATGGTGCAATGAGTTCTTGCAGCCACATCCCTCCAAACGATAGAAGAGGAGCATCCAGTGAAAATGTGATCAATAGACTCATCCTCTACCCCGCAAAGGACACAAGTGATCTGAATGGCCAACAAAAAGTAGTGCAGTCTATCATGCATGAGTAGCCCTCCAATAGATATTCTCCACATCAGAACTCTCACCTTTAAAGGACTACTAGGCTTCTAAACCTGAGCTTATAACTCATGGCGAACTCCACCATATGAAATGATACTATAAGCCAATCTAATCGAGAAACAACCAGCCTTCTTCCATCACCATACCCACCGATCCTCACCATCTGATAGGACAATGGTTTGCCGGATCGGAATCGGGAGGCGAATCGGGTTTCTCCTAATTCACCCCAATTCCTCCCGAATCGACCAGAATCGATCCGAATCGGAACAATTCACATGGGTATAATATATATTATATATAATATATCATATTTATAATGTATAATATATATTACAAATATGATATAATACTATTATATATATGGGGCAAATCGGACCGAATCGATGGAATCAAGAATCGGGTTTTCCATGATTCACCCCGATTTGGGCAAATCGGGTCGATCTGATTCACCACGGCAAACCATGGTCTCCATCTACCTCAGTCCCTCCTGAAAGTGGGTGTCCATATACTATCGGGAAGAGAAATATCAATGGCCTAGGAAACAAAGAGCCCAGGGTCCAACGCCACCCGAAAGAGAATAGGAAACAGCTCACAAAAGGAAAAGTTACCACACCACCTGTCCTTCCAAAAAAGAGTCTTGTCGCCCTTTCCCAGTCCGAACCTAACACCAACAAAAATAATATCCCGGCATGAAGAAATATCACGCCAAAGTGGAGAAGTATTAGCCCGCGGTGAAGGGTGCAGGTCCCAAACTCTAGAAATACTTCTAACTATATAGGCCCACAGGCCATCCTGTCTAGCCTCCAATCTCCATAGTCACTTGGCTAAGAGTGCCAAGTTGAAATCCCTTATATTCTTTAACCCCACACCTCCCTAGATTCTGCTCTTGGTTGCCCTTCCCCAAGCTACATCGTGCTAGCCTCTACACCTGCCTCCACTCCTGTGCCAAAAAAACTAGCACCTAATTGCCTCAAGTCTCTTGGCCATCTGGATCGGGATTTTGAACATAGAAAGGAAGTATGTAGGTAAACTATCCAAGATAGAACTGCAAAGCACAAGTCTCCCCCCGTAAGACAATGTTCTGGGCTTCCAACCTGCCAATCTAGTCTCAAACCTGTGAATAAGAAGCTACCAATCAGAAACTCTAAGAGCACAATCAAGGGAGAAAATGATTCGGTGGCTCATCTTGCATGCCACTCTTTGGGCTTTGCGGAATGAAACGAATAGTAGATTATTCAGAAGGGAAGTGCGGACAAAGGTCAATCTTTTTGCTTTTGTTAGAGATAAAGTTTCCTTTTAGGCTAAGCACCTGTGTGCTATAGAGGGCTTTAGCTCCTCGCTCTTTTGCTTCTAGGGAGTTAAGGTGGTTTCCCCTTTTCAGTGTGGGTTTTTAATTGTATAAGGGTTTTGTTGGTTGTACCTAGACTCTTGTATATTCTTTCTTTTCCAATAATATAATATGTGGTACTATCCACATTTCAAAAAAAAAATATATATATATATATATATATACATTAACTCTATCTGCACATTATTATTATTATTATACATATATATTAATATATGATTGTAATACATTAACATACATATAATGTGTTCATTAATATGATCTATATACTATAAGGATAAGGATATACATATTACTTATGTTTGCACAATAATACATTTGTACATGATTACATATATATTGTATACATATATAAATGTGCAAATTTATATATATGATTACATATATCCTACATATATATGTAAGTATTGTTTATGTACATATAGTATATTATATATAATATATGATTGTATACATTAATAAACACAAATATATGTATAACATATACATTTATAAGGATATACATATCAATTGTCTTTACATTAATATGATATGTATATATGTATATGATTACATATATATTGTACATATATATATATATATGAATGTGTAAGTTTATATGTATAATCACATATATCATAAACGTATATGTAAATGTTGTATACATATTGTTCCTTATTTTTCGGATTTTTTTTTCTAATTTTTTAATCTGGTCGATCCCCAGACTTCCAGCAGATCAGCCGGATTGGCCGATCCAATCTGAAATTCAGATATGGCACACCTTGATTCTGAATCAGGTTCACCCTGGGCCAATCTGATTCTTTTTTCTATGATGGAAAAGGCCTTGTAAGTAAAAAGATTTTAAAGAACTTTAGACCAATGTGATTCAAATACCAAGAAGCTACAAGAGAGAAAAAGAATTCAAAAAAGATCCTCCTAGGTAGTAGAAGCATGACAGATGCATGAAGTGGCAAGAAACAAACAAGCACTCTATTTTCCCGCCAGTTTCATTTGCTAGTTCATCACTCAAGGAGGCTAAAGAAGGAGACTTTCTAAGGACTTGGTAGAAGGAGAATAATCCTAATATGTTCCCCTTTTATCTTTCATTTCTCTTAATAGGTTCCTGGTGTGAAGTTTCATTAGTAGTTAAAGGGAAATTCGACTAAGATGAATTATTGGACCAAGTCTACATGCATATGATGCTCTCTAATGGTTTAAAGACACATCAAAATGGTTCCAACCAAGGTTCGACGCATCGGGGAATCGGGGCAAATCGGGTTTTTCCTGATCCGCCCCGATTCGCCTGAATCGGGCCGATTCACATGGGAATCGGATGGGAATCAGTCCGATTCGATGGGAATCGGGCGAATCGGGTTTCTCCTGATCAGGGTTTGACAAGGCGGGGCAAATCGGCCCGATTCGCCCGAAGCGGAGCGAATCAGGGCCGGCCCGATGCGTGATCCGCATGGATCCGCCGCTCGGCCACGGACCGAGCGAATCGACCGGATTTGATTCGATCCGGCCCGATTCGCCGGATCCGCCACGGTCTGATACGCCCCAGTCCTTAAGATTCACCCGACGCCATGCGAAGTCTCGATTCGCAGGTGTCTCGCCGCCAGCCCCTTTCTCCCCCATTTTTCCCTCAAGGAAACCCCAGATCTACACCCTAGGTGACCCAAGGAGGCTTCCTACGTGGGATTGAAGGTGCTTGGAGGCGTTCTTGGGCTTCTCTCATCCCTCTCTTCATCCATTTCACTGTTTTGAAGGTAACTCTCCATGTATCTTCCATTTTTTGCTGTTTTTTGTTGATTTATGGGAAGTATATTCTTGAGAAATGATGTTGCAAGTGATTAATGTTCACTTGCGACCATTTCTCCCTTGAATCTTCAATTCTTTTACATAGATTTGCCCATTTCCTTCTAATTTCAAATTTCTGTAATTATTTTATAAAAAACAACAAATTTCAAACATGATGTTTGTACTTTTACGAGTCAATTCAAACCAATTGGGGCTACTAGACTCATTGTATTTTGTATTTGGATTTGAGTTTGATGTTTGTACTTTTATGAGTCTCATTGTATTTTTCATTTAGAATTGAGTGTCATGTTTATACTTTGTATTTTGTATTCAATTTCTAATAAAATTGAATGACAATGGATGTTTGTGTAGTATTACATGGCATAAATATCATCAATTTTACATGAAATTCTTCACAGGAGGTTTTAAACTGAGAATCAGCCAAAGAAACATCAAATCCATGCGAATCTGGCCAAACCTGGGGCTGTAGGGCAGAACCAACACTGCTCGGGCCGGATCCACCCGAATCGACCCGATTCGATTCGATTCGGGCCGAATCGGATCGCATCAGGGCGAATCCGATTCGCCCCGAATCGGCACTCCAGCAAACCATGCTCCTGATTCGATCCGATTCGGCCGAATCGGACCGATTCGATCCGGCACGCCAAACCATGGTTCCAACTACAGTTCACGAGAGTATTTATTTTTTAACTTAGATTACAGAGATGGAAATTGATGAGATTATTATTTAATTTCTACATTCGCACATGTATTTTTTTAGCTTTATGATTCAATGCCACTTGAGCTTCTTTCATACTTTTATCACTCGAGTAAAATAGCTGGAACTTTGTGATGATGAGAAAAGGCCGTTAATGACCCCTCATGGGCCCTACAACAGTGAAGTTCACATGCTTTGCCACACTGTTTTAGGGTCTTGCAGCCTGCCAAAGATCAAAAAAAAAAAAACTTTTATCCAAGTAGTGGATCCACCATAGGTGATATTCATTTCAAATGCTCCATAGACACATGATCAATTTCAAGGGCCAATAGGAATGTGAACCAGTGTGGACAGACATGTAAGAAATGATCAAAGTGAATAAAGGGAGGAAAAAAGGAATCCTTGAAATGTACCAAATCCAGATTCTGATATAGCATCACATATCGATGTCATAGTCATTGCCCCAAGAACCAACAGAAAACTTGTAATCATTACATGTCTGAATCTGAAAAATACGAAGTGACAGCACACTAAGCAGGATGCTGATAGAAAAGACAACATACTTTTCAGGGAGATTGGGGGGGGGGGGGGGACATAACAGTGAAAAGTTTTTTTTTTTAATAAACAGAAATTGTGCCTCTTTTATCTACTATAAGACTACAAGATTTACATAACAAGATCAAATTGGAAATACAGTAAAAACAAACAAGAGTTTCAGCTCATAAACCATCGTAACAGAACAATTTGCAAATTAGCCATTCTTAACAAAATGCTATTTAAATATCACTGAATAATGAATAATAGTGCAAAAATGCCACTGTTTATACCTCCCACTAGACATCCACTTAAGCAAGGTTTCATTCATCTCTATTCCCAGATCTATCTATGACTACTGTCAAAACCTGAATGGAAAGTGGCCATGGACGATGAGATGCATGCTGTTCTCTCTCATGGTACATGGAGCCTTGTACAATGCCCAAGTGGAGTGACTCATGTTTCCTGCAGAAGGGTGTTCACTATCAAGTACTGCCCTGATGGCTCTGTGGATGAGGCTCATCTAGTTGAGAAGGGTTTCACTCAAACTTATGGCGTGGATTATTTTGAGACGTTTTCTCCTGTGGCTTGGCTGAATTTTATTCACATTTTATTTTCTCTTATTGTTCATCAGGGATGGTAAATGGTGCAGATAGATGTAAATAATGTATTTTTAAACAGTGATATACAGAAGGAAGTTTATAGGGTATGCTGCTCAGGGGGAGTTGGTTTGTAAGTTGCATAAAGCTATATCTGGTATGAAGCAGAGTCCGCAGGCATGGTTTGATAAATTTAGTCAGATTGCATCTGGAATTAGGCTCCAAAGAAACCAAGTGGACCAATCTGTCTTTATTTGCAAGTAGTCCTCTGGGATTGTTATTCTCATTGCATATGTGGATGATACATTGCTTACAAGCAGTGATATTGATGGTATTGAGGAGGTCAGGACTAAGGAAATACCTTGGAAGACACTTTATTACCAACAATCTTGGTAAACTGAAGTACTTTCTTGGTATTGAGTCTATTGACTACTGAGATTGCTTATGGCAAAGAAGGTGCGGCTTATCTCAAAGGAAATAAGCACTGGAACTCCTTCAGGGAGATGGGTATGATGGGGTGCAAGCCAATTGATAGCCCAACAGTTCTATAGAAGCAGTTGATGTTGCAGGGAGTTCAGATTTTACTGATCTCTCCAGGTACAGAAGACTCTGTGGGGGCAACTGGTTGATTGTCACTTTGTCAAGGATGCTGTCATGTCACAGAGGATTTGTACTCCATATACTCCTATGGGCCTGGGGAACAGTTGGTGGATATATTCACAATGGCTGTTGGTAATAGTCAATTTGAGACTCTTGTAGCAGGCTGGATATGTTTGATATTTATGCTCCAACTTGAGGGGAAGTGTTAAGAGTAAGTAGCTTTGTTTTTATTATTGTGAGACATGTGATAGTTAGCTTAATGTGTACTGATGGCTGTTGGAACGCGGAATTTCTTATCTTTATTATTAAGGTAGCCACAACGAGAGGCTTCGAATGTATTTTTCTATTTTTTATTTTGCTGCGGGCGTGCCAGACTGTTTACATGAAACAGACAAAGAGATTTATTTTATGAGGGGTACCGGGTAAAGACCCGGAACCCTTGAATATTTCATTTCAATTTTTCCGCGTGCGCTCGTATTTTCAGGCGATTGGAGTGGTCGTATGCTGGACCGTTCCCCACCGACCGGAGTCGGTGTTTCATTTACATCGAGTAAAGACTCGAATACCTTCGATGCGATATATTTGTTAAAAGACCGTATGCCGAAATTTAAAGAAATGGATGACTAAGTAAATTTCCACAAATATGCTCAAATATATTTAGGGCATTTACACTTGTGCTCACAACGGAGTGTTTGAGCCTCCGTTGGGCGTTTACAGCATATGTCATTTACATGTGCGTCGACGACGGGGTGCTTGTGCCACCGTCGGACTTCACACGACGTGAGACTTACATTTACGCCTATAACGGGGTGTTTGTGCCTCCATTAGGCATTTACAGTGCATCATGGTTACATTGGCATCAACGACGAGGTGTTTGTGCCTCCGTCGAATTTTTCCACATCATGATACCCATATTTGAGTCGACGACGGGGTATTTATGCCTCCATCGGACAAAAGTGCCTCTACACATGTTTATTTTAAAACACTGGAGGACTTATGTATAAAACGTCGGGACCGAGTCTTGCATATGACAACCTGCGGTATTTCAGCAGGACGACCCTCTCCACGACGCCTCACGCTTCGCACGAGCGGAACACCCACACGAAGGGGACCCCGGTGCCCAGGGAACTCAAGCGCGAAGAAACGGCGCAAGGATTCGCAGCTTCGGGGAGAGTTTCTTCAAGGCTCTGCCCGGAGATTTTTTACTTCAGGAATGCGCGCTTCAAATGGGGACGCTACCCCTCTATTTATAGGGGTTCAGGATGCGTGGCCCGGAGGGGGTGCAAGCACACAGGCGCCGAGCCATCCAGAGGTGGGCCCCGAACGGGCAAAGGCCCGCCAGGCCGGCTCTGGCCCGGCGGGGGTGCTCCCCCGCCCGAACCGGAGGGGGTGCGCCCCCGCGCGTACCGGCGGGGGTGCACCCCGCGCGAACCGGCGGGGGTGCACCCCGCCTGACCCGGCAGGGGTGCGCCCCTCCTAAACGGCGCCTGGACCACCTATAAAAGGGGTGGGCCTCCCCCTCCTCTGGCCATTTCTGGCTTGGAGAGCTCTGGGGATTTCCGGAGTTCGTTTGTTGGTTGACGGTCGTGCCACGCTCGTGCACACGCGCATCCGACGTGCGTTTTTGCTCGTCCCACGTGCGTTTGCTCCCGTTTTCTGAAGACACGTGCATTTGGCCTTCCCGGATCTATCAGAGTCGTGCGCGACTTCGAACGCAAGCTCGAGCATCAAGTTTCGCTCATCCCGGGCATTGGTTCTGCCCTAACGAGGTTCGAATGCCGCATCTCGGACGTACCATCCGGATCGCTCCGGACGGAGGTGTGGACTCGAACCCGTTTATCTCGGGCGTTCGAGTGGGAAGACCGGGGTTTATTCCCGGTCCTTTCCGGGCAAACTTGTCGCCCAGAGCTTGTTTAAACCCCGATATTTTTCGGGTTCAACAATGGCACAACCTATTGTGTACCCCGGGTATAAGTATTTCTTTTCGTCGTTAGACAATTAGAATTCTTTGATTTTCCAGTCACAATGAAACTTATTTACTGTAGACGAAACAGAAACAACTCCTTGAAGCATCGAAATGGAAGGATGACCCAATCTGCCATGCCACTGATAAGAGGTCTCGCTAGCTGAGATGCCCAAGGATTCTAAAGAGGTTTTTCGACCATGAGATAATAGAGGCCACCAGATTGATAAACCCCACCAATCATCTTCCTTGTGCGGAGGTCCTAAAAGAACAATAAAATAGATAAAATGTCATAGAACAAGTCACACAATGAACCAACATGCTAATAGAAAGAAGGCTAACAAGAAATTTGGGAACATAGAGAACATTGTCCAAAGTAAGAGTAGATGACTGAACAATGACTTTTCCTGCAACTAATGAGCGAGAGCCATCGGTACAGCAGTAGGGCATGTGAGCTAGAAAGATCAAGAGAAGAGAAAAGGAAGCAATCACCTATTGTTGTTGTAACAGCAAGTGAGATCGGCCGAGGCCGAGAGGATGTACCCAAGGGACGGAGGACCGCCTTCTGACGTGTAGGAACGAGCTCCGACCTGCAAAAAACCACCGAGGGATCTCGGTGGGAGCACACTCCGACGATCAAGTCAGATCGGATGTATGGATTGAGGAGAATCAGTGTTTTTGATAGCGTACCTCTTCTGCATGGGGTGCCTCTTCCTTTTATAAGAACCAGGCGATATGAATCACTGGTGGGAAGAGAAGACGTGCCCTCCTTCTACACCTCCAATCTCGCTAGGCGCAGTTACGGAGGTAGTGGCGCACCTCACAGCCAGGATCCTGGAGGCTTGCCGTTACAGGGACTTCCTTTCACGGGAGCATGACAGCTGGGGCTTGAGGGGCCGCGATCTCCTGGGATCCGTCCCGTGAAGATGGGCAAGTGTGACCTGGCGCCAGCAGGATGCGCCCAAATCACGAGCCCAACCTCGCAGATCTCTCGAGAGCGAGAGTTAGAAATCGTCCTGGGAAGAAACGGGGCCGACAAGCCGAGGACTTAGGTCGTCGTCGACTATACAGATGTTGGGTCGTCGGCGGACGGAATTCTGATGACTAGGTTGGTGTTAGGTCGGCTAGCGACGGGTCGCATCACCTATCATATGACAAGAGGCTTCAGAGTCCACAATCCTACTTGCACGGGCACTACTTGAGCATGTGACAATGTGGAAAGAGAATGAAGAGGTTGCAGAGCCTTTGATGATATGTTGAAGTGCCTCATACTCTTACTAGGATAAAGTTTTACACCTCCCTCCTATCTTGAGACTATTGTTGGTGTAAATTTTAATTACCGTTGTTGCGGCTGTGTAATGGAGGCAGTGACCCCAGTATCTGACGCAACTCCAAGATTGACTATGGGGTTCAACTTGCTCCCTCCTTTATTATACTTCTCCCAACAATAACCTGAATTATGATTGGACCTTCCATGATGTGAGCACAGCTGACAACCACATCCACGTCTTCAGCCACAACCATTTGTGGCAAATGCAAATGCACTACCCATATCACTAGTGATAACTGATAACTAGAGACCTAGTTGATACCCCAAAATCAAAATGGGGCGTAGTACTCACCCATAACACCCACAAAAAGCATCAGTCAATTTTGGAAATAGCTGTATATGCAAGCAAATTATCCCAAACACATTGTAAATTGTCATCAACGCTAGAGAGAAACTTTGTAACAACGAATTCCTTACGTTGTTTCTAAATCTTTGCCACATCTGTAGTAGTCAGCTGATATAATTGAAGTTCATGCCACAGTCCTTTTGAAAAATACTAAGCAATGCGTCGACCATTCTGCTTGGTCATAAACAACGGAGAATAGGTCAGAGAATCCCACATCTCCTTTACTGTCTCCAGAAATAGTTAACAACTGTACAGTGATCACAACCCCGCCTCCACTTGCCACACTTCATAGAATCTTGAATCTGATTTATCCGGAGGATTTTTCCTCAATATGACAAAGATTACTCATCGACATCAACAGGAATTGAAAAGCCTTCAACCACTGGTAATAGTTGGCTCCATTCAACTTGACAAAAGTAAACAGCATGTGATAGGTCTTGCCTTCCACCGGAGTCAAGGTCGAGGAACTCCTGTTTGACAAAGAGTCCCCCATGGTAACAAGAACGAGCTTCACACTCTAGATGGATTGAAGACATAGAGAGTCCTTGTCAAGTGAGAGTGATAGAAAGAGATAGACGAGTTCCCTTATGCGCTGAGCCAGATAGCTCAAATCGCCCTTAAACCCGCTCCCATATGGGCTCCTCAAAGATGACTTCGGCTGGAACCAGATAGCTCAAATCGCCCTTGAACCCGTTCAAGAAATGGACGATATGTCCGGGCGCATCAAGAAATTATGCCAGAAGCAGAAGATCGTGCAAATGCAAGATCCCTCTCGGCGGGACTATTTCCACCAGCTGTGGTACCCGAAGCAATTCCGAGGGCAACCCCCCAATTGTACAAAAGACACAAGGGGGTTGGGCTATGATCGAGGGACGGATTTCGAGGCCTACTACACGGTTAACATCGTTGGGCTCGTGCCTTCGCCCAATCACTGCCATGCTAGCGAACAACTTCCTGCCTCCATGACAAAGCCGCGGGAAGGAGAAGCCATGCCCGTCCTCACAAATGAGGCACCAAGCCAAGAAGCACCTTAATATGAGGAACAACAATTTTGGCCGGTTGCCGAGAAGGGCTTCAAGTACTATGATGTCCATGTAGCCGATTCTGATGAAGAAAAGGATTTCATCGATTTACAACCGGCGTCCCGCG
This sequence comes from Colocasia esculenta, assembly GCA_014218235.1. NCBI lineage: Eukaryota > Viridiplantae > Streptophyta > Magnoliopsida > Alismatales > Araceae > Colocasia > Colocasia esculenta. Next base: position 11,382,754 of record CM024765.1, on the reverse strand, counting down.
AACTTGAAGATGGCAGGCAAGCTACCATGGATGAACTAGTCGAGCTCAACCTCGGGGGACTTGAGGAACCCCGACCAATCTTTGTCAGCACTCTCCTTAATGAGGAGGAGAGACAGTCATATCAGCAGCTCTTGCTAGAGTTCAAAGATTGTTTCGCGTGAACATATAAAGAAATGCCAGGCCTGGATCCCTCTGTGGCCGAGCACGAGCTGTCAATACTCATGCAGCAAAGCCGGTCAAACAGGCCCAAAGGCGTATGCGCCACGAGTTGGAGCTAAAAGTAAATTCCGAGGTGGATAAACTCCTCGAAGTCAACTTCACCGAGCCTTGCATCTACCCGACTTGGCTGGCTAATATAGTTCCGGTGAAAAAGAAGAACGGCCAAGTCCGAATCTATATCGATTACAGGGACTTGAATAAAGCATGCCCAAAGGACGACTTCCCAGTCCCGATCACCGAAACAATGGTCGATATCAAGGTTTGCCATATCGGATCTTGGCTTCGTCTCGGAGGGCTTGGAGAGAAGAGATCTCGAAGAGATCTCGATAAAATCTCGAGAGATCAAATCTCAAGACATTGAGATACAAAAATGATATATACACATATATGTATCCCATGTGAGAACAAAAATATTATTTTTAAGCAAAACAAATAATGGGATACATTGATAGCCATCATTAGTACATCTGTACATGTTACAAATTAGATGTCACAAGAATCAAGAACAACAATCTAGTAAGAATCTTGAGTTTTAATAAGTTCATATCATAATTTTAAACAATAAGTAACAACAAATAAGCAAGAATTAACAGGCATGAAAAAAATTCAAAAAAGAAAGCAAGAATTAAGTAGATTATGTAAAAAAAAACCTAAAACATTAACAAGAATTAAAAATTCAGAAATGAAAGATGTCATTCGGATCTTGATTTATCTCGAGAGGATTGTAGAGAAGAGACTTGGGGAAATCTCATATAAATCTCAAGAGACCAAAAGCACTAACAAAAACTATATTAAGTATATATTTCCGAGGGACCATTTGTAATCTCATCCAGTTAACCACTCAACATGAGAAAGAAGACTCAAGAAAAAAGTTGCCTATAAGACTTGCAGTGGACAAATTAGTCATGGCTAGGAGCCTTCCTCTATTAGGAAGGCATTTAAATATCAACCACATGGTGTGATGGTTGGGGAAGGAAGTGATGGATTTCAACATACTTGAATGAGACAAAGGATCTCAAGAGATCTTGGCATCAGGTGTCTCGTACATCTCGGATATCGGCAAGCTGGAGAGACAGAGAATCTCGAGAGATCTCGAGAGATTCTCGGGAGATTGCAAACCATGGTCGATATGACCACCGGGCACAAGCATTGTCCTTCATGGACGGGTCGTTCGGCTACAATCAAATTTGTATGGCTCCCAAAGGTAAGGACCATACTGCCTTCAGGTCCCCCAAAGAGATCTACAACTATAAAAGAATGTCATTCGGGGAGCCACCTATCAGAGGGCCATGACCAAGATTTTTGGCGAAATGCTCCACAGCTCGGTCGAATGCTATGTTGATAATTTGGTCGTCAAGACCAAAAGGCAAGGAGACCATCTGGGCGACTTACGCTAGGTCTTCGAAAGACTTCACCAGCACCAACTGAAGATGAACCCAATGAAGTGCGCCTTCGGCGTTTCGAGCGGCAAATTCCTCGGCTTCATTGTCAAATATCGCGGGATAGAAATTGATCCCGTCAAAATCAAGGCTATCAGAGAATTGCCGCCGCAAAAACCTTGACGGAGCTGAAATCACTCCAGGAAAGGCTGGCCTATATCAGGCGGTTCATCTCCAATCTCTCGGGTAGATGCGGTCCCTTCAGCAAATTGATGAAGAAAGGAGCCCTATTCATATGGGACCAAGAGTGCTAGGATACCTTTGAAGAAATCAAAGAGTATCTCCTTACTCCTCCTGTGTTGGGAGCCCCGGTGAAAGAGAAGCCGCTCATCCTCTATATTGCGGCCATGGAAACATCGCTGGGAGCACTCCTGGCACAAACAAATGAGGAAGGCAAAGAGCAGTCGTTATACTACCTCAACAGGATGTTGGTGGGCCCGAAGCACCGCTACTCCCCCGTGGAGAAAGTATGCTTGGCGTTGATATTTGTCGTTAAGAAATTACGGCATTATCTATTAGCCCATCAAGTCAGCCTCATCTCGAGGATGGACCCGCTAAAAGCACTCCTCACCCAACCTGTGTTGTCAGGGAGGATGGGAAAGTGGGCTCTACCCCTTATGGAGTTCGATATCACCTTCGTCCCGAGGAAAGCAATCAAAGGACAAGGAATGGCTGATTTCCTAATAGCACATCCGCTTCCGGCAGGTTCTACCCTCGAGTTCAAACTTCTCGAGGAGGAAACGCTCTCACTCCCTCAAGGGGAGGGGAGTCAACAAGAAGAACCCCCTATTCAAGAGAGCGGAAATACTCTTGCCATGGAGCTACCGCATTAGGAGCTCTATTTTGATGGCGCGTCACAGGTGGTCAAGCAAAGCGACGGCGCCACAACTTTCACCTCCGGAGCGGGCGTCGTCCTGGTGACTCCATAAGGGGGGATACTCCACAATTCATGCCCCCTTATGAAGCCATTGACCAACAACCAAGCTGAATATGAAGCGTTGATTGTAGGGCTTCAACTAGCCGTCGAAATGGGCATCAAATGCATAAAAGTCTACGGAGACTCACAGTTGGTCATCCGTCAAGTGCTGGGGGATTATGAAGATCATTCTAAAGTAATGAAGCTCCGTGAGAGGTTCTATTTGTTCGAAATTGGGCATGTCCCCAGAAGCAAAAACTCTCAAGCCGACACGCTAGCCAAATTGGCGTCCGCTTTAAAAACTCCCCTCTGAAGGGGAATTGGGTATAACCGTCTGGCATAGGAGGCTAATGCCCAGCGTCCTCAAGGATGAATCTGACCCGGAAGTCACAGAGGTCAACACACTCGAAGAAGAAACCACCCAGGAAGAAGACTGGCGTCAGTCGATCATCCAAATGAAGAACGGTTGGCTGCCCCCAAATCGGGCTGAAAGAGTCCAACTGCTGCGGCGGGCCATGTCTTATCAAATGGTCGGCGACTAATTGTACCGGCTTGTCCGTGAAAAAGACAAGTGCATCCTCCTGAGGTGTCTTTCCCCCAGAAAAGTCAAAAGCCATCATGCACGAAGTCCATTCTGGACTATGCGGGGGCCCATCAAGCGGGAGATAAAATGAAAATCAATATCAAGCTAAAAGGCTTCTTTTGGCCAACCATGTACACAGATTGCGTCCACTACGTCCGCGCATGTCATCAATGCCAGGTCTTCAGTTCGGTGCCAAGAAAGCCACCGAGTGAATTGCATCCAACTACCCCCACATGGCCCTTTACGGAATGGGGAATGGATATCGTGAGACCTTTCCCACCATCCTCCGGCGGCCACAAATTCATCCTGGCGGCCATCGATTATTTCTCCCGATGGGCAGAAGTAATTCCCCTACGGGAGGTGACCGGGGTAGCTGTCGCTAAATTTGTTAAGCAACACCTAACTTATAGGTTTGGCACCCCTCATCGGATCGTATCGATAACGGTACGCCGTTCAGGAACAAGACGATATATGCATTGGCTGCCAAATTCCACATAGACTGGAGGACATCAATAATCTATAATCCTCAAGCCAATGGTTTGGCAGAAACCTTCAACAAGACCCTCTACAAGTTGCTTGCCAAGATAGTCGGCAACCGCAAACGCGACTGGGGAGAGAAAATGCATGAACCACTTTGGGCATACCGAACGGTCTATAGGACCCCCACTGGGTGCTCCCCTTTCTCTTTGGTATACGGAGCCGAAGTCATGCTACCCATTGAAATTGAAATGTCATCCTACAGGGTAGTCGCCCATACTGGCTTCCAGTCCGAGGAGCGACAAGAAATAGAAAGAAGGTTGGAGGAATTGTCCAACTTAGAAGACAAAAGGTTGGAAGCTTACAAACACCTCCAATCCTACTAGGCCCGCATGACTCGAGCTTATGATAAGCTAGTCAGGCCTCGAGCCTTCAAGAAAGGTGACCTCGTCATGGTCAAACAAAGGGAAGTCATGGCGGACAAATCAAGAGGCAAACTCCAGCCAAACTAGCGTGGGCCATATGTGGTCATTGGAGTCTATGAAGGCGGGGGATACATGCTGGCGACACATACTGGCGACCGCCCCTTTCCGTCACTAAATGGCAGGCATTTGAAAACTTACTATGCCCCTGAACATGAATTCCGGGGGCAACCGCCCTCCGATAGCCACATGCCCGAACCGGGCTTAAAATTGGACATATGTGCCTATGTCAAAAAAAGAAAAGAAAGAGAGACAAAAAACAATGGGACTAAAAATAGATATGTCCTGACAAACTAGATCATTCCCCAAAAGGAGTGCCCAAAGGCAAAAAAGTCTAAAAACTCCGGTTGGGGTGAAAATCCGAAAGGGTGCCTCAAGCAAAAATAGATAACCCCTCAATGTGAAAACCCGAAAGGGCGCATTGAAAAAAGCCGGAGGGGGCAAGCCTTGGTGAAAACCCGAGAGGGCACTGGGGTTAGTAATGTGAAAAAAAAAAAAAAAAAAATCTCTCCTTTACGAGCTATGTTTCTCTTGGTCAACAAACCAATAAGGTAGACCAAGTTGTGCCCCTCCCTGGCCAACAAACCACAATGATAGGCCAGGTCAAACCCTTAGCCAACAAACCAAAATGGTAGGCTAAGTCATATGCCCTCCCTTGGTCAACAAACTAAAAAGGTAGGCCAGGTCAAATTCCTTAGCCAACAAACCAAAATGGTAGGCTAACCCATATATTCTTCTTGGTCAACAAACCACAATGGTAGGCCAAGTCATATTCTTTAGCCAGCAAACTAAAATGGTAGGCTAACCCATATATCTCTTGGTCAACAAACCACAATGGTAGGCCAGGTCATATTCCGTAGCCGACAAACCACCATGGTAGGCTATGCCCCTCCTGGTCAACAAACCACAAAGGTAGACCAAGCCATATTCTTCTTAGCCAACAAGCCAAAAAGATAGGCTAAGTCATGCCCCTCTTCAGCCAACAAACCTTAACGGTAGGCTAACCTATATTTCCCTTTGGTCAACAAACCACCATGGTAGGCCAGGTCAAATCTTTGGCCAGCAAACCAAAATGGTAGGCTAACCCAAATCCCCTTGGTCGACAAACCGTCGTGGTAGACCAAGTCAAATCTCTTAGCCAGCAAACCAAAATGGTAGGCTATATCCCCTTGGTCGACAAACCACAGTGGTAGGCCGGGTCAAAACCTCAGCCAGCAAACCAAAATAGTAGGCTAACCCAAATCTCTTTCTGGTCAACAAATCACAACGGTAGTCCAAGTCAAATCTTTTAGCCAGCAAACCAAAATGGTAGGCTAACCTATATTTCCCCTTGGTCAACAAACCACCATGGTAGGACAGGTCAAATCTTTAGCCAGCAAACCAAAATGGTAGGCTAACCCAAATCCCCTTGGTCGACAAACCGTCGTGGTAGACCAAGTCAAATCTCTTAGCCAGCAAACCAAAATGGTAGGCTATATCCCCTTGGTCGAAAACCACAGTGGTAGGCCGGGACAAAACCTTAGCCAGCAAACCAAAATGGTAGGCTAACCCAAATCTCTTTTTGGTCAACAAACAACAACGGTAGACCGAGTTAAATCCTCTAGCCAGCAAACCAAAATGGTAAGCTAACCTATATTTCTCCTTGGTCAACAAACCACAATGGTAGGCTAGGTCAGATCCTTTAGCCAACAAACCAAAATGGTAGGCTAACCCAAATCCCCTTGGTCGACAAACCGTCGTGGTAGACCAAGTCAAATCTCCTAGCCAGCAAACCTCAATGGTAGGCTAGATTATACCCCGCTTAGCCAACAAACCACAATGGTAGGCTAAATCCAAATCACAAATCCTATAGCCCAAGGTCCCATAGTCCCGCTCTGGATCCCAAGCTTCAAAAAAAAAGGGACTAAAAATAGAGATGTCCCGGGCCCCCGGCGGACTTGACTGCTCCTCAAAAAGGAGTGTTCAAGGGTAAAAAGGCCCCAAACCCGGTTGAGGTGAAAACCCAAAAAGGCGTCTCAGGCAAAATTAGGTAACCCCTCGGTGTGAAAACCCGAAAAGGCGCACTGGAAAAAGCTAAAAGGGCCCATCTTTGGCGAAAACCCGAAAGGGCGCCTGAGATGGTAATGTGAAAAAAAAAATTGAAATAAAAGAAATGAACTTCTCTAAAGGGGAAGAAAGTGTTGCTCGAACTCACAGGTAAGCAAGACCAAAACCCTTACTGCCCTCATCAACGAGGGAATATATGAGTCGTCAATGACGAAATAACCCTTGCACTAACTACTAGTTAGTGGCCAATATAAGAGACTGTAGCCGAGACGACAATGATCATGCCCTCCCCACTCTGATGAAACACGAGGAGCCTCGACCTGACATGGAAAAGAAGAAAGAAAAAGCCAGAAGACGACGACTCCACAAATCCTCCATGGGAAAGGGAGTCGCTCTCACCGAGGAAAAACCAGCAAGCAAATGGGTCACACCTGTCAAGCAATCCAAATATGAAGCAGTCGTTGAGCAAAGCCAAGAAGGCCAGCCTCAACAGCAGAATCCCACATCAAATCTTGGATAATGCCAGAAAAGCAGATTCAAAGGAAAGATGTCAAATAAAATCTTGAGAAAAGCCAGGAAGGCAAGTCCCGAAAGAAAGGTACCAAATCAGGTCGAAGAGCGAAGCCAGAAAAGGCAAGCTTTATCGACCAAATATCAAAGCCGGGTTGTTGAGCAAAACCAAGAAGGTCAGCCTCAGCAACAGAATCCCCCCTCAAATCTTGAATAAAGCCAGAAAAGGCAAAATTCAGGAGGAAGGGGTCAAGTCGAGTCCCGAGAAAAGCCAGGAAGGCAAGTCTTGGGAGAAAGATATGAGATCAAGTCGAAGAGCAAAGTCAAAGAGGCAGGCCTCATCGACCAAATGATAAGCCATTGAGCGAAGCCAAAAAAGCAAGGCTGAGTAGCCGGGCTCCAACTCAACCTTAAGCAAAGTCACAAAGAGAAGTCTCAGGAAAAAAAAAATCTCAAATTATGTCGTTGAGCAAAGTCAAAAGGCAAGCCTCATCGGTCAAATCTCCAATCAAATCATGTCCTCGAGCGAAGCCAGGAAGGCGGGTCTCGGAAGAAGGATATCAAGATAAAGCCCCCGAGTAAAGTTAGAAAGACAAGACTCGGATAAAGAAGGTTGAAGTCAGCTCTAAGCAAAGCCATGGAGCGACTCTTCAATGAAACTCACCCGTAGAATTGACCTGGTGGACCGCGTCCATGTTACTTCTCTGAAGTGATGTGCGCTCTCCTAGGTCCTCTTGTGGGAACTCTTGAGTTAAAAAAATATGAAAAAATATGCAAGCAATGGGAGATAATGGCTCAGCGCGAGAAGCATAGCAGGTTTGATCGTCGGCCCAAACTACTACAACAAATCGTTGCCCAAGTTGCCGACGACGCTGCGCAAATGTTGAAGCGCAATGCTATGGTTTTCAACCCAATTCCCCACCAAGTCATTGAGACCAGGGGTAAAGTTTGAAAATCGCCACGGGACGTTTGCCTTCGTCATCGACTTCGGCACGCATCCTGTGGGGGGCATTTGTTGACACAAAAGTTAACAAAGAAAATACCCTAAAAATACCTCCAAGAAGAAGCCTGGGCCAGCAGGACACCCCCCGCGGGGGGTTTCTGCAGTCAGGACACCCTCAGCGGGGTGTTCCTGTGCAGGGCCACCCCCAGTGGGGGTGTTCCTGCGCAGGGCCACCCCCTGCGGGGTGGTTCTGCCACCAAGGCCACCCTCTGAGGGGGTTTTTTAGCCCCTTGGCACCCCTATAAATAGAGGACCAAGGCTATGAAGAAAAGGACTTTTGGGTGGTGAGAAAAACCCTTTTCTGTTGGGCTGAAGCCCCCTACCTTTGGGGGAGATGTTTGTTCTTCAATATGAAGACCCCTATGTGGACCCAAGTTTGTGTAAAATGACACAAAGCCCCCTGGGGATATAAAGTTTGTGCATGTGTGTATTAAATTACACATATGCCCCATCTATGGGCAATTTTGCAGAAATACCCTGCTGCCCAAAAAATTGCAGAAATACCCTACTGTCCTAGAAAATTGCAGATACATCCTGCTATCCAGAAAAATTGCATACACATCTCTGTGGCGGGGAAAATGGCAAAGATAGCTTAACGGTTCGTGCCTTTTGTCCAACCCGGTGGAGCGGGACCCACGCCACTTCTATGAAGCGGCGTGCGCTCTCCTGGGTGTGACTTAAAGCCGACCACATTGGGAATTCTCGAAAAATGCCAACAAATGACGGCGTAGTCCAAGCAAGCCGATAAATGGCAGGAGTATCCGGAAAAGTCAATCAATGACGGAAATACCCAGAACCACTCGGAAAAGTCAAGAAATGATCGAGAGGCCTGGCTCATGCCGTTTGCACGGTCCGGTGGAGCGGGACCCACGCCGTTTCTATGAAACGACGTGCGCTCTCCTGGGCCCAGCTTACGGCAGGCCGCTGTTGACATAAAAAAATAAAATTTAGTGTCAATCCCCCCATTAATTTATTCCCAGAAATCCCCCTCCCCTAAACCAATGAAGGCACCATCGGTTAGGGGGTTTTTTTCCCCTAACCGATGGGGCTACCATCGGTTGGAGGGGAGACCCCTCCAACCGATGGTGCTTCCATCGGTTAGAGGGGAACTCCCCTCTAACCGATGGAAGTTCCATCGGTTAAGGGGAATCCCCTAACCGATGGGGCTTCCATCGGTTAGGGGAGTCTCCCCCCTAACCGATGGAACCCCCATCGGTTAGGGGGGGATTCCCCCTTTAACCGATGGATGTTCCATCGGTTAAGGGGTCCCCCTTTCAAAAAAAAAAAACATAAAACATAAAAAAAACAGAAAACAGAAAAAAAGAAACAGAAAGACAGAAAAAACAAAAATAATAAATATAGAAAACAGAAAATAAAAAAAGGGCCTAACCGATGGAACCCCCATCGGTTAGAGGCCTTTAACCCTCTAACCGATGGGAGTCTCATCGGTTAGAGATTTTTTTTTCTCTAACCGATGAGAGTCTCATCGGTTAGCTTTAACCGATGAGAGTCTCATCGGTTAGAGGGAATTTTCCCTCTAACCGATGGAACCCTCATCGGTTTAAACCCCCACTCCCACGCATGTAAGGGGAGGGCCTTCCCCTATAAAAGGCCCCCCATCCCCCCATTTGAAGAGGTCGGCTCCGGGGGAGATGCCGCTCCCTGAGAAATTACTGCCCCCCTATTCTGAAATCCCCAAAGAATAGAAAATTTCCAAATTCCCAAAATTTCCCGATCTCCTCTCTCAATCTCATTTCTTGTGTGAGTGAAGGTACCAAATCTTCTTCCCCCGAGTGTTGAGAGGTTATCCGTATGCGGCATCGGCAAACTTCATCGGCTAAAAGTCCGCAATAGCGGCACTGGCCCTCACGGGCTATAGGTTCTAAATACCGTCCGTTTCGGACATATGGTATTTTAGATACCTTTGTTATTCATGCCACCTCCCATCGAGTTTTAAACTCTCCGGGATGGTGTGTTTGTGCTATATGCATATGTTTCTTAGAGGAGACTCTGCCCAAGTGGAGATTCTGCTCGAGAACATATTCATATATTCACAGATTGGCATTTTTATATATATGCTTCCTAGAGGAAACTCTGCCCAAGTGGAGATTCCGCCTAGGAACATATCTATAAAGCTCAAATCTGTGTGTATATTTATATGTTTCTTAGAGGAGATTCTACCCACGTGGAGATTCTGCCCGAGAACATATTTGTATATTCACAAATTTGTATTTTTATATGCATGTTTCCTAGAGGAAACTCTGCCCAAATGGAGATTCCGTCTAAGAACATATTTATAAAACTCAAATTTGTGCCTATACACATATGTTTCTTGGAAGATAGCTCTGCCCATGCCAGAGTTTTCCCTCTAAAAACATATCAATATAATCACAAACTTTGTATTTATATACATGTGTTCCCAAAAGGAAACTCTGCCCAAATGGAGTCTCCGACTACGGACGTGTTTATATAATCATAAAATTCGCAATTATATGCGTATACCTCTCAAAAGGGATTCTGCATACGCAGATGGTACCTTTTACCGGACATTCCACTCAAAAGGGAATACCGGTGAGAAAATATGCATAAACTGCAAATTTGTGTTTATACACACATACTTTCTTAAGGGCAAAATCCCTCCGGATAAAGGTTCTCCGGGACACATGGATATAAGTACATGTTCATATGCATATATCTCCGTGAGGGCATTCCGCATAAGCGGAAACTCTGCCAAAATAAATTTATGAAAATTGTGATAATATACACACATCCAAAGAAAAAGGGACAGGACCCGAACTATGACAGGACCCGACTGTGACAGGACTCGAACTGTGACAGAACCCGAACTGTGATGGGACCCGAACTGTGCTCAGATACTCCAAAGAGCAGCATGATGCATACTCATAAGAACTATGTTCATATGGACAGTTTCCAGAAAGGAACTTCAAATTGACAAGAACATCCATGGAGATATGTGCATACGTTCTCCGAAAATCATACTCATACAAGTAAAAAAATGAATGATGAATGAATGAAACGATGAACAAGGAGAAATGAAATTCTGCCTCAATTCGGACTTCTTTTAAAAAAAAAGAAGGATGTGTAAAAGAATATCATGTCATAAAAGAAAAGGGGATTGATGTAGCAACTCTTCTAAATGCTACTTAATCACGACTTCCCTCAAGTTCAGAATCAAATGCACGGGTATATACCGTCTGCAATAATAATCTTCAGGTTTTCCGAAATAAAACCTTCAAACAACATCTTTCTCAAAAAAAAAAAAAAGAGAGGAGGGAGACCCCAAATGGGTTCACGGAAATATACCCGTTCCCTTCTTAAAAGTCATATCTCGAGCTCCACAAAGGGCAGTCTTTTCAAAATGAAACACTCAAAGCAAAAAGTATTTCAAAAATAACCAAAAGAAAATGATGCATCATGCCCAGGATTTTCTAAAAAAATGTGTATTCTCTCATCCCTTTTTGCTATAAATGGTATTCGGGTTAAAACTGGTGTTAAATAACACCAAGAGTCTTAACTCGATGTAAATGTAACATCGACTCCGGTCGATGGAGACAGAGGTCCAGCACATGCTACCTCAATCACCTGATGAGTATAGATACGGGACTCAAGGAGTTCAGATAAAAAACGGCGCACCCTAGTCGCCCGTCACACGGGCATCCCCGTCCATTTCATGGACAACCCTAGTCGCCCGTCACACGGGCATCCCCGTCCATTTCATGGACAACCCTAGTCGCCCGTCACACGGGCATCCCCGTCCGTTCCTCGGACATCATACCCATCCGTTCCTCGGACATCATACCCGTCCGTTCCTCGGACATCATACCCGTCCGTTCCACGGACATCATACCCGTCCGTTCCATGGACACCCAAAAAATATCTTCTCCGCATTGCGCGGATTCTTTTCTGTCTATTAGACAAACTGGCACGCCCCGCAAATCACAATACACAAATCAAAGCATGTGAAATAAATGAATACCCAAATGAAATGAATACATGAACCAGATAAAATCAATGAGCCGAACCAAAAATCAAATGATATGTCGAAGTGATATTCTTTCCCGTGTCAACAGCCGCTCTAAGTCTTGGGATTGTCAAATAACGGCAGGAACCCTTGTACATGTCGAGATACGACCGAAAGCCCCGGGAGGTCAAGATACGATCAAAATCCTCAGGAGGTCGAGAAATGACCGTAAAGCCCCATGAATAGCCTCGGGGTTTACTAACTTCGAACACCTGAGATAAACAGGTTCGAAAGAAATAATGAAACAAACACCCTCAAAACCCTATAAATAGGGGTAGGGGGCTTGAAGAAAGAAGACTTTTGGGGACAACTTGGAGGATTTGAAGCCCTTGTAAGTTCAAGGAAAGCTCCAACAAGGAGAGAAGGCCCTACAAAGTTTGTGCTCAAGGGATTATTGGGAGAATACCTCTCATAATTCCATCGTCTGCTTTGCTCCGTCCGTGCTCCGATTGGAAGATTGTGACGTGGGAGACACCGTAGGTCTATATAGAAGACCGTGGAACTTTGTAATTAAGTCCTTCCGTGTGTTAAAATAACACGTATGTGAAGGCACGACTTCTGTAAACGCCTAATGAAGGCACATACACCCCATTAAGGATGTATATGTAAATGTCATAAAAATATATATGTTTGAGGATATTTGTGGAATTCTAAATGTCATCTAAACTTTCCTAAATTCGGCAAGATCTTCTAATAAACGTATCATATCAAAGGTATTCGGGTTTTCACCCGATGTAAATGAAACACCGACTCTGGTCGGTGGGGAATGGTCCAGTACACGACCACCCTAATCGCCTGATAAAACAGACGCGCACGAAATAAATATACAAAATACTCGAGGACTCAGAGTTTATACCCGAGGCACCTCATGAATATTAAATTTTTATCTGTTTATTTTAAACAGTCTGGCATAGGGCTGTAAACAGAGCGGATACGGAGCGGATATGAGTTTTCTGTGTCCGCTCCGAATATCTAATCGGATAATCCATATCCGCTCCGAATAAAATTCGGATACGGAGCGGATATATTAATCGGATAATATTCGGATTCGGAGCGGATACGAATATTATCCGCTTCGAAAATAACCAAATAACAAATGTTAAGTGATCTAAAAATTTTAAAAAACTCTATAAAATTTTAAAATATATATAAATATTACAAACATATAACTTGGATGGCAATATTTCGCTTAGAAATTAAAAAACAACATTAGAGAGAGAGAGACCAGGTAGGGGGGAGGGTTGCTACTTGTTGTCGTGCTAGAGCGAGGGAGGGGGGTAAGAGTTACGCAGTGCCGGAGAGAGACATCTAGAGAGAGAAAGAGATCAGCAGGGGGAGGGTTACGTAGTGCCGGAGAGAGAGATCTCTCTTTCTCTCTAGATCGGGAGTGAGGGACTGAGGGGGAGGGTTGCGCATTGGCCGGAGTGAGGGACTAAGGGGGAGGGTTGCACAGTGGAGTGAGGGACTGAGGGGGAGGGTTGCGCAGTGCCGGAGAGAGAGATCTAGAGAGAGAAAGAGAGAGACAGATAGGCAAAGGGAGGGGGAAGGCCAGAGGGAGGGGTGTTGCCGGAGGGGGGGAGGGGATACCGGAGGGGGGGGGGGGGGTCGGACCTCCGACGACACAGACGGGGATGAGAGAGGGAGAAGGGGGATACCGATGGGGAGACATAGAGAGATCTAGAGAGGAGGAATACCCGGTGGGGGGGGGGGGGGGGGGGGGGGGGGTCGGATCTTCCCGAGCGGGGTAGCGCCGCTCGCCAACCGGCCGGCGTTGCTTGCAGTCAAAGGACGCCTGCAGGTCGTGACGCCGCCGGCCCGCCGCTGCGTCCCAGACCGCGCTGGCGGAGGGGCGATGATGCCACCGCAGCGACAGAAGACGCCTACGCGAGTGGCAGAATTAGTGCGTGGGTGGTAGCGAAGGTAGGGTTTTTATTTATATTTATATACTATATATGGACCATTAGATCTAAAGATCTAACGGCCATGATTTATTCGGTTTCGGAGCGGATCTTAAATGGAACGGATCACCCATTTCCGTATCCGCTCCGTTTATTATCCGAATATTATCCGTATCCGAAATCTGATCCGCCGGATGTGTTAAACGGATAATATCCGCTTAACCGGATACGAATCCGAATCGGATCCGGATAATATCCGAATTCGTTTACAGCCCTAGTCTGGCACGCCCATGCAGAGATGTACATGCATCCGCCTTACATCTACATACATACATTTTTAGAAAATCCTTTCTGCGTTCCACAGTCCACCAAATCAAATCTCTCGGTACTCGATCATATGCCTTCTCCAAATCAAGAAAAACCATATATAAATCTCTTCTCATCTCTCTATACTTCTCCATTAAATGTCGTAATAAGAAAATAGCTTCTATAGTAGATCTACTTGGCATAAAACTAAACTGATTTTCTGATACAGTAGTCATACATCACATTCGTTTCTCGATTACTCTTACCCAAAGTTTCGTAGTGTGACTCATAAGCTTAATTCCACGGTAATTATTACAGCTTTGAATATCCCCTTTGTTTTTATAGAAAGGAACCACGACACTTTTTCTCCATTCTTCAGGCATTATCTGTTCCTTCAAATTTTTATTGAAAAATTTAGTTAACCACTTAATATCAATGTCTCATAGGCTTTCCAAGCTTCAATAGATATGCCATCCGGTTCTAAGACCTTGCCCAATTTCATTTTTCCTAAAGTATCACTCACTTCTAACATCTTAATACGCCTGAAATATTGATATTCATCACATTTTATTGACTCGTAATTCTCTTCTAAAGAGACATCTTTAAAGCAATCTCTATTAAATAATTTCTGAAAATAGCTACACCATCTCTCTTTAACCTCTAGATCCTTAATTAAAACATTTTGATCTTCATCCTTAATGCAACGAACATAATCTAGATCTCTACTTTTCTTTTCTCTTAATTTAGCAAGTTTAAATATATCTTTTTCACCCTCTCGAGTTCCTAGTTTATTATATAATTCTTCAAACGCCTTTGATTTAGCTTCACTAACTATTCTTTTAGCCCTCTTTTAGCTGTTTTATAAGCTTCTAAAGTTTGACTATTTTTTGTTACTTTGTCGAGCCTTAAAATAATCTCTTTTAACTCTAATAGTATTTTGAATTTCCTCACTCCACCACCAAGTCTCTCTTTCTACATTTCTTTTGCCTTTAGATTCACCTAAGAGTTGTTTTGCTACATTCTTTATACAATTTGCAACATTATTCCACATTACATTAACTTCTTGGTCTAAATTCCAAATTTTTCTTTTACTAGATAATTTTTAAATGTTTCCAAATATTTACTTTTCAAATTCCACCACTTAATCTTAGAGCAATTATTTATGATAGTTTTTCTTTTAAATTTTTAGACAAGGACATCTATTACTATTACTAGTAACCTATGTTGTGGGGCTAAACTCTCTCCAGGGATAACTTTACAATCTTTACACAAAACTCTATCAGTCTTTCTAATAAGAAAATAATCAATTTGACTCTTATGTGTACCACTCTTATGTGTTATTAGGTGTTCATCTCTCTTCTTAAAGAAGGTATTAGCAATTACTAGATCATAAGCCATAACAAAATCAAGAATACTAGTGTCCATGTCATTTCTCTCATCAAAGCCAAATCCTCCATGAATCCTCTCATAACCTCTATTATTTTTACCCACATGGCCATTAAGATCCCCACCGATAAAAATTCTCTTCACTAGGGATATTTTGGATCAATCTATCAATAGCCTCCCAAAATTGCTTTTTAATGCCCTCTTCTAAACCCACTTGTGGTGCATATACACTAACTACATTCATAGTAACCTCACCTACAATAAGTTTTATCAAAATAAGTCTATCCGCAGTCTATTAACTTCTACAACTTTCTCTTTTAAGTCTTGTTCTATTATTATAGCCACACCATTTCTATAGTTATTAGTTCTTGTATACCAAATTTTATAGCCATCAATATCTTTAGCTTTAGATCCTTTCCACCTAGTTTCTTGTAGACATGCTATGCTAACCCTCTTATCCTTCATTAACTTAACCAACTCTAAACTCTTGCCTGTTAAGGTTCCTATATTCCAAGTAGCTAGACGGATCCTATGTTTTTGGAATAACTTCTTTACCCGTGTTCGCCCAACCCCACACGGGAACCCTTGCCTACTTGACACCGCAATCTGGCGCCATTGCGGCGCGTCGCTTCTGGGGAACGCCCTAGCCAACCCTTTCTCACCTTTATCTTAATTAAAATACTTAAGATATAAAAATTAAGGGGGGACCATGGTCCCTCCCACCCATAACGTGGGTCTGCCCCTGACCCTAGGTACACTATAAGACAACCACTGTACTACACTAACACAACAACCAATAAGCCCTTACTATAACTTGTTCTAATAAAGAGAATGGAAGAGTTTTGCTCTTGCTTGACAGTAGTTGAAACAAGGACATTGTTTGGAATGTCTGATTTACTAGGGAGTAAACCATTCTTGAACATCAACAACAATTTATTGAGATGAGGATGACCTAATTTATGGTGCCAAAGTAGCCATTTTTTTTGAAACACCTTCATGAGACATCAGAGAAAGCAAATGGTTCAGGAAACATGTGATCCAAAGCAAAGAGAAGTTCATGCCTACTCCCTTTCCCGATTACTATCCCCAATGGAGAGTAGGTTACATTACAATTAGTGTCCACAAGTTGTCCAATGGAAAGCAGTTTAGTAGATAACTCTGGTACAAGACAGATAACATAAACATTTACCTTTTTGGACTGAATGCTACCAATTTCCTTAATAGAAAGACCTTTTCCATCAGAAATGTGAACTTTAGACTTGCCACAATAAGGAGATATAGAAGAAAGTTGTTGAAGAGGAAGTCATGGGATGGAGGATCTAGAATCCAAAAACCGGGTCGAGGTATTTCTACCAGAAATTCCTATGCTAGATAAGGCTGACTGAATCATAACTTGAATTGATTTAGCAGTGATTGTTGAGTGGCTATTGGCAGGTGCGGCAGAAGAGGAAGATGCTTCAGCTAAACCAATAGTCGTGGTAAACATTGGTTCGTTTGGTCCGAGGCTACCATACCGCCTACAGTTAGGTGTCCTTCCCACAACACCTGCAGTGTTTCTCCTTACAGTCACAAGCGATATGTCCATATTTTTGGCAAGAACAGCACTGAACCTGTTGGGTGTCTCTGGTTCTAGGTTTCTCCCTAGAAATGAAGGCAACATCTGAATAGCTTATAGTCTTGGAATTATCTATTAGTCCTTGTGAATTAATGTGTTGTTCTTCACTAAGAACATCTTGAAAGGACTCACCAGGATTAGGACAATTCATCAAATCCCCCAAACAGTTTCAAAATCAGATCTTAACTTCATGAGAAATTGATCTCTCGTACTCCTTTCTTGCAGATCTTGAACCACCACCAAGGCTTCTTTAGGTGTGTCTTCGTAAATGATAAATTTGCATTCCAGGCAGAGATTCATAAAGCTAGAATAGTATTCCTGAATAGTCTCTGTCTCCTGATGATATTCAATCTCAATCCCTAGATTATATATCCTAGAATCATCATCTCAATGATACAACTTCAAAAAAGTTCCACATACTCATGGCAGTGGTGTGTGCCCCAGATTTAACCCATTGTATGGTCCTACAGTACTCACAATCCAACTCATCACCCTTGCATTGTTTTTCTTCCATGTTTTCATTTCTGTCATTTTTTTTATTTTCTGCAGGTTGCACTTCCATCAACAAAACCCCAAAGCTCTTGACCAGTTGACCCACAATAAAGCATTTTAAACAAAACACCCCTGGGAAAAAAAATTTCCCCATGAAAACAGAACAGAATCATAGCAGTTTTGGTATTGGTATCCATCAGAAACAGAACTCACAAGAACAAGAGGGATCAAAAGTAGACTATTCAACAAACCAGGTAGACTATTAACAAACCAGCTGGATATGTCCCAAAAAAAAAAAAACACATCAAACTATGGATCTCAGACTTCCACGATCTCCACCAGCCTTCAAAATGTTTCAGCTTCGGTCGTCACCTTCATTGGAAGCCCGATGTCCTTAGTGTAGCAGTGGGACTATGAACTCAAGCATGTTTCAGAACCAGAAAAACAAAAATCTGGAGAAGGCAGAGACAGCTACAGTATTCACTACAGTAGTTTATACAATACAATGACAAGAACAAGACTAAAGAGTGAGAAACTTGGATTCTAATGCTCTTGTCCCAGATATGAGATCCTAGAGCCTTGATATATACCGCTTCTCCTGTAAAACATGGAAATACAGGGATACAAAAGGGGTCAATAACAGAATACAACAGAGCCCCAAGAAGAGAAAGAAATCAACCCTGAAAGGAGGGAACGAACACTGTACAAGCATCCACAAAGATTTGTATGCAAAATCCCCAGCCAAATCCCAATCAATCCCCTGACTTTCCGACAACAGCCTGTCTAATTTGAATCTCTCTGTTAGGGCAAAAAAAAAATCCCCACAACTCTGATGTGAACCCCCCTTTTTTCCTTTTCCCATGCACCCTCCCCTGGAATCACCACTGGGCAATCCTGAGCCAAATTGGCTAATTCCGATCTGAATTGGCCAATATTTTCCAACCACGACTGAATCAGCCAATTCTAGAAGCGGGATCAACCGGTCCACCCCAAATTAGTCGACCCCAGTAAGAAATAGGGATAGAGGAGTTGGGATCAGATTGATTTAAGAAGATTTGATCAGCCGATCCAAACCAATCCAATTCAATTTTGCCTCCTTGATTATAAAATCCGATAAAAACTCAAACTATAACTCAAAACCTAAGCATTGAGTTGAAGGAATCCTCAACTTACAAAAAGGGAAGGCACCAACGATTATCTGATGTGGAACCAAACCTCAAACCCCCAGCCACAAACTGAGATGGTTATGGTACACACTAGAACAGTCATCACATAGAACAGGTGGGGCGGCACAATGAGAAATGCCCAGCCCTGATACCATGTCAAAGGCCCAAACTCTAACCCAAAGCCTAGGCATTCAGTTGCAGGAATCCTCAACTGATAAAGTGAAAAGGAACCCACAGATTATCTGATGTCAGACTAAATCTCAGTAAAGGACCCAAAGTAATAGAGAGTTACACTCACCCAGCTTGGACTGTTGTCAGCAGAAAATACCACAAATAGATCACAACCACCCAACATTGACCCACTCAGCTGGTTTTTCGTTTGGAACTTATAAAGGAATGTATAAGAGCATTCAGAGTCCTTAGGGACATCTAAATCAAAGGACTAGGCGGAAGGGCGTACACTCGATCCTTTTGCCGCCACCACCCACTGTCATTGTCTGCTGCCCTCATGGCTGTTGTTTTGTTACCTCCTCTCACTCACCTATTCCTTTCCTCTTCTGATTCAGGCTGTAACCAGGAGTTCCCATTCCAAACGGGAAACAGAACAAGAACAAACTAGGATCAATTTTCACTTTTCTCTAACAGGGGTTTACTAGCACAGTAATGTATCTATGAGCTGGTATTTGGGAACATCATGTGTTCTATTGTGAAAATAATCTCAAACTTCTGGCTAAGGCTGGATAGGAACAGAGATCGTGAAAAAGACCCCAGATTTTTGCAGAAGGTGAATTTTTGCTTTCATGTCTTTACCATAACTGATCCAATCACTCCGCAGTCACCCAGGATAGGGGATTCAAAAACCTTGAGAATTCATAGTTATATGACAGAAACAATATTAGAAAATCTGAATAATATGAAGGAAATTGTTTCGCCTTCTATGCACTAGCATCTAGATGTTGTAAAGGAGTTCATTATGTAAGTGATTCAAACAACCATGTTGGCGATTGTAAGCATTATAGTTGACTGCAGTAAAGAGGAACTTTCTCAACAATATGATGTGGTTCATGTTTGTACCTGTAACTAGAAGCATAGATTGAATATGGAAGTGAATAACATGCGACAATAACAGCCTCAAGCATGGCAAAGCCCAGTGACAACCACCATCTGAAAGGAACATCCCAGAATTTGCAGTTTTAAGATTTTTGACAGTTATAGAAACACGGAGCAGAAAATCAGCACAATTCGCCAATAGTAAAAATGAATAAGTGCACACACATATAGCCTTTAATCTTGTCATGGGCATCTAACCCTTCTTTCCGCAACTTAACCAAGGATGGAACAATGTGGCAAAGCACCTGCATATAAAACATGTTTGTTCAAAAAAAGGTAAACTGCTAAATGAAAAGAAGAGATAGGACTAATATAATGACAACCAGTCTCTAGCCAATATTCAGAATTAGTTATAATTGTATTTAGAGTAATTTTTATTTCATCAAAGATAAGAGATATCATAGACAAGAAAATCCAAAACCTAAAAAGTTGGGACCATCAGGCTGATGTTCAACAACATTCAATATATCCAGCTTATATTACTTCCCAGAGACACAGGAACATTCTAAGGCATTGACCTTGTTCCTATCCTTCTGCCAGGAACTGCCTAAGCTGCAAAAACTAATGGAACACAGGCTGATGTTCAACAACATTCGATATATCCAGCTTATATTACTTCCCAGAGACACAGGAACATTCTAAGACATTGACCTTGTTGCTAGCCTTCTGCCACGAACTGCCTAAGCTGCAAAAAGTAATGAAACACGGACGACTAATTCTTGAAAGCAGCAATCTCATTTTAGGAAAATAGATGGTCCATAAAGAGAAAAGCAAAAATCAGTGAGCATTTAAGGGTTCCTTCTTCAGGTCACAAACCATTGTGGACATAAAAATTTTTTTGTGTCACCATCCCCATTACAATCCCCATTTCCAGAAATGCCCCTCCCTTAACCGATGGGGCTACCATCGGTTAAGGGGTTTTCTCCCCCCAACCGATGGTAGCACCATCGGTTGGAGGGACAAACCCCTCTAACAGATGGTACTACCATCTGTTAGAGGGGAATTCCCCTCTAACAGATGGAACTACCATCTGTTAGAGGGACCTCCCCTTGAGAGTCCCCTAACCGATGGGACTGCCATCGGTTAGGGGAGTCTTCCCCTCTAACCGATGGGAGTTCCATCGGTTGAGGGGAAATTCCCCTTTAACCGATGGAACCTCCATCGGTTAGGGGAGTCTTCCCCTCTAACCGATGGGTGTTCCATCGGTTAGGGGGGATTTCCCCTTTAACCGATGGAACCTCCATCGGTTAAGGGGAATCCCCTTTAAAAAAAAAAAAAACAGAAACAGGAACAAAACTGAAGAACCCCTAACCGATGGTACTACCATCGGTTAGAGGGGTTCCCTCCCCCTAACCGATGGCACCCCCATCGGTTAGAGGGGCTTTAACCCTCTACCGATGGTACCCCCATCGGTTAGAGGGCATCGGTTAGAGGCCCCCATTCCCACACAATGTAAGGGGGTGCCTTCCCCTATAAAAGGCACCCCCCATTCCCCCATTCGAGAGGCGAGCCCCCCCCCCGGGGAGATGCCACAGCCCCTTTGAGAAATTGCTGTCCCCCTTCCCGTGAAATCCCAAACAATAGAAAATTTTGATTTCCAAAGTCCCCCTCTCTCTCAACCTCATTTCTTGTGTGAGTGAAGGTACCAAATCTTCTTCCCCCGAGTGTTGAGAGGTTGTTCGTATACGGCATCGGCAAACTTCATCGGCTAAAAGTCCGCAATAGCGGCACCGGCCCTCACAGGCTATAGGTTCTAAATACCGTCCATTCCGGACATATGGTATTTTAGATACCTTTGTAATTCATGCCACCTCCCATCGAGTTTTAAACTCTCCGGGATGGTGTGTTTGTGCTATATGCATATGTTTCTTAGAGGAGACTCTGCCCAAGTGGAGATTCTGCTCGAGAATATTCATATATTCACAGATTCGTATTTTTATATATATGTTTCTTAGAGGAAACTCTGCCCAAGCGGAGATTCACCTAAGAACATATCTATGAATTTCAAATCTGTGTTTATATTTATATGTTTCTTAGAAGAGATTCTGCCCAAAGGGAGATTCTGCCCAAGAACATGTTTGTATATTCACAAATTTGTATTGTTATATGCATGTTTCCTAGAGGAAACTCTGCCCAAGTGGAGATTCCGCCTAAGAACATATCTATAAAATTCAAATTTGTGCCTATACACATGTGTTACTTGAAAGGAAGCTCTGCCCATGTCAGAGTTTTCCCTCTAAAAACATATCAATATAATCACAAACTTTGTATTCATATACATGTGTTCCCAAGAGGAAACTCTGCCCAAATGGAGTCTCCGCCTACGGACATGTCTATATAATCATAAATTTGCAATTATATGCGTATGCCTCTCAAAAAGGATTCTGCATATGCAGATAGTACCTTTTGCCGGATACTCCATTCAAATAGAAATACCGGTGAGAAAATATGCGTAAACTGCAAATTTATAATCATACACACATACTTTCTTAAGGGCAAAATACCCCCGGACAAAGATTCTCTGAGGACACATGGATATAAGTACATGTTCATATGAATATATCTCCGTGAGGGCATTCCGCATAGGCAGAAACTCTGCCAAAATAAATTTATGAAAATTGTGTTGATATACACACATCCAAAGAAAAAGGGGACAGGACCCGAACTGTGACAGGACCCGAACTGTGCTCAGTTACTCCAAAGAGCAGCATGAATGCATACTCACAAGAATTGTGTTCATATGGACAGTTTCCATAAAGGAACTTCAAGTTGACAAGAACGTCCATGGAGATATGTGCATACGTTCTCCGAAAATCATACTCATACAAGTAAAAAAAATGAACGATGAATGAATGAAACAATGAACGAGGAGAAAGGAAATTCTGCCTCAATTCAGACTTCATTTAAAAGAAGGATGTTGTAAAAGAATATTACGCCATAAAAAAATTAATGTAGCAACTCTTCTAATACAGAAATGCTACTTTGAATCACGACTTCCCCCAAGTTCAGAATCAAATGCACGGATATATGCCTGTCTGCAATAATAATCCTCAGGTTTTCCAAAATAAAACCTTCAAACAACATCTTTCTCAAAAAAGGAGAGGAGGGAGACCCCAAATGGGTTCACGGAAATATATCTGTTCCCTTCTTAAAAGTCATATCTCGGACTCCACAAAATGGCAGTCTTTTCAAAATGAAACACTCAAAGCAAAAGTATTTCAAAAATAACCAAAAGAAAAATGATACATCATGACCAGGATTTTCTAAAAAAGTGTGTATTTTCTCATCCCCTTTGCTATGAATGGTATTCGGGTTAAAACTGGTGTTAAATAACACCAAGAGTCTTAACTCGATGTAAATGTAACATCGACTCCGGTCGATGGAGACAGAGGTCCAGCACATGCTACCTCAATCACCTGATGAGTATAGATACGGGACTCAAGGAGTTCAGATTAAAATACGGCGCACCCGTCCGTTCCTCGGACATCATACCCGTCCGTTCCACGGGCACCATACCCGTCCGTCCCTCGGACACCATACCCGTCCGTTCACGGACACCACACCCGTCCGTTCCATGGACACCCAAAAATACCTTCTCCGCATTGCGCGGACTCTTTCTTCTGTCTGTTAGACAGACTGGCACGCCCCGCAAATCACAATACACAAATCAAAGCATGTGAAATAAATGAATATCCAAAGGAAAATGGATACATGAACCAGATAAAATGAAATGAGCAAACAAAACCAACGATATGTTAAAGTGATATAAATCCCGTGTCAACAACCATGTGTTCTAAGCAGGCAGTGCATGCTTGAAAGCCTTGAATATTCATCAAGAGTACATCATTCTCTTCACCTCAATGGTTAATCTAGTTTTAGAAACAGCACCAGGATTTTGCAACTGAAAAGACAGTAAAAGGCGAAGGAAACAAATAGGAAAATACATGAATAGAAAAAGACAGAAGAAACAACAATTTGGCCTCAGGGTCCAAAATGACTTGTGGAGACAATTGGCACATCGACCCAGGGTACATCAGGTAAGTCAACACAAAAATCCAAGTCAACACGCACATGCTGGCACATATTCCCTTGTGGCCATGTCTACAAACCAAGATCTTGATGATGAAAACTCTCATTGATTTTTTTTTTGTACGCAAAAGAGTTACGTTAAGGATAACGTTAGCACATAGATATACACCATCACCAAGACATGAATATGATGGCATTTATGATAAGATGTTCCATATTGTTTTATCATTTAGTTATTTGGATAATTTTATGCTTAGTCAAAATACCAGTATCATTTAGTTATTTGGATAATTGTATGCCTTACTCAAAATACCCACCACTTTCTATCCTTTTCCTTAAGCTTAAGCCATAAAATGAAGAGAAAACTGACTAGAGAAGGAATAAACCACAAATGCAGGTTCATATAGTCATCCTTTTTTTCTAAAACAAGATGTCCTTCTGGTGACAGCATGAATAGGTAGCAATAAGCTATTTCACATTATAGGAATATATGCAGTGGTACATCATATAAGATGTTGGCTCATGTATGTGTTGGACCCCAAAAATTTACAATGGGCATCTACATAGGAATGCCAGAAAATACTCATACTGATCCAATATTTACTTAAGTAGTATCGGGTCTCGGTCTTTTATTAAGTCAAGAAAAGACTTATTACGAAGGCCGACTTCAAATCTTTCAACGGAGTACAAGTTCAAGAAGAACAACGCTTCGAAGAAGAAGATAATTTCAAAGATCTTCGACGGTACGAGGTCAACAAGACCAAAGGTTCGAAGAAGATTACAACTTCAGATCCACTTGCAAGGGGAAGTACCAAGCACTTGCTAAGGCAAAATACAAAGAACTCTTCGTCGTAAGAACAGAATATTCAGAGGCAGCTTGATGACATGAGTAGATTACCACTCAATGAACAGAATATTCGGAAAGAATTTTAGTTGGAAGCAGAGGTACATGATCTTTACGAACAAGTGGAGATAGAGAGCAAGTTTCACTAGTACTAAGGGGGAGATAGATGCACTAAATTCTACCACATCCATGCTCTTAATAGGAGTATTAACTATACTTGGATTCATCTTCCTTCAGGTGATTGGACATTTGGAATGGAAATTTAGATGGAATCAAATCTCATTTTCTTGATTATTTTCAAAACTTGTATACATCTATTCACCCTAATCCAATTCTAACTGAATTCCAAACTAGGAACAGAAGACTTTCCAATTGTGACAACACTTCTATCTGTCAAATCCCTTCTAATGATGAAATTCAAGATGCCTTATTCTCTCTTTCTAATCATAAGTCTCCAGGTCTTGATGGTATCACTGCTCTTTTCCTCCAAAAACATTGGGATATTGTTAAAAGAAATATCTTTCATTTTGTGACCATTTTTTCAATAGGTAGGGGTCTCTCCAGGTAGGGATTCGGAAGCCCCTTACCCAGAGGGACCTCCCTCCGGGCCGATTTTCTACTCGGAGGGAGGGCTCTCCGGGTAGTCTACTTGGAGAGACTCCCCCTCCGGGTAGTCTACTCGGAGAGACTCCCCTCTGAGTAAATCTCTCTCCTCCTCTCTCAAATGAGGGTAAACCCCTATAAATACCCCGATCAACGGAGGCCCAAGAGTCGGAGATTTTGGAAGAAAATTTCTGAAAAGGAAGAAAGAAAAAAGAGGGTTGAAGCTCTGCTCGTGCTTGACGTGAAGGTATTCGTCCTCAGCAAGCCAAGGTCGTCTTCGACTAACAAAAAATCCGTGTACCCTCATGTCGAGCTAGACTCCATGGGGGATTGAAATTTAAATGTTCATGTTTGTATCCCCATGTCGAGCTAGACTCCATGGGGGAGTGAAATTTAAATGTTCATGTTTATATCTCCATGTTGAACAAGACTCCATGGAGATAAAATTGTCATGTGTTCATGTGTTCAAATGTTTAAATATTTTCCATGTTGAGCAAGACTCCATGGGTATAAGATATTTAAACATTCACGTGTTCATTTCCCTCATGTCGAGCTGGACTCCATAATGATAAAATGTTTGTGTGTTCATATGTGTATACCTCCATGGGGAGACTCTCTCCAAGCAGAGATTATGCATGAGGTATACTCACATGTTCACATTATATGTTTATATGTACGTACCTCCAAGGGGAGACTCTGTCCATACGAAGGCTCTGCCCGAAATACAACCATATGTTCATCGTACGAAGTCTACTCGGCAAAGACGATTATGAGACCCTCCCCTTTTAGGAAATGTTAGGGGGGAGTGTTTCTTGGGGGCCACAGTGACCCAGTCAGCTCCATCTAGCTGACGTTGAAAGGTGGAATTGATTGCCTGCTCAATTATCTCGAGCGGCGATTCCTGGAATTCAGTCGTATAGGGGCCAGAATCTTGGAAGGTTGGCTCCATGTCCATCATGGGTTCTTTTCCCCTTCGGTCTTCCTCTTGCCGCATGGGAAGCTTGGAAGACCATGGCCGGGTCCCGGTCCCGGTCCCGCTGCTTTGTTTGGAGCTGGGCGAGAATGTCCCTGGTGGACATGGCTCTCCTGATCATATACAGAGCCTGACTCCTCATTTGGAGATAAATTTTCAGAGTACTGCCCCGAGGCCTTGCCCCCTAAGCTTTGTCCCTGAGGGGGTGTGATTTGATGTCGTCGAGACCGCTTCTTTTGTCGATGTGGTCGACGTGGGACTTCCCCGCTGGGCTTTCAATATTAGCTGGGGACCGCGGCGGCGGTATAATCCACCCATGTTCATCGAGCGCAAGTGCCTTGAGATTTGCGAACTGCGTATAGTCACTTTACTCAAGTTCCCGTTGAGCTACTTCCCTGGCTCTTTTCAAGACCATGGAATTACCTTCCGAGTCGATCTTTCCCCTTTGAATCAAGGTTTCCATCCAATCTCGGACAATTGGCCATCTGTCCGTAGGATGCAGCAGCATGGCATGGTACAGGCAATACATGGGATGGTTTATCTCCTCCTCAGTATATGTCGACGGTGGATCATGTGCCATCATGTAGCCCTCTTTCAGAAGATTATCAAAAATCTTGTCAATGTTCCCTTTTATAATGGAATTCTGATGGGAAAGCCGCCATCCTGGATACCATAGGGTAGGGACAGTGCTGGAAGAACCAGCTTCCACCATTTTTGGTTCCGGGAATGTGAATGTCGCCGTTGTATAGATTTCCGGCGGATGGATGACGTTGACCGAATGGGTAGCAACGTTAGCTGAGTGGTTCGCCAATTCGCAAACGTGAGGCTGCGGTGGATCAACACGGGAGCTGCCCAAGTCGATGACCCCTTGGTTGATCCAAGCTTCAACTTTATCTTTGAAGGCATAGCAGTCTTCAAGATCATGCCCTAAGACTTGATGATATATGCAGTAGTTCGTCGGGATACTTGTTGGTGGTTTGGCAGCTGTTGGAACGCGGATTTTTTTTCAATTTTCTCATCTTATTTCCCCATCTCTTTTCTGAAATGACGAATTTTGGGCGTGCCAGACTGTTTACGGGAAACAAACAAAGATTTATGTTGCGAGGGGTACCGGGTGAAGACCCGGCACCCTCGAACGTTTCATTTTTTCCGCGTGCGCTCGCGTTCAGGGCGATTGGAGTGGTCGTGTACTGGACCGTTCCCCACCGACCGAAGTCGATGTTTCATTTACATCGAGTGTAACACCCGAATACCTTCGAATGCGTAATGTTTATTAAAAGACCGTATGCCGAACTTTAAAGAAGAAAAGGCAGATGACAAATAAATTTCCACAATTTTATTCAAGCATGCTCGTGTCATTTATATTTATGACATTTACATTTGCGCCTTTAATGGGGTTTTGTACCTCCACTGGGCGTGTATACAACAAGTCAAGCTCATGGACGTCGACAACAGGGTGTTTGTGCCTCCGTCGGACGTTTACATGGTAAGGAGTACATTTTTGTTACTAATGGGGTGTTTGTGCCTCCACAAGGTAACATGCCTCTACGTATGTCATTTTGTGACACCGGAGAACTTGAATACTCGCCTCGACGAGTGTCGTTTTATGACACCGGAGGACTTACACATGGGCCCCGACGTGTGTCGTTTAATGACACCGGAGGGCTTAAGCATATGTCTCGACGTATGTCATTTTATGACACCGGAGGACTTAAGCATATGAGGCCTCGACGTATGTCATTTTATGACACCGGAGGACTTAAACATATGGGGCCTCGACGTATGTCATTTTATGACACCGGAGGACTTAAACATGACCAACGGGGGTCTCGTAACAACCTGTGGCGTCTCTATGAGGCGAGCGCAGGAGGGCCCGGCCACGGAGACAAAGCACCAACGGGTGTCGAAGACCTTTCCTGACACGTGCGGCCTATATAAGCTCACGCACGGACCAGCTGAAGCGGTTTGAAGGCGCGATGTGTGGGCGCGGCGTTTTTCTGGCCGAGAGTCGCCTGCCGTAGAATGGTCTTGTGGAATGGGGGTATGCCCCCCTATTTATAGGGTTCGTGGGGGGCATACCGGCGAGGGTACCCTCCCCGGCGGGGTCTTCGGGCTCGAGCGTTGTTGGAAGGTAAAAGTGTGACATGTTTATTTCAGCGGAAATTACAAAAAAAAATCTATCAGATGATGGTCCGACGACTAGCCTAGTTAAAGCCTATTTTGGCAGACGACGGTTCGAGTCGCGGACATGATGAAGAGGGCCGTTGGGCCACGAAGATTAAATGTTGGTTATCAGCAGGCCTGGTTACAATACATTATCAGCAGCCTGCTCAGAGGCCAGAAAGTTGTGATTTAAAATGACCCCAAGGTTATTTAAGTTACAAAATTATTCAGTGGGATACTTCCTCAAAATTTAGCAGGGGAGTTCCGGCCCTTAAAATGGTGCCCGGAGTCCCGGTTAAAATGAAAGTACAAGGAGAACATGTCTCCGTCCAAAGTACGAAGCACGGAAAAATCCGGCAGCACAAGGTCTATAGACCGAGTACGAAGGACAAGTACAAAGAACAAGCTCCGGCAGCGCTCTCCGATCGGGCAGAACTCCGAGAAGTCAAGGCGAGGCGCCGAAGAAACGGAGCAGGATTCAGCAGCAATTCCGGCAGCACAAGGTCTATAGACCAAATACGAAGAACAAGCACAAAGAACAAGCTCGAGGAAGAACTCCGAGGCTTGCAAAGGCACCCTCCGATCGGGCAGAACTCCGAGAAGTCGGGCAGAACTCGGGACAGAAGAAAAAACTCCAGCACCTGGGCATATACCCTTGTAAATGAGGGGGTGTAGGGGGGTATTTATAGGCAAAATCCCCCCTCTCCTCTCTCTCTCCATCGGTTAGGACCCCCTAACCGATGGTGACCTCACAATGAGGTCACCATCGGTTAAGGGGGGTCTCCCCCTAACCGATGGTGACCTCAACATGAGGTCACCATCGGTTAAGGGGGTAACCGATGGTGACCTCAACATGAGGTCACCATCGGTTAAGGGGGTAACCGATGGTGACCTAAGCATGAGGTCACCATCGGTTAAGGGGGGTCTCCCCCTAACCGATGGTGACCTCATCATGAGGTCACCATCGGTTAGGGGCTCTCTCTCTCCTCTCCCACGCATGTAAAGGGGCCGAAACCCCTATAAATACCCCCCCTATTCCAAAGGAAAGGGGGGTCTTGAATGGTGCTCTGGCGAAGCCTGTTGGGAAAATCCCAGGAAAATAGAAAAGAGCCTCTGCTCATTTCCTCTCCCATTCTCAAATCCCCCCTGTCCGGTGTTCGAAGGTACAAATCCCCTTCTTTAGCCCGATAGGCCTGGCGCGGAGAGAGGAGCGGTCGGCGTAATCGTCATCAACACTCCTTCTTAATCCCCATCCCCCACATCGAGCAAGACTCTGTGGGGTGATATTCACGGGGTTTAAATGCCGTCCATATCGAGCAAGACTCTATGGACACATGGCATTTAAATACCCATGTTCTCCCCGCCCATCGAGCGAGACTCTGGGATGGTGGATTTTGTGCTTATATGTATATGTTTTCTTGAGGAGACTCTGCCCAAGCGGAGGTTCTGCCCAAGGACATATTCGTATATTCGCAAATTTGTGTTCTTATATATATGTTTCTTAAGACGAAACTCTGCCCAAGTGGAGATTCCGTCCAAGAACACATATATAAAAGATTACGAATTTGTAACTATACAAATATGTTCCTTAGGGAGAATCCCGCCCAGGCAAAAAAATCTCTTTCAGGGGACGTATCCATGTAAACACAAACTCGTGTTATATGTATATGTTTCTTAGAGGAAACTCTGCCCAAGCGGAGGTTCTGTCCAAGAACATATTCGTATATTCACAAATTTATGTTCTTATGTATATGTTTCTTAGAGGAAACTCTGCCCAAATGGAGATTTCCTTAAGGACATATCCATAAAATCATAAATCTGCCAATATACGTATATGTCTCTTAGCTGGAATCTTGCCTGGACAAAGTTCCCTCCGAGTTCATATTCGTATAATCACGAACTTTATGTTTATGTAAATGTGTTTCTTAGTGGAATCTCTTCCCAAACAGAGACTCTGCCCGAGAACATATCTATATAATCACAAATATGCATCATTGTGTATATGTTTCTTAGAAAGGACTTCGTCCATACGAAGGCTCCTTCCTGTCGGACACTCCGTTCAAATGGAGATACCGTTCGAGAATATATTTACAATGCGCAGATTTGTGTTTATATACACATATTCTCCGAGGTAAAATCTCTCCGGGCAAAGCTTCTCCCGAGAACATACGGACATATGCATATGTCCATATAAATACACCATTACAAGGGTGCTCTGTTTAAATAAGAACTTGTCAAGACCTACTCATCTATTCAAAAAAAAAAAGAGGAAAAGAGGATTGTGATAATATACACACATCCAAAGAAAAAGGAGGACAAGACAAGAACCGTGCTCGGACACCCCAAATGGGA
This sequence comes from Colocasia esculenta, assembly GCA_014218235.1. NCBI lineage: Eukaryota > Viridiplantae > Streptophyta > Magnoliopsida > Alismatales > Araceae > Colocasia > Colocasia esculenta. Next base: position 11,352,100 of record CM024765.1, on the reverse strand, counting down.
GCACGTATGCACCTCCACGAGAACTGTATCCGTGGAAATGGACTTCAGACAGAGAACACAAATATGACAAGAACTTCCGTAGAGATACATCCATATGATCTCCGGAAATTGCACCCGCACAAGCATGAAATGAGGAGAAATAAACTCTACCTCAAACTTGGACTCTGCCCGGAAACGGCATTACAAAAGAACCTCATAATAAAAATCCGCATAATCACCTTTCTAATACGGGAGTGTTGCTCCGGGTTATAATACCCCCAAGTTCAGAATCATAAATCCACGGGCATGCACCCGTTCATGATAATAATCCCCATGTTTTCCCAAATAAAAATCCATAATCAACCTTTTGCAAAAAGGAGAAAAGACCTCAAATCGGTCCATGGGTATATACCCGCTCCCCTTTTCAAAAGAAATCAAACTTTGGGCTCCCACAAAGGCAGTCGTTTCAAAAAAAGGAATATCCAAAGCAAAAAGCATTTCAAAGTAATCAAAAGAAAGGAAAAACATGTCATAATCAGGATTTTCTAAAGCATGTATATTTCTCTCGTCCTTTTTTACTATGAAATGGTATTCGGGTTAGAAATCGGTATTAAATAATACCGAGATTTTTAATTCGATGTAAATGTAACATCGATTCCGGTCGATGGAGATGGAGGTCCAGCACATGCTACCCTAATTGCCTGATGAGAATAGACATGGGACTCAAGAAGTTCAGATAAAAAACGGCGCACCCGTCCGTTCGCGGACACCCCCGTCCGTTCGCGGACACCATACCCGTCCGTTCCACGGACACCATACCTGTCCGTTCCACGGACACCATACCTGTCCGTTTCACGGACACCATACCCGTCCGCCTCACGGACACCTAAATTCCCTTCCGCATTGCGCGGATTCTTTCTTCTTCTGTTAGACAGGCTGGCACGCCCCGCGATATAAAAATCAAAGCATGCGAAACAAATGAATACTCCTCAATGGAATGAAATGAATAAACCAAAAGAATGTGATGATCCATAATGATGTACTCTGCACATACTCCCTCTCTTCATCATCTTCCCCCCCGTGTCAACAAGCGTCGAGGACGGGCGCGAGCGCCGAGGCTGGGCGCGAACCGGCGAGGGTGCTAGAGACGGGGCGGACTGGCGGAGGGGGGCCGCCAGTCAGGGGGCCTGACGGCGGCCCTTCCTGCTGGCGCAGGGGCTGAACCGGCGCGCCCCCCTGCTGGCGGGGCCGAACCGGCGGCCCCCTGGCGCAGAGGGCCGAACCGGCGGCCCCCCTGCAGGCGCGGGGGGGCGAACCGGCGGCCCCCCTCACTGGCGAGGGGGGCTAACCGGCGCCCCCTGTGCAGGCGCGGGGGCCGAACCGGCGACCCCCCTCACTGGCGAGGGGGGCTAACCGGCGCCCCCCCCCCTGAGCGGGCGCGGGGGCCGAACCGGCGGCCCCCCCCTCACTGGCGAGGGGGGCTAACCGGCGCCCCCCCCCCCCCCCCCCCTGAGAGGGCGCGGGGGCCGAACCGGCGCCCCCCCCCCCTCACTGGCGAGGGGGGCTAACCGGCGCCCCCTTGGGGCTCTTTTTGGCCCACCACTATTTAAAGTGGGGCCTTCTCCATTCCTCCTCATTTTTTCTCCACACTTTCTGGGAGAAAATTTGGGAGAGAACTCTGCGGGCCTCCCTTGGTTTGTTGGTTGACGGCCGTGCCACGCACGTGCACACGTGCACCGCCCGTGCTTCTTCGGCCGTCCCACGTGCGTTTGTCCCCGTTTTCTGGAGGCACGTGCATTTGATCTCCCGGAACCCTTCGGCTTCAGGCGCGACTTCGAACTCCGCTCCGAACGTAGATTTTCTGACACCCGGAGTACGTGCTCTTCGCCGACGAAGACTTTTCGGGTTTCTCGCTTCCGGGTCTCCCCGGTTTGGCGCGAGTGCTCGGACTTGTCTGTTTCTGACGTCCGAGCGGGGGAGACCGGGGGTTTGTTCCTGGTTTCCCCGGGCATATTTGTCGCCCGGGGTTTGTTTAAGCCCCGATATTTTCGGGTTCAACAGCAGCCTAATAACCCTCCCCAAAGGCAGGCACAGAAAAGCGCCAGAGTCCGATGGCGTGGAAAAGAATATAGCCTCTCCACTGCCACATCATTAGACGGGCTTGAAGATTCTTCCGAGAGCCATCCTCCAGATGGGGGACGAGTCGGGAGTGTAGACGTGGCCACCGGGGATGGAAGTTTGTAATGGAGAGCAGTCAGACGCTCGTCCATGCTCCTCAAGTATAGAAGAACCTTGCACTGGCCGTGTCGCAACGACTGGACCTGCCTTTCGAGGCTTTGCACCGCTTCTGGCAATGACCTATGTCCAAGGGTCGAGAAATGATGGGTTTCGTGCCCGTTTGTGGATTGAGAGTCCCATGGATAGGCCTCAGACATATCTGGCCTGGGGCTCAGGGCATTGACATGGATCACATTGGCCGATTGCTTCGATTGATACCAAGCATGGGGCTGTGGAGGATCAACTAAATTGCCTTGCATTGCGATGAGGCAGCTCTGAATCAGCTTTTGCACTTCATTTTTGAAGACATAACAATTTTCAATAGAGTGCCCCAGCATGCAATGATAGAGGCAGTAGTTTGGCTCATTCACCCTATCAACCTCACCCGGCCTTTTTGGGCCTGGGAGTGTGATCAAATCGTTCTTCATGCACAGGCTGAAGAGCTTCCTCGTGTGCTCCCTCTTGAAGGAGTAGGGCATATTCATGCGCTCGGGCAACGAAGGCGGAGGCAGCCTTCCTTCTGCCTTCTTACTTGGAGCACCGAAGACCGAGACCTTCTTTCCTTGGCCTGCCGGGGTGAAGTCTACAACATTGACTTCTTTGCCAGAGGCACGCTCCTTATTTGATTTATTTCTGGAGGATGCATGCACCGGGTTGTCGGTGAAGAACATTTCAATCTCCGCGACAACTGAGTTGAGCTGGTCGAAGCCTTTGATATTGGTGCCCAGCAACTTTTCGTTTATCTCGGCCGCCAGGCCCCGCCGACAGATGGTTATGGCATCTTCTTGCGTCGGGGGATTGTCGCACCTCATGCTGAAGTCCCGCCACCGCTTGATAAAGTCGAGTGTCGTTTCACCTCTTTTTTGCTTGAGGGAGCATAGCTCTGCCAACGACACCTTCCTTTCGGCCGTTTGAAAACGATCAATAAATTTCTTTTGAAGATCGGCCCAATCAACAATGGAGTTGGGCCTCAACCTCGAGTACCACTGGAAGGCAGTACCCGTCAGGGAGGTTGCAAAGTAGCGGAGGAGATAGGACTGATCAAATGCCAAATCTCCCATTGCCGTTATATAATAGGCCAGATGCTCATTTGGCGAGCCCTGTCCGTCGAACTTTTGCAATTTTGGCGCCTTGGGGCAATCCGATGGCAACTTCTTGAATTGATGGTGGACGGAGTACAGCACACTGTATAAATCTACAGTGGCGGTCGCCTCGATGGGCGAAACGGTCATCCACGATCTTTTCAATCATCTGCCGCTGGGCCACAATGTCTTCAGCTGCGGAGGCTTGGGAGTTTATGCCCCGACGCAGTTGTTGACCCGGATCGACAGTATAGTCGTTGGGCGAGGCTGCCTGCTGATTGACATTAGGCAAATCGCCAGGTTGATGTCTTCTCCGAGCATTTTGGTTTGTCGTCAACACAAGACGGCGTGGCGCATTTGCGCCCGCTTGTTGCCCCATCTCCATCATGAGGTTGGTCATTTCGGCTTGCCAGCGCTGCATAACTTCATATTTGGCGTGTCATCGCCTGAAAAGCAGCTCTGGTCGGCGGCACAAAGAATAGCTCGGGTCGTCCTCCATCAACCGAGAGGTGTCCGTCCTCGAGATGGAGGCTTGCGACCTCATCTTCATCCGCTCCTTCGGGGTCATCTTGGATTTGGCCCAGGAGTGACCCGTGATCATATTCGGGTGGCGGCTCCATGACTAGCCCCTGATTTGAGGGTCCAGCCTGACCGTCGTACTGTCCTTGAGGAGGTCATCTGGCAGCACTTCGGGTATATCGATGAACCGCATCACCTCAACGGTCGGGTTCATCTACCTTGGCCACGTCCGTAGGGACGCCGGATGGCTTAGCCAGGTCCCTGCCGGAGGCATAACATGTGAAGATTTTCATTCCTCCACCTTCTTCATAAGTCTGCAGCACCCTCTGCTTCTTCAGCTTTTGCGTGCCTAGGCGAAGTGCTGCCCCCAGCCTGTCGAAGACGGAGGTGCTCAGTCTTTCGAAGACCAAGACTCGTGGTGCGGGAGCTTCGCGGCAACTTGTATCTCCTCCTGGGGTAGGTTCCGCCTAGAAGGAGACGAAGTTGGGTTTCTGACATACCCCCCTCCTCTTCTATACGCGAGGACAAGGAGGTCGAGGTTCTGAACTTTTTCTAACTCAGAATGTGATTTCTTCGGGTCTTCAGCGGGTTGGCCTGCTCTTTTCTGCTTTATTAGGAGAGCTTCCTGCTTGGTGACCCACATTTGCTTCATTTTGCAAGGCTGGTGAGGCGCCGAGCTGGACGCTTGCGCAAGTTGGGATCCTTTTCGGGAGTCCCTCTTGCTTTGCCGCATCCCCTGGAGGGGAGCGAATTGGTTGGAGGTGGATATGGTGGGGATGTATCTGTCCCTCGACATGATCGACTCGCCTCCATCGAGCCGGATGCGCACGTCTCCGACGAGGAGGATTTTGCCGGAGTTGGAGACAACCGCCTTGGGCTTATTACCCTTGCGGCCCTGGCGCTGCCCCATTTTTCTAGGGACTGCGACGCAGAAGATGGTGTTTACCGAGAAGACTCGACCTTGATTTGGGCGGGGGCTTAATACCCCCAGCCGTTGTTGCTTTGGGTGTTGTCGCCGACGTTGTTTGGATGGCGGGGGGGAGCCCACGACAGCAGGGAAGTCGCCGAATACCACGGGGGTGGTAAGGTAACCACATTTGGCGTGTGTGGAACGCGGAAGAGACCACCTCAAAAAAGAGGAGAAATTTTTTTCGACGATGTAATGCGGACGCATGTACATCTTATGCATGGGCATGCCAGTCTGTTTAAAATAAACAGACAAAGATTTTATATTTATGAGGTGCATTGGGTATAAACCCTAAGCCCTCGAGTATTTATATTTTTTTCCGCGTGCGTCCGTTTATCAGGCGACTAGGGTGATCGTGTACTGGACCATTCCCCACCGACCGAAGTCGGTGTTTCATTTACATCGGGTAAAAACTTGAATACCTTCAATACGATACGTTCGTCAAAAGACCTTTGCCGAAATTAGACAATTTCAATGACAATTAAAATTTCACAAATATCCTAAAATATTTTTGTATTTATGACATTTGCATATATGTCCTCAATGGGGTGTATGTGCCTCCATTAGGTATTTACAAAAACGTGCCTTCACATGCCTATTATTTTAAAACACGGAAGGACTTAATTACAAAACTCCAAGTCTTTTTATATTGACCTGCGGTGTCTTCTCCTTCCCACGTCACGAGGCGGACGGAGCACGGGGACAGAGTGCGTACGTGCGGACGACTGGAGCTTGGAGATAGGTATTTTCCCTCCCCCAGAACTGAGCACAAACAGTGGATTCTTCTCCAAAAGTATGAAGGGTCAAGTGCCTTTCAAGTACAAGTCCTTTTCCCAAAAGGTCACTCTGGTTCATGGCCCCTGCCCCCCTATTTATAGGGGTTTTTAAGGCCACTGGGGGGGGCTGTGGCCCCTTTGGTCCTGGCGCACAAACACCCCCGCGGGGGGGTGGAAGGGGGGGGGGGGTGCAGCGGCCTAGGCAGGGCCGGTGGACCACCCCGCTGGAGTGTCCGCGCACGGGCGCACCCCCGCTGGGAGTGTCCGCGCGCGTGAAACACCCGGTAGAGGGTGGCCGCACGCGGCCACACCCCTGTGCCCGCAGTCCGCGGGGGGTGGCTTCTGCACAGGTAGATCCCATGGGGGGTGCCCAAGCCGTACAGGCTATAAAGGTGGGCCCTTGTCTGCCCATTTGACTGCCCGCTGACGCATGTTTGACGCCTGTTTGTAGCCATTTGACGTGCATTCGCAGCCGTTTGACGTGCGTTTGTCTCCGTTTTCGAACGTCGAGACCGTTTTGCCTGCCCGGATACGTACACGTCGTGTGCACACTTGGACGCACTGCTGGACGTTGACGATGCCCGTCAGAGGGTATATGTTCCGCTCTAATGGACCTTCGAACGTCACGTTCAATACATCATCCGAACTGAATCGGATTAAAATATGAACTCGAACCCGTTTATCTCAGATGTTCGACATGGAGGAGATCGAGGTTTTCTCCCAAAACTTTGTATTTCCTTCCGGGCAAATTTATTGCCCAGGCTTTGTTTAAATCCCGGTATTTTTTCGGGTTCAACAACGTGGTTGGCGACTACGAGCGGACCATTTATGACCGCCGCCATTTGCTTCACTTGAGGAAGTTGCAGGTGGAGACGAGTTTTTCACGCTGGCTTCAGCTCCTTTCGACCCTGCGGTGTGGATGTCAACCATCACATAACCTATTGCGGCATAAGGTCTTTTTATGTATGTATGAAAGGAAGGAACAGTCCCACCGGGCGTGCCAGACTGTGGGAACGCGGAAAAAAAAAGTTTTGGTTGATATAGATAGATATGGATATATACGTATCTATCTCTATGGAAGAGTATGCTTGCATATATATCTATGAGTGGGCGTGTGAGACTGTTTAAGAAAACAGACAAAATTTTGATATTTATGAGCTGCATAGGGTTATAGGCCCTAAGCCCTCGAACATTTGCATATATGAATATTTATTCCGCGCGCGTCCGTTTCATCAGACGATTGGGGTGGTCGTGTACTGGACCATTCCCCACCGACCAGAGTCGGTGTTTTACTTACATCGAGTGAAAACTCAGACCTTTGATACGATACGATTGTTAAAAGACCCCGTAGGGGGTGGTCCGGGCGTAAGAACCACCCCGCAGAAGGTGGTCCTGCGCGCAAACACCCCCGCGGGGGGTGTTTTGCGCAAGAACCACTCTGCAAGGGGTGGTCCGGGCACAAGAACCACCCCGCAGGGGGTGGTTAGGCCAATCCCAGCTATAAAGTGGGCCCCCCGGACCTCTTTTCTAGCCCGTTTGACGTTGTCCGAAGTCCGTTTGGAGCTCCGTTTGTTCTGTCCTCGAACATCGTCGGTTTATCTGCCCGAACACGTGCACGACCCGTATATTACACTGAACTGGGGCTGACATCGACCTTGCCCGGCAAAGGGGTATGCACATTGGCCTGCCAGGTTGTCGAACATCACATTTCACATATCATCTGAATTGAATCAGAATAAAACATGCATTCGAACCCATTTATCTCAGGTGTTCGAACTGGGACGAATCCGGAGATATCTCCCGAAACTCCGCACTTTTCTGGGCGGATTTATTGCTCGGCCTTTGTTTAAATCCCGGTATTTTTCCGGGTTCAACAATAGCCATTAACAAGGTTCGCCGCATCGCCGATTCGCCCTGAATCAGTTTTTTTTTCTGATTTGCTCCGATTCGAGAGAATCGGGCCGATTCGTATGGGAATCGATGGGAATTGGTCTGATTCGCATGGGAATCGAGCGAATCGAGAATCCCGTGATTCGCTCTGATTCGCCCGAATCAGATCGATTCGATTCGATCCGATCCGCCAAACCATGGCCATTAATACCTTCCGATCCCGAGGAGAGGGATGTGAAGTCAGGTTTCCCAGGCCATGAAATATTTTAGCCAAAGCGGCTGGAGCTATAGCAAGCTTATAACCTTCAGCCAAAAGACAGGCAGGATATATCAATCCCAACCTTATCAATTCTTCTTCCACATGGGGCATTGCAAAAGTGGCCAGTCAATAAACTAGATACACAGTGAGATAGGTGCGATCTAGTAAATTGTGCGGGTTCCACCCTTCATTTTCCAGAGTATATAAGTAGTGCCCGCGTCGCCGGGTCTTCGATTTCAATTGCTTGTATTGCTCTAGAAAAGTACCTTCCATCGCAAAGTTCTCGAAGAAACAAAACAACCCGTTGTAGAAAAAAAGGAGCCAGGCATTTTGGCTAACCCTGATGATGCTTGAAGAGCATGATCAACCATCCCTTCCTCCAGTACGGGCTAGATCCCGTCATACCTTCGTTAAAGATCGGAGACTATAAGGGAGAATATACTACCCTGAGCCAGTACTCCTATTACGATGTAAGTCATTGAGAACGACTTCCTCATAAGGAAGCCCAGATATCGGCAGACCAGAAATTATGTGGAAACTCCACAGGTCAATTGATGCGGGACAAACCCGCGGGAGGGGGAATGCGCAGGGAGGTTCCGGGGGAGAGAAGGGAGAACCGGGAGAGGGATCGCACAGGGGGAGGAGAGACCAGATGAAACGGGAGGGGTGAGGACAGAAAGCAGAGGAAGGGGGAAGGAGACGGGACGACGGGGAGAGGGAAAGGGGGGGTTAGGGAGAGGGAGAACCACATAGAGGCTGTGCCTCCAAGCTTACGGAGGTTTCTTCTTCCATTCTTCCATTCTTCTTCACTGTTCTCTAACCTCCTCTTTTCCAAAAAGAGTTTTACAAACATATATAGGGTAGAAACCCTACTAACCCATCCATGGGACCAAAATATCCCCAAAAGATGACAAAATGACAACCTTGTCCCAATTCTACAAATAAGTTCCATTTACCAGAAATTAGACATTTAAGTCCACCTAACTAAATCAAACTCTACTGAAAATAAAAATTACATAATAAAATGAAATTGACGTCAATATGTCGCCGGTCGTCTGCAATCTCGAGTCTCGTTCCACGTTCTACACGAGTCACGGTCCCGATCGTTCCGCGTCCGTCACGAGTCCCCGTTCTCCTGCCTTCCCTCCCATCCCGCTGTGCGGCCTTCCCCCATCGCCGTCGTCTCTGCGCCGGCGCCAATCCCGACGCTCCATCCCAGCAGCACTCACAACCCTCACGCCATACGTGCCAGGCCCCCCCCCCATCGCACCCCGCCTCCGCGCCGGACCAGTCCAGCCGCCTGTTCCCTCCCTTTCCCGGACCCCTGTGCCACACCCCCCCTGTCCCTGTTCTCTCTCTCTAGCTCCCAGAGCCCCACTGCGCACGAGCCCCCCCCCCCTTCGCGTTCGTTTCCCCCTCCCAGTTCCTGCAGCCCGACGCCGAACTCCCGCCCCGAGGTCCCCGCGTCCGGAGACCCCAGCGCCGGCCGACCACACCCCAGGCTCCCACGCGACCGGAAGCCCCCGCGCCGGCCGTCCCCTGCGTCCGAGTCCCACGCGGCTGCCATCGCCGGGGTCGCCACGTTGCCACCGCCCCGCGCCAACCACCCAAGCAGCAGCGGCCGCGCGTTACCGGCCCCTTTCGCTCCGGACGGCCACGACGGTCGACCACGCCCGCGAGCACTCAGGGGATCCCGGATACGACCACGCCACCCCTTCTCCATCTGCAGTGAAGCATCGAAGGCCAACCGCGCCATCGTCTTCCGGCTGGTTGAGCACCCCTCGCGCCGCCGGCTCCTCCTGTCCCGACTCCTCCTGTCCGGTCGGGCCACGCAGTGCAAGCGTCTTCGACGTGTCAGCGACAGAGCGGGTCGACCCCTTACCTCCTCCACTGCAACGGACGCCTGGGCGGAGCCCCTCTGCACCGAACCAGCTAGGTGTTCGCCCGACTGCTACCTCGGGTCCACTCAGAACTGCGGAGGCCTATCCCGGACATCAAACAACCTGCAACCTCATCGTGCCTCAGTTTGGAACCCATGTGCGAGCTGTTCGTCCCGCGCCACCAACTCAGACTGTGAGCAATTTTGGCACTATGATTTCTTCTGCATTTCGGACGCTAGTGCGGTTATCAAATAGAAGAGTTATTTTGTTGATATTTGATCCGTTACAATCATGTAATTATGTCTCTCAAGCTGTCGTACACTCACTTTCTCAAAGTGGGAAGTTAATTGAATCTGAAAGTGGGGACATATTTGTGTCATTGTCTCGATCATTCAAAGCAGATTTGGAGCACAAAGAACTTATCTATAATACTGGAGGTTGGGCTACAATTCCTACGCAGCAGTCGTCTAGTTTGCCAACCGACCGGTTTTATCTCATTGTGGGTCAGAAATGGTTACAAAATGAGCGTGTTGAGGTATTTGCTGATGAGAGTTATTGTACTGTCCGAGATCTTGATTATCTAGGGTGCCTGTTCAAGTTTCCTGTCTATGTGCCTACAGTTCAAAGAAGTTCACATGTTAAGGCTTGCCAATCTGATTCCCAAGTGGCACTAAAACAGAAATTAGAGTCTACAATCTTGCCAACTGTGGGTAATGCTCAGGTAGAGGTGCATTGTCCACTGCCACCTACTATGGTAGAGCCCGAGGAGATGATTGAGAATGTGGCTATGACTGACTCCATTGAAGTATGCGAGACAGTTCATATAGTGGAGTCATGGAATCACTCTTTGATGATTGAAACTGGTTTTGCTGCATTTTCTGATCAATTATTTGAGATCTCAACACTCTATGGCAGTCATCCGCCTGTGCCTTTTAACATTGATTCTGGTGACTTTGATGTGGTGTGGTTAGATTTTCGTGAAGCATACCAGGATCAACAGTTCGAGACTTGCGCTTTTATAATTTGTACGGTGTATTTCACTCCAGTTTTGGTGTTTGTCTTCCTCATACTTCGACACTTTAAAATTCGAGGGCGAATTTTTTCGAAGTGGGGGAGAATGATGGGGACCGTGACTCGTGACGGACGCGGAACGATCGGGACCGTGACTCGTGACAGACGCGGAACGATCGGGACCGTGACTCGTGACGGACGTGGGACGAGACTCGAGACTTCAGATATTCCGAGATATATCGACGTCATTTTTATTTTATTATGTATTTTTTTTTAGTGGAGTCTATTGTGGTCAAGTAGAATTAAATATCTAGTTTTAAGGTAAGTGGGACATGTTTGGCATTTTGTCATTTTTGGGGGATATTTTGGTCCCAGTTGGATTAACAGTAGGGTTTCTACCCTATAAATATTTGTAAGCTTTTGATGAGATGGAATAGAAGATTCAGAAGAATGCTTTCTTGCGGATGAAGCCGCCTTGAAGTCTGAGTTTGCTGCCTCTTCTCCGAGATCCCCCCACCTTCCTCCTGTCCCGTCTACCTCCTACCTCCTCATTTCGCCCATCATCAATGGTGGTTTCACCTTCGGCCATCCCAAAGGTATTTCAGTGAACATTGAATCGCTCTGCAAATGCCTGAAGTAACTCTGTATGACAGGGATAGTCATACAAAGCAACAGCTACGACATCTCGAATTCCGGTTAAACTCAGGAGTTCGCCATCATCATCATCATCATTCGAGCCTTATCCGATTATTTAGGGTCGGCTACATGAATTCTTTTATGCAAAAAATTCTATCAAGTGCTATAGTCGTGTTTAAACTCAAGTCCAAGTCTTTCCTAATAACATCGCATCATCATATTTTAGGCCTTCCCCTAGCTCTTTTACTGGTATCTACTAAGATTTTGTCACATCTTTTAACCGGCACCGAGTTAGGGCGACAGTGCACGTGTCCAACCCACCTAAGTCTATTTTCTCTCATTTTTCTATTAATTGGAGCTATCCTCAAATTCTCACGGAAGCGCTCATTCCTAATCTTATCTTTCTTAATCTTACCACACATCCATCTCAGCATCCTCATCTCCGTCACACACATTTTGTTAATATATTCCTTTCGCATTGCCCAACACTCGGTACCATATAATAAAGCAGGTCTCACTGCCATTCTATAAAACATTCCTTTAAGTTTCACTGGTATACGACGATCGTAGAGGACTCTTGATGCACTTCTCCATTTTTGCCAATATGCCTAATCATGTTCCACATCGTCATAAATCTCCTATTCTCTTGGATGATAGACCCTAAATATCGAAAGCTACTACTCTTATAAATGTCTTGTCCATCAATTTGAATCATATCTTCTTATAACACCCTCTTATTATTATAATTACAATGCATAAACTCTGACTTACTCCTACTAATTTTAAAACCTTAGATTCCCATAATGATGCAAAATACCCATCAACCACTCTGTGGCCCCCGAATGAAAACTATGGGAAAAGAGTACCGACCATTTGCCATACCAACTAGGTGCAATGTTGTCAATAATTTTATCAAGAAGACATGACTTGTCATATCCATCGACAGCATACCGAGGATCACAAGGCATCAATAATAGGCCACTGGTGTGAGCCGGAGCCTTATGACGACCATGCAAGTCCCAGGTCGCAGGGCCAAGGCTACACGATTGAGTATGACAATCATAATCTTGACTAAAGAAGCTCAATTCAGCCGCTGAGGGAAGCCGACTCAGATGAGCGAAGCCCAAAGGGAAGCTTGGAAAAGAAAAGGCGCAAGTCTCGAAAAGGCTATCCCGAGATTCCAATATAGCCGCCTCCAAGTAATAATACTCTGCTGATATACAAAGATCACAAGCATCCATATGAGCTGAAACAAAGCTTTGAATAAAGGGAAACAAATATTTGTTCAATGGAAAATATTGTGGATAATCTCTTCCCCGTTGGTACACATATATCCCTTTCTTCCTCTTGATCAAAGAACTATTAAATTCACCATCTTCCAAAGAATCTTAAGCGGACCCGTCAGCGACAATGCTATGTCCATGACCCAGTATATTAAGGTTGACTCTCGTTACACAAGGTGACCCTAAGGAAGGCATCGAGGCGGTCGATAAGACCGGGTCATCACGAGTGCTCGGGGCATAATCCTTACAGAGCAGAGATTCTTTGCCACGAGACATGATGAACACCTAGAACGAAAAAGAATACAAAGGCAAAAGTAAAGGTAAAGAAAAGTCAAAGAGGCAACAAAGTAGCTCATCCAAACGAAGAATCAAAATCAATAATAAATCATTGGCAAAAGCTTCGGAGAGCAAGCATGATATCCCATTTCAAAAATATCTACACAGGCCATACGTTGTCATCCTCGATTCCGGCATGTACCCTGTGGGAGGGATTTCTTGGACCTCGAAAATTTACAATGGGCATATATATAAGAATGCCGAAAAATACTCATACTGATCCAATATTTACTTAAGTAGTATTAGGTCTCGGTCTTTTACTAGGTCAAGAAAAGACTTATTACGAATCCTTCAACGGAGTACAAGTTCAAGAACAACAATGCTGCAAAGAAGAAGATAATTTCAAAGACCATGGCCATTAATACCAGACCAAAGGTTCGAAGAAGATTACAACTTCAAATCCACTTGCAAGGGGAAGCACCAAGCACTTGCAAAGGCAAAATGCAAACAACTCTTTGTCGGAAGAACACTGAGGAATGAAGCCCAAAGGTCCTCTCATCACAAGAAGCACGGAGAGTACCAAACAACCCCCGGCGAGGCCCAGGGGTTATATTTATAGGGAAGCCAAGGAAGGGAAGGCCCCTCCGGGTAGGGAAGCCCCTACCAGAAGGGACCCTCCCTCCAGGTAAGGAGGCCCCTATCGAGAGGGGTCTCTCCGGTAGGGAAACCCCCTACCCAGAGGGACCTCCCTCTGGGTAAGGAGGCCCTTTCCCGAAGGGATTCCCCCTCCGAGTAGAAGATTTCCTACTTGGAGGGAGGTCTCTCCAGGTAGTCCACTCGGAGAGACTCCCCCTTCGGGTAGTCTACTCGGAGAGACCCCCCTCCAGGTAGATCCTCTCCTCCTCCTCTCTAAATGGTAAACCCCTATAGATACCTGTTGGAACAAAAAAAAAAGCAAATATGAATGTCATGGATGTGTGTTGGATGCTTGTTAAGGGAAGCATCAATACTCCCTTATATAGTGGTCCGACAAGTTAAGTAGGTGACATTCACCTGTGGGCAACTACTCAGTTAGCTAGCCTGTGAAAAGAAGATGGCTACTTAACCGGGAGTTGGCAACTACCGGTAAAATGTTGACCACACCTAACCGGTTAAAATCCCACCTAACCGGTTTAACGGCTTGATTAAGAGGTCAAAGCAGTTATGATTAGGGTGACCCCAAGGTTACTTAAAGTCATAACTTGACCGAGCATTCAAGCTCTCAAGTATTGTCAAGCACCCCAAGCAAGTGGGAGATGCCGAGGAGAATAAATCTCCGGATAAAAATACGGCACGGAAGAATTCCGGCATTACAAGGTCTACAAGACCAAGATAAGTACAAGAACAAGTCCGCCACAAAGGCTCCAAAGACTTGCAATTGATTCTCCGTCCGGGACGGCAGAACTTCCGACAAAATGTACGGAATGGCACGACGGAATGGCACGGCTTCTCCAAAGGACAAGACCCCTTCAAATGAAGGGGAGGGTGGTCTATTTATAGACTTTTTAAGCCCCTCCCCTAAACCGATGTGAATACCATCGGTTAGGGGGTTTTTCTCCCCTAAACCGATGGTAGCTCCATCGGTTAGGGGGTTTTCCCCTAACCGATGGTACTTCCATCGGTTAGAGGGGAATCCCCCTCTAACCGATGGAAGCTCCATCGGTTAGGGGAATTTCCCCTAAACCGATGGATGTTCCATCGGCTAGGGGGATTCCCCCTAAACCGATGGAACCTCCATCGGTTAGGGGAGTTTTCCCCTCTAACCGATGGAGGTTCCATCGGTTAGGGGGATTCCCCCTAAACCGATGGAACCCCCATCGGTTAAGGGGTCCCCCCTTTCAAAAAAAAAAGAAAACAGAAAAAATAAAGAAAACAGAAAAAAGACAGAAAAAAACAGAGAAGCAGAAAAAAACAAAAAAATATATAGGAAACAGAAAAAATAAAAAAAAAAGGGAAAGCCCTAACCGATGGAACCCCCATCGGTTAGAGGGTCTTTAACCCTCTAACCGATGGGAGTCTCATCGGTTAGAGAGTTTTTTTTTCTAACCGATGAGAGTCTCATCGGTTAGCTTTAACCGATGAGAGTCTCATCGGTTAGACTCTAACCGATGGAACTCTCATCGGTTTAAACCCCCCACCCATGCGATGTAAGGGGGGGCCTTCCCCTATAAAAGGCACCCCCATCCCCCATGAAGAGAGGGTTTCCCCGGCTGCTCTCGGCTCCTCGCCCTCGGCTCCCGGCTTCCATTCTCCCGGATCCCCATTCTCCATGTAAAAGCCCCCCGGCCTTTAGCCTTCCTCTTTCAAGTTGAAGGAAATAGAAATTTCCAAATCCATTTTCAATCTCGTTTCTTTGTGAGCCAAGGTACGGCATCGGCAAACTTCATCGGCTAAAAGTCCGCAATAGCGGCACTGGCCCTCACGGGCTATAGGTTCTAAATACCGTCCGTTTCGGACATATGGTATTTCAGATACCTTTGTTATTATGCCACCTCCCATCGAGTTTTAAACTCTCCGGGATGGTGTGTTTGTGCTATATGCATATGTTTCTTAGAGGAGACTCTGCCCAAGTGGAGATTCTGCTCGAGAACGTATTCATATATTCACGGATTCGTATTTATATATATGTTCCTAGGGGAAACTCTGCCCAAGTGGAGATTCCGCCTAAGAACATATCTTAAAGTTCAAATCTGTGTGTATATTTATATGTTTCTTAGAGGAGATTCTACCCAAGTGGAGATTCTTCCCGAGAACATGTTTGTATATTCACAAATTGTATTTTTATATGCATGTTTCCTAGAGGAAACTCTGCCCAAGTGGAGATTCCGTCTAAGAACATATTTATAAAACTCAAATTTGTGCCTATACACATATGTTTCTTGGAAGGAAACCCTGCCTATGTCAGAGTTTTCCCTCTAAAAACATATCATATAATCACAAACTTTGTATTCATATACATGTGTTTCCAAGAGGAACTCTGCCCAAATGGAGTCTCCGACTACGGACGGTTTATATAATCATAAATTCGCAATTATATGCGTATACCTCTCAAAAGGGATTCTGCATATGCAGATGGTACCTTTTACGGACATTCCACTCAAAAGGAATACCGGTGAGAAAATATGCATAAACTGCAAATTTGTGTTTATACACACATACTTTCTTAAGGGCAAAATCCCTCCGGATAAAGGTTCTCCGGGGACACATGGATATAAGTACATGTTCATATGATATATCTCCGTGAGGGCATTCCGCATAAGCGGAAACTCTGCCAAAATAAATTTATGAAAATTGTGATAATATACACACATCCAAAGAAAAAGAGGACAGGACCCGAACTATGACAGGACCCGAACTGTGACAGGACCGAACTGTGACAGAACCGAACTGTGATGGGACCCGAACTGTGCTCAGTTACTCCAAAGAGCAGCATGATGCATACTCACGAGAATTGTGTTCATATGGACAGTTTCCAGAAAGGAACTTCAAATTGACAAGAACGTCCATGGAGATATGTGCATACGTTCTCCGAAAATCATACTCATACAAGTAAAAAAAAAAATGAATGATGAATGAATGAAACGATGAACGAGGAGAAAGAAATTCTGCCTCAATTCAGACTTCATTTAAAAGAAGGATGTTATAAAAGAATTAATGTAGCAACTCTTCTAATACAGAAGTGCTACTTTGAATCACAACTTCCCCCAAGTTCAGAATCAAATGCACGGTATATGCCTGTCTGCAATAATAATCCTCAGGTTTTCCAAAATAAAACCTTCAACAACATCTTTCTCAAAAAAAGGAGAGGAGGGAGACCCCAAATGGGTTCACGGAAATATACCCGTTCCCTTCTTAAAAGTCATATTTCGGACTCCACAAAGGTAGTCTTTTCAAAATGAAACACTCAAAGCAAAAGTATTTCAAAAATAACCAAAAGAAAAATGATACATCATAACCAGGATTTTTCTAAAAAAAATGTGTATTCTCTCATCCCTTTTTGCTATGAATGGTATTCGGGTTAAAACTGGTGTTAAATAACACCAAGAGTCTTAACTCGATGTAAATGTAACATTGACTCCGGTCGATGGAGACAGAGGTCCAGCACATGCTACCTCAATCACCTGATGAGTATAGATACGGGACTCAAGGAGTTCAGATAAAAACGGCGCACCCTAGTCGCCCGTCACACGGGCATCCCCGTCCATTTCATGGACAACCCATCCCCGTCCGTTCCCGGACATCATACCCGTCCGTTCCAGACATCATACCCGTCCGTCCACGGACATCATACCCGTCCGTTCCATGGACACCCAATATTCTCTTCGCATTGCGCGGACTCTTTTTCTGTCTGTTAGACAGACTGGCACGCCCCGCAAATCACAATACACAAATCAAAGCATGTGAAATAAATGAATACCCAAATGAAATGAAACATGAACCAGATAAATCAAATGAGCAATCAAAAATCAAATGATATGTCGAAGTGATATATATTCTTTCCCGTGTCAACAACTGGCACGCCCGGTGGGACTTCTTCTCACCATTCATAGCAAGGATGAGACATACGTACATTTTTCATGAAAGTCCTGATACTGATATTTTCCCTTGAAGGTACAAACAAAAGGCAAATCATAAGCTGTTGAAGATGGCCGTCACTTATGGACCACTCGCCATCAACAATCATGCCAGGTTCGGTTACCAGGCGACTCCGATCATATTTGGGGATTTTTCCAACAATTGTCGGATCCCTTCCGGCCTATGAAGAAGATGCTGCTCAAAAGCCTCTCTCCAACAAGTTAACAAGGAAGATCCACGAGAGCTGTGGGCACGTCAAAGCTCATCCTGCTATTATCAACAGGGGGCATCCGAATGCTCTCCAAAGGTAATGCTAATAAAGGGGATCAGCCTAACTCTGGCCAACAACATTTATTGGCTATGAGCCTGGGCAGGTCATGTCCAATCCAAATTCAAAGCCATATCCAAACTCAAGCTCATGACCAGCAAGCCATCAAGGCAGGTCATGTCCAATCCAAGTTCAAAACCATATCCAAACTCAAGCTCATGACCAGCAAGCCATCAAGGCAGGTCATGTCCAATCCAAATTCAAAACCATATCCAAACTCAAGCTCATGACCACAAGCCATCAAGGCAGGTCATGTCCAATCCAAATTCAAAACCATATCCAAACTCAAGCTCATGACCAGCAAGCCATCAAGGCAGGTCATGTCCAATCCAAATTCAAAACCATATCCAAACTCAAGCTCATGACCAGCAAGCCATCAAGGCAGGTCATGTCTAAATCCAAATTCAAAACCATATCCAAACTCAAGCTCATGACCAACAAGCCATCAAGGCAGGTCATGTCCAATCCAAATTCAAAACCATATCCAAGCTCAAGTTCATGACCAGCAAGCCATCAAGGCAGGTCATGTCCAATCTCAATTTCAAATTCCAAACCATATGCAATCCCAGAATACTTCAAAACCAAACATCAAATATAGCCACAAACCATCAGGGTAGGCTGAATCCGAAACCAAAATCCAAATTGAAAGTCCAAAATTGTAGCCACCAAACCTCAATCCTAGGCTCCACCAAATTTTCATACCATATCTTTGACCCCAAAAAAAAAAAAAAAAAACAAAAAAAGAAGGGGTAGCCATTTAGCAAGACTAAGTCAACCCAAATCTGGACTTTTTCAGTCCAGACAATTTCCTTCGAAATCATAGTTTCTGTCTCTACAACAAGGACAAAATAAAATTATGAAAGTAAAAGGCTATCAGCTGCCACCTCAAGATCTGGCAAATCCATCATGATCAGAGGTCTGCAGGTACAGCTCGACGGAAGCCAACCTATCACCCCACGGGATAGGTATATTCCTACAATCCCAACCTCAAACCGCTTCTGAGTTTTGCGGCGGTTTCAAGGGGAATCAAGAGATTCCAAGAAGGAAGCCGATGTCAAGCAAAAGACTCGGCACTCTGCCAAGTTCAAACAAATCTGGGATCCCATAAAGGAAGCTCAGAAGCTCAAAAGAGATCCAAGCAAATACACCAACAATGTTCAGCAAGAGAGGCAACATCAAAAATGCTCCCTTCCAACGTGCTGAATCCAAACACTATCATGGACAAAAAAGAGAAAAGGGATATACAAGAAATCAAGGTATACTCTTCAAGGCTCGGAGAATACCCGAATAGTCAAAGAAAATCCAACTCAGCAATTCAAATCTCGCATATCGGCCTTCAACCGTATACGGCGAGTTTCAATATTTGATGGGCTGGGGGTAATTCCTAATGCCAGTACCCGTCCGTCAATAAGACGACGTGTTACTTGGGCAGCTGAGGAAAAACCCAAGCTTATAATCTTCTCATGCTATGCCGCCGGGAAGGACTCTGGCAAACCAGCTCTGAAAATCGCTGAAGCCATTTCCAATAATCCTGCTGAAGCCATCAAGTAATTTTCCAGAAGAAACCGCCAGCCCGGCGGACAAGCTGAAGCACCTGGTCAAGTTCTCCCTCGTATCGATATTAGCATGAGGGAATTCAAATCCCCTTCTTCGAAGAAACAATATTCAAGTCGAAGAAGGTGGGCCTTCAACTTCAAACATCAATCCCGTCATCGACTTGCCGACAAAGGAAAATTTCCAGGCTATGTCAGATGACGACAAATATCAAGTGATGCAGCAATGCCAATCTCAAATGGCTGTGCTTCTAAATGAAATGGGGCAACTGGTAACTACAAGCCTCCATTCTGTGGAGCCAGTCTCTGCTCAAAATCAACAAAATCAACATCCAGATGGGGCTGCCCCGACAAATCATTCGGCAGTTTCTACAACTGGTCTTCTTCCTCAAACTACGGGTCAGGATATCATTGATCCGTCCAATGTTATGCATCCTCAAACAGAAACAATTCAAGGTATTCCCATTCAAAGGCATGAGATATAGAAAATTATTCAAAATATGTTCGCTCAGCAGAGTGAAGGCATGCAGATGACAGATCTATAATCTGTTCTATATCCAATATATCATCAATTCAAGAAGCTGCCAGAAACATGCCCTAAAGTCCCAAAACTATCAAAGTTTAATGGACATGGGTCACCACTGGAATATATGGCACATTATGTTATTGCCTTGGGCAAGCTCGCCATCGGCAAATCTTATATCCTCAGATATTTTGCAACTTCCTTGATTGAAGTTGCATTTCAAAGGTATTCAAAACTCAAGCCTGACTCAGTTGCCGATCGGGCAGATATGCAAAAGAAATTCATGGGCCATTTCTAAACGACTGAATGGAAGGTATCCCTCTTGCCAAATATCTTCCCTCAAACAGAAGAAAAGGGGAGTCGGCAATCCACTTCATCAAGGGGTGGAGAGAGTTTAGCATGAAATGCAATAACCCTCTGTTCAAGAAGATACAATCCCTATCTGCCAAAAAGGCCTCATATCAACAGTCAAGGAGAAACTCTTGGGAGCAAATATCAAGAGCTTCGATCAATTGAATTCCATAGTGGCAGACACTGAGATGTTTCTAGCCGAGCAAATGACACAGACATCTCATAAAGGCAAACTCCCCGAAGAGTGTAATAAATTAGCAAAAAAAAAGGGGTCAACATCATTGACTCCTCACCTGATGATGAAGCAAAGGGGGCAACAATCTCTCCTGCCCCAAAGAAGAAATCAGAAGCTAAAGTTCCACTGCCATCATTGATGGGGCGCATGAAGACTCCTTATTCTTTCAAAAAACAAGAAGCATATTAAAGAGGCTCTTTGATCTCTGCCTCGATAATCAGTTAATATCACTGCTAGAACCAAAGAGGCAGGCAGGTGTCAGCCAAATCAATCAGCTCAATTTGCCCGTATCACCGTATGGTGGGGCATGTAATTGAAGATTGCTACATCTTCAAAATGAGGCCCAGAAGATCATTCAAATGGCCTCATATCTATGCAAAATGCTCTGGCTGACCCTCCTCAACTTCATGCTTGGGATCGACCAGAGCAATCTGTCAATGTCATTTATATGACGAGACTTCCAACAAATTCAAATCATCCCGAGAATAGTCATTCATGTAATCCTCCTCAAGATAATTCAGGAGCTCATTCTCTATCAAGATCAAGACATGATCCACATAGAATAATGAGGAAAGTTCAAAGGTAAATATACTCTTATGCATACTCAAATATATTCAGAACTGCCTCCTATGTCGCCATACGCAGACTCAATTGGGTGGCTATCCGAAGATCCTTCAACTCCTGTCGAGCCGGCAAGGTTATATTCTTTCCCTCGACATCTCACTTACTCACTTTTCCGGCTATGCCTTCAATCCGGATTGATGGATTACCGAGCTTCGGCAAAATATTAGCCAAATACTGCCCATATCATCAAGTGATGGGTCATAGTATCAAAGATTGCATAAGATCAAAAATGATGTTCAAAAGCTAATTGACCTGAGTATTCATCGGGTCAACCAGCCTCATACTCAACAACCACCAAATGGACCAGCCAACCTGGATCCTATTAGGTGAATGTCATTAATGCATCATCATCCTTTGGTCTTCCTCGGTCATCAGTGGGGGAGCATTCAAATCCATATTTATCCAGTCAATCGTATACAAATCTGCATCTTCTATAATAAGCTCTCATTTGCAACAAAGAGCACCAGGTTTATACTTGACAATCTCAGAAGACAAAGTCTGGTTTCCATACTTAAACCAGCATCATATATCTTTCAAGAGTGAAAGGAGATGCATGACTATTGTTTGGATCTCTATGATTTGGTCGAAACTCATATCTGGGAAGAAAAAATTGATCAATATGGGAATTCTTTGGCGCCAGCAAATAAAGTGTCACAACGAGCCTATGGTTCAAGTCCAGAATCCCAAGCTATATCCAAAGATATGTGAATATTATCATCATCCCCTGGGCTATGGACGATACAAAGTCAAAGCTGAAATGGAGCAATTTAAAATTGATCCTTTTTCAATACAGAATGAGAATATCGAAAGAAGTTGCGACAAAGCCAATCTCCCAGCAAGCAGAGGAGTTCGTAGATCATTATCACCAACTCCATCTTCAATTATTCAAGAAGCAATTAATGCAATCTTTGAGAATGGGTCACTGTCGGCCCTCAAAATCAGCCAGTTCCAACAGAGTCAACGACTCTACAACTAAGAGGTGGCTCCAACAAGAGAAGCATCTCCAAATCATCTTCAGAGCAGAAAGTCATAAGCTTACTTAAAGCTCTTCAGGAAGCCTGATATCACAAAATCAAGCAGAGTCATTCTCATTTAAGGCAAGGAGTCAAAGCCTCTGCCTGAAGCCGAAATACGGGTGGATTCTTATGTCTTCAATCCTTCAGATGAAGAAGAAGAGCTGTCCAATATGCCTCCTCATACAAAAGAAAGAGCCAAAGTCCCCATGCCTCATCAAATGAGCCGGACAACGCTCCTCTCTTTTCAAATGGAAGGATGTGATTCCTCTCTCTCAAAAGAAATCTGTCAAGCCAAAGAAGCCATCTGAGTCCTCGATAAAGGGATCTCCCTCATCGGACCAGATACGCATCAAGGCTGATGACAAAATCTTTCAGCAACTCAAATCACTCCCCGTTAACCTTACTGTCTAGAAGGCAATTGCTTGGAGTGAGGACTTGAGGGAAACTCTCGTCAAAATACTCCAAGAAACAGAAATATATGAAGCTCATATGGCTGATTTCCAAGCTCAAATATATGAAGCACTGGCAGTAGGTGTCGCCTTCACAGATAAAGGAATGCTACTATGCCACAATCGCCCTTTACATATATATGAAGGGACAACCCAATGGCAACAAATTGTGTTGTATCCTGGCCGATCTGGGGGCATCTATCAATATAATGCCTTATAAAGCCCTTGAATCTCTACATCTCATGCCTCATGTGCAACAGGTAAAAGATGTACAAGCCACTGGTTATAAAACCAAAATTCAGGAGAAGCCATTGGAAGAGTCACTGTCAACTTAATTCTTAGAAGCTTCACCACCAAGGTAGCCTTCTATGTTATTGATGCTGATACAACATACAGAATATTACTTGGAAGACCTTGGCTAAAAATTTTGGGTCATCCCATCGACACCCCATCAACGCATCAAGTATGCAAAAGAAGGGAAGCGGTATACAGTCTTTGCTAGTTAAGCCCCGTATCGGGAAGATGAATGCAACTTGACTGCTGCTATTTTATATTGGAGGGCCAATCCTTCAACCCCTTGCCCGGTCTAAAGGAAGGGTAACCAAATTAAATGCTCAAATGAAGACAGTGAGACTGGCGAGCTTTTTGTGATAAATAAAAGCCTTGCTAAATCTTCTGCAAAGAATTCTCAAAGCAAAGAAATCCGCCCAGAACGGCGGAATATCAGTTATGAAGCTGATCATGTAAGTCAAGTCATTGATGGCGGTATTCCTTTACCACCCAATTGCATGCAGATCGCTCTCTAAAGCAAGAACAAAGTGTCCGGCGATTAAAAACTTTCGTCGTCACTCATCAAGAAAAGAAAAAAGAAAGAATGCAAGAAAGCAGCAAAGCCAATCCTCTTCTACAAAGGGGAATTAACCTTCCAACTTATACAGAGGATGATTTTGGTTGGAAAGACAGCTCCAATAACCACTGGAATCAATACAAGAAATGGCCGATATGCCAGAAAAAATTAAGGAGATGTGCAGAAAGCAGAAAATCCTCACGTACAAGATGTTTCCGGAGAAATTTCTTCAAACAACTATGAGAACCCTCTCAAGTCCGGGGGCAACCTCCATTCTCTAGAAGAGATACCAGAGGATTAGGTTATGATACCAAATCCTCCTATACAGTCAATGTTGTCGGATCATCATCAGAGGTCTGCAGCACGCAGAATAATCAGGAGTCTTCCAACTTCAACTCTCAAGCCATTATTTCAGCTCCATCAAATGAATTATCAAATGAAGAGCTACCAGAAGAATTCTGCAAGCAATCTTCATCCATAAATTCTGAAGATACAAATTCCTATGAAGTCTACATCACCAACTCCAATGATGAAGGAGATTTCATAGATCTACAACCAGCTCCCCAAGAAATCGAGGATGGTGGACAAGCCACTATTGATGAATTAATTGAACTCAATCTCGGGAGTCAACAAGATCCCCGGCCAATCTTTATCAGCGCCTTCTTGATGAACAAGAGAGGCAATCCTATCAAATTCTTCTGCTGGAATTCCAAGACTGCTTTGCTTGGAATTACAAAGAAATGCCAGGACTGGAGCCATCAGTTGCTGAACATGAATTATCCATTACTGCACACGGCCAAGCCTGTCAAACAAGCTCAAAGGCGTATGCGCCATGAACTAGACTGAAAGTAATACTGAAGTCGACAAGCTTTCTGAAGTAGACTTCATCGAGCCATGCATATATCCAATATGGCTCGCCAATATTGTTCCAGTGAAGAAAAAGAATGGTCAAATCCGGATATGTATCGACTATAAGGACTTGAATAAAGCATGTCCCAAGGATGATTTCCCAGTCCCAATTACTGAAACAATGGTGGATATGACCACTGGCTATGAAGCCTTGTCTTTCATGGACGGGTCTTCCGGCTACATCAAGTCCGGATGGCAATCAAAGATAAAGATTATACTGCATTCAGATCACCCAAAGGTATCTTCAACTACAAAAGAATGCCCTTTGGCTTGAAGAATGCAGGAGCCACATATCAAAGAGCCATGACAAAATATATTGACGAAATGATTCATGATATAGTCGAATGCTATGTCGATGATCTCGTCGTCAAAACCAGAAACGGGAGGACCATCTATATGATCTTCGCCGTGTTTTTGAAAGGCTTCGTCAATTCAAATTGAAGATGAACCCTATGAAGTGTGCATTTGGGGTTCAAGTGGCAAGTTCCTGGGTTTCATCGTCAAATATCGGGGATAGAAATAGACCTGACAGAATCAAGGCGATCTAGCAATCGCCACCCTCCTCAAATCTGACCGATTTAAGGTCATTTCAAGGAAGCTAGCCTATATTAGACATTTATCTCAAATCTTTCAGGAAGATGCATGCCGTTCGGCAAACTAATGAAGAAGATGCTCCCTTCATCTGGGATCAAGAATGCCAAACTGCCTTCAAGCAGGTCAAGGAATACTTCTCGCTCCACCAGTGCTGGGGGCACCTATCGCTGGAAAGCATCTTATACTCTATTTTCAGCTATGGATGCTTCTCTGGGAGCTCTATTGGCACAAACAAATGAAGAAGATAAAGAGCAAGCTTTATATTATCTTAGCAGAAAGCTAATTGGTCCAGAACTCCGATATGCTCCAATAGAAAAAGTATGCCTAGCATGTATTTGCTGCAAAGAAATGGAGAGCATTTTTCTGGCTCATGAAATTAAGCTCATCTCTAAGCATGATCCAATCAAATATCTGCTACGGCAACCCATATTGTCAAGACGGCTCGGAAAATGGGCCCTGCTCCTTATGGAATTTGATATCACATATATCCCCAAAAAGCCATCAAAGGATAGGGTCTGGTGCGAATTTTTAGCCGCTCATCCAATAATAGAAAATCCCCTCTGTCTATAGATCTTCCGGAAGACGAAACTCTCTCCTCTATAAATGGGGAAGAAGATCAAATTCAGGAAACCCCACATTCCAAAGAAGTTGTCACAATCGACTTACCTTCATGGGAGCTATATTTTGACGGGGCTTCCCGAATTCTTCAATATACAGATGGTTCCACCCTGTCTCTACTGGAGCTGGAATTGTCTTTGTCACCCCATATGGAGGAATCTTATACAATTCATGTGCTCTCATGAAGCAACTTACAAATAACGAAGCTGAATATGAAGCCTTAATTATTGGACTTCGATTAGCTCTCGAAATGGGGATCAGAGGTATACAAGTTTACGGAGACTCACAACTGGTCATCCGACAAATATTGGGCCAGTATGAAGTCCGTAAACCACAATTACTTCCATATTACAATGCAGCCATGAAACTCAAAGAACAATTCAGCTTTTCGATATATCCCATATCCAAGAAATGAAAATTCCCAGGCAGATGCTCTGGCCAAATTGGCCTCTGCCATAAAATTGCCTCCTGAAGGAGAAGTGGACATAATGGTCCGCCACAGAAGACTCATGCGAGTGTCCGATGCTGAGTCTGATATTATGATCAAAGAA